>CM060990.1:638470389-638997889 GCA_030765065.1 Deroplatys truncata
GCAATATCACCAAAAACACTAAAAAATTAGACCATCATTAATGATTATCTGCATGCTAGTATTAGGCAACAATATTAAAAAGGAGTTTCGTGGAGTAGGCAACTTTTGATATTTACTTTTGCCATTTACTTAGTGTGTTAACAGAGAAGATTTTTCAACAAAATAAACAATGCTTGGGTCCAAATTAGCTCCAGGTATAAAGCTCAACGATTTTAATAGGATTTGCAGAATCTTTTGCCATCTCCAGCTACTGAACATCTTAAATATTGCTATAACTCAAGAAAAAATAAACTATTTATTGCCAAAACAATGCCCTTTCTAAATAAATAAAATACATCAGAGCTTTAATTTAATAGTAGACTTATGTTTTCTTTTAGAATTTTTAGCTTAAAATTTCAGAAATAATAAAAAAGTATATCATAGAATTTGAGTTTAAGAAACACAGAATTAAAAAGGTGAAAACCTCTTATGGCACACAGATCCTATGACTGCAATTTTAGCTTTAGCATACGTGATGGAAAAAACTGAATTTCAGAATATATAGTTAACAGCTCATATGTTACAACTTAGAGAAATATAAACTTATATGCTATGAAAAACACTTTAATCAGTAGAATTTTTTTCTTTCAATATACATATTAGTTTCTGACAGGCCAAAACTCAATTGTTCTACAAGCATTATGGGACATACTCATACACAGATTGTTTTAATTATCACTTTTATAGTAATACTCTTTTTAAAATCATTTTAGACACGAAAGTGATAATTACCATGTTCTGAATATATCCCAAAGCTTATATTTTAAAATGAAATATGATACTCCACTTGTGTGTTTAAAAGTAATTTCATATATTTTTACTGTGCTCATCAGTGCTTGGAGGGGGCCTTAGAATGCTCTCGAGACTCTGGAAGTCCCAGGTTGGATGAACCGAGTGCAGGGAGTCAGTTGCTCCGACCAATTCGTTGCAACTTTCATTCATTCGCTCAGCGAACACCGAACTGGGAAATTGAAGCACACAACAAAAAACAAGACGAATCGAGACATCATGGTGCCTCTACAAAACTTTCATGGCTGCCAACAAAAATGTTTTGTGCTTCCAAATACCTCATACCCTGGAAGAAACAGTCTTAATCTAGCTCCTGAACTAAACCTACTGGTAATTAATGTGGCAAATCTAAGTAAACATTCTTAAAATAGGTCAGCTATAACACAGTCAGTAAGGCTGCTGTTATGCACTGTAATGGTAACTTCCGGTATATCCTGTTTTTCTCAAAACAGGACAAATTATTGTGCCTTAAGGTTTTTGTATTGAACCCTTTTATACTGAAATAGTAACTTTTTTCTGCACACATAAATACTATGGTAAACAATAGTAAGGAGTTGAGGATATCTACCTAGGTAAAGGTTTCATAACATGCAAGTGATTTAACTAAATAAATATGGGATATTTAAAATGCAATGATGCAGTCCACTACACAGAAAATCCAGAGGCATCAATGTGGATGAAATTACCACTATAACGTAGCATACAGCAACTGTAGATGTCAAGATCCTCTAAATGATTATTTAAAAAAATAAAAAACCTTATACAGACTAACATTCTATCACCATCTATAAACTTAAAGAGATTTGAAACAAAGCACGTTCAGACCATTTGTGGAAGTGTGTTTTGACATGGATTCCTCTATATTTATAATGCTGAATCAATGTGTAAATACCCCCTTCTCCAATAAAAGCTCCAAGTTCTAGATCATTGGAACAAAACATACATTGTGTCGCACTACTGTCATGAAACTTTGTATATGACGTATGGAGTGGCCCAATAAAGGTAACAAACGAGATACTCGAACTTTTGTACACAAATTACCTATCGTACAACAGTGTGCTTCACATGTCTTCCACATTGTGTACGAGATTTATCATCATATTGACCATAGCATCACATTGCTCCCCTCTGATGCTGCATAAGGCTCTTTCAATGTTATGTTGCAGGCTACAAGGTATGGGTTGACAGCAGTGCTTTCACCCACAATAATGCATCAGACAATGACAAATCAGGACTTAGTGAAGGTTATGGAAAATGAATGTGTGTCTAATTCAACCATCATCCTCCATGGTTTAGGGGTACCATGCTAGCCTATAGTTCCCAAGGTTGCAGGTTCAAACCCACTGGAGGGCAATGGAGTTTTTGGGTGTAAAAATCCCTAGCATGGCTTCCTTTGGAAGGGAAGTAAAGCTGGTGGTCCCTTGTCGCAGATTTGTAGCATGTAAAAGAACCTCCAGCCTGACAAAGAGCAATATATAATGGGACGCTAAGAACCATAGTAGCTAAAGAGCATCCATAAATAAAAACTCAATTTCAATTTTGCTCGAAATCAACCGATGAGGAAACAATTGTTAGAATAGGTGCAGATTCCCATGATCAGTATGGTGAAGTTGCTCAATCTTGTTTTAAAAACTTGCTCATGTACATCAAGTTGGTTAATTAGACAAAATGATTGTAAATCCTCCTGAAAATGTTCAATAACTTAATCTCTACACACTTCCGATATGACAATTCTGTTACTATATTCAATCCTTATGACAATGGCCAATGATGCTATGAGAAGAGACAGCAGTTACTTTTAAACAGAGCATGTGTTTAGAATTGGACATGTGTTATGAACTCTGTGGAATATATATCACCAATCTGCAATGAAGCCTGTTTATAGCAAAAGTAATGATGGGAGAATATTTTGGAAAAGTAAGGGGAGAAATGGATTAGATCAGTTAAGAAAGATGAGAAAATTAACTATTTTATCCATTTATATCAAACAGTGGAATGTGAATAGTGGGGGGGGGGGGGGGGGGGTCTTCAACCCTAGGGTTGTGTGTAAGGAAGCTTCATACAGATTGAAGTTTAAGTTCAGGCTTAGCACTTTAGCTCTAATTATACACATTTCTGTGCTTTTGCTTGTTTGTATATTTAAGAAATTGTATCAAGAGTTACAATAAACATTCAATTCAAATGTAACAGAAATCATTAATCGCATATCCAATTATCCTATTTATTTGTTTTTTTTTGGTGGGGGCACTTTTACCTTAGGTTCCACTTAGAAAAAAAGGCTATGCTGAATTTTAGCATAATGTTTCTGATAAGTTTTGTTGTGTACAATATTTCAAAAGGATGAATATTCCAGAAGTTACATCAATTTTTCACTATAATTTGTGTGAGAAAACCAGTTAGTTACCATGAGAAACAGTGAAGTTGTGATCCCATTAACAGTGTGGGGAACAGCCACAAGTTTTCTACCAGTAAGCCTTTTACTTGTGTTATACACTCCCTAGAAACAGTAGTTTTTATGCCAGTTTACAAAATATCATTTTACTTCAAAGTTGCACATTTAGGGGGGAGGGAATAGGGTGATGGATGGTGCGAGAGAAAGTGTGGGAGAGGGATGGAAGTTAGGGAGGCAGAAGGAAGAGATGGTGAGAAAGGGATAGAAAAGAGAATTTCCACATTTAATGAAATAAAGCAAGTAGAGCTGTAGGCTTGGTAGTTTCCAACAAAAAGGATGATCAAATACAATTCTTTTGCCATTTCTTTAATGCTCAGGAGAACCTTTACCAACTAATTGTTCAAAATGAACCAAACCCAAAATCTTGATTATATAAATGGCATTATATAAAGAAAAAAAACAATTTGGGGGGGGGCGGCAAGGGGGGGGACTGTACCGTCAGCTTTGCACTAGTTAGGCATGCCTGACTCTTTAGGGGAGATTATTTTTTCCTCTTTTCTGAAAAATTCTTATTTTGGATCGAGCCTGTTTTGACTCAGTACTCCTCATACACAGAAGTCAACGTCCAAATGACCATGTCAACAACTTGCTTGCTGTTTTTAGTTCTATACAGATAGGGTTAAAATTTCTCACTTTATAGCTGCATATTTGCATACTGAAGTAAAGTAGTTACTATAGTTAAAATCGTCTGAGCATTTTATTAGAACAATCCTGGATCAACAATGCCAATAAAAACTATGCCTAGACATTTTGAAGTATCAGCTGCCCTGTGGGTTTCAAACAAGCAAATTTACGAAGAAAGAAAATGCAGACAGTTTTACTATTTTGTTGACAAGTTTTCTGTTGCAGTGCCACAGAAATAAAACAGGTACAGATTTTCAATATTAGTCTTGTCTTATATGATACAGATTTCAGACATTGCTCCGGATGCACTTCAGCCTTGGGGTTATTGTGCTATCTGTATCGTTTTAAAGCCAGTTCATTATGCCTGCAACCTGTATCAAGGAATATAGTCTCATAACAGACATGATTTCAAATGCTTCTGGTTCTAAAAACATTTTCTCAAAAGCAATATATCTTGTGTGAACCAAAGCCTCACAGTAGCACATAATATGCTGGGCTGTTTCAGTTTCTTTCTTGCACAATCTGCAATATAAGTTACCCTGAAACATTCCCAGCATGTTGGGATGCTTTTTCATAGGAGCATGTCCATGGGAGATGCAATAGTTGTTCTCAGCTGAAGTCTTACATTTAAGTAAGCTTTCAGCCTTTTTTTTTCCTTTTTACATGGTTTTCTAATAAATAGTTCACCATGTTTGTCTCCTGGAGTTTTAAGCCACTTTTGACCAGTTCTTAATAGCTTCTCTTACTAAATATCGATATTCCTAGAGCCAGATCTAGCACAATAAATTGTGAAGCTGCTCCTTGTCTTGCAAGTTCATCAGCTTTTTTATTTCCCTCAATGCCACTATGACCTGGCACCCAGATGAGTTTAACTTATTCTGTTCTGCCAAGCTTATGAACATGTTTAGGCAGTTTAAAACCAGTCCTGACATTACCTTATGACTACTTAGAGCCTTAAGTGCAGCCTGGCTATCTGAGAAGATAAGGATCTGTTTACCAGTGTAAGCTCTCCTTATGTTTTCATGTATGCATTGAATAATAGCACAATTCAACATTAGTCAACGTTCATTTGCCTTTTCTTACTGAAAAGAATTGATAAAGCCTAAATATCAGAATTCTGCCAATATATTCAAATCATTAGATGAAAGAAAGTAACAATATTATACAATATTACATGTGATTTCTTTTATCAGGCTTTCAATGATATAATCAACTTCTGTTCCCCCACCCTTTATGGTGGCCCTGCTCTAAGTTCACCATATTTAAGGTGAATTACATAATTATTTCTCAAACAGTATGTAAAAATTAAATTACCAAAAATTGTGAATTTACATTAAGCTCTTATTTCAGTTACTTATAAACACAACGAAACTACTGCTTTAGTTCTTATAGACATAGCAGCAGCCTTACACAAACCAAAATTATCCATGTTATAATCCCTCTGAAAGTCTTGAAAATGAAAGAAACATGGGACTCAGGCACTGTCATTGTATTTGTAGGCAGCTTGTACAGTATCAAATTAGATCCTGAAAAACAATTTGAAAGAACTGCTTTACCATGCTTATGTATAACAAAATCTACAAAGGGTGCTTCAGCATTTTACATTTTAAAAGCTCTTAAAAGATGCCCGTTAATACTAAGAATTATGCTTAAAACAAAACAAAATAAAATATTTTAAACAGAGTATTACCATCAACATGAAAGTTGTTCCAACTTAACTTTAGGAACCATACATGAAAATTAAAATACAATATAAAGTCACATTCACAATTACAAATAAAACTTCTGTGTGCAGCTCCATTACCATTTGCTGTGAGCCATGTGTAAGTGCAACATTCTGTTTAGGAATGGGACCTCGATACCATTGATAACTCAATACTCGGTATTGAAGTATGTATAGTACGTTCAGATTCACGTTCAATACTTTTAAATTTTGCACTACTGAAAGTCGTTGCATTTAACTTTATGCTAGATAAGGAACAAATGGAGTTGAGACTTCATGTCACTGCCTCACACGTGTCCCTATAGATTTTCTGGACTATAGTTCTTGATAGACCTTGACTGCATTTCCTGTGGGTGAATGAATGCAACATTCCATAGACTTGTCTAAATGAAAACATGCAAAACCTGGCTTGGTGGCTCACTCTCAGCCATTACATTTACCTACTCTGGTGACCAAAAACTGTGGACACAGCAGAAACAAATCAGAACTTAAGATGTGAGATAATACAGCGCATGGAAATATTTTTTATTTTTAGTTGAGTTTCATGTAAATTATATAAAATTTTTATATTTTTAAGATTGCAGAATAAAGAAGAATTTCTAGCATTTGTTTTTCTGTGGCTAAAAAATCCTTAAAAAGAAAGTTTTCAGCACAAAATATAATTCCATAAAAAGGATAGCAAAGAAATTTATTATTATTATTATTATTATTATTATTATTATTATTATTATTATTATTATTATTATTATTATTATTATTATTCTTGATTAACAATAGGGGATATATAACTCTGGCATTATAAAAATAAATTGCTGCCATTGGAGAATGTCAAACAGGAACAATTTCGGAATTAGCATACAATACAACATTGCTTATGAGTTTATATACAGAAAACTACTAATAAGAACATAATTCAGGGAACAATTTGTCACCTTTGTAGTTTTTTATCAAGTGAGTATCTAGTATTGGTGCTCAAAAATCAGTATCAGTATCAAGAAATAGTGTTATCGTCCCATCACTAATGTTGTTACTGTGGTGCAGTATCATGCACCATTTCCTGTCCATAACAATTAGCACAGTATTAAGTTTTAGCAAGCAAAACGTTTATATTTGTGTTCCTTTGTGTGTTCACTATTTCCCTTTACTGTTTTCTGGTACTTACTGAGAACATTTAATACATGTATCAACTTTGATACAAGATAATGCTGAATCTGACAGTAAACTAAACTAATGATGGTTTTATTTTCATGAGAATATTAGCATTGGAATACGAAGAAAACAACCGCCAACATTAATGTTAAACTTGATGGCCACATCAAATATCTAAGGAATATCTCTGCAGTTAACTACTACCTCCAGCACAAAAACACCCAATGTGACAAACTAAATTCTACTATAACATTTCATTGTATTTTTTTCATCTACCATGCTAAATATTTAATTATATATCAAAAGAGAAGCCTTTTAATAAAAAATACTGAGACAATTATAGTGTAAAGATAAATTAGTCTGGGGTATGTGCTCTAAAGTAATAACTCTTAAGTACGTCATTCATACAGCATTGAAATTCAAGTACGCAATTTACACACCTAGGGTTGTTTTTTTTATTATTATTTTTTTTATTATATACATAATAGCTACTAGTTTTTATCTAATATCAAATTGTAATGCATTATACATGGGACATTTAAATTAGGTCTCCAAGGGATTAAATACTTTGCACTGTTCACTTCAAGGGTTCCTATCTACAAAACCCCTTATTTTTAGGAGCTAAAATGCTGAGAATGTGCCTAACAAAGCTTCTAGTAATGCACAAAGTTGTGGTATCTCCACAATATTTTCCTTTTGTGGAATGGTACCCTATAACATGAATGTTGCATCTCATATTAGGACACTTCCGTTTAATATGTTTACTTTTCATCAGTTTCTCAAATACTTGCTTTCATATTATTATGCAAGAATGCCACTGATGCTTACAGGGGTTAAGAGGGTCCATTCAACCCCCCATTTTCTAGTTAACAAAACTAAATGAAGTGTTTTTAATATATGCTTTGAGCCACATTTGTTACCTTAATTTTCATCAGAGCTTTCATTGTAAAAAAAAGTATACTTTTAACACTGTCATCGGCCTCTTTATGCTATGCAGGATATAAAGGCTATCAGAACCTCCATAATGAATAACATCTTCACTCCATAACCATCACATGCTTGTGCCAGGGTGAAAAACCTGAATGTTAAGAGGATAGTTGCATAAAAGCAAACATACTCTTTATCACCAAAATGAAGATG
This sequence comes from Deroplatys truncata, assembly GCA_030765065.1. Classification (NCBI taxonomy): domain Eukaryota; kingdom Metazoa; phylum Arthropoda; class Insecta; order Mantodea; family Mantidae; genus Deroplatys; species Deroplatys truncata. The sequence goes on from CM060990.1 coordinate 638,478,306, forward strand.
TCTGCAAAGAGCAGGTAAATATTTCAGGTTATCTATTAAAAATAGACACACTACAGACAGGAAGTTTTCATGTTGAATCAGGAATGAGACACACTATTTTTACACCAAACCTTCACTTACACTTTAGTGTAAACACTCATTCCTAATTCAATTTCAGGTTATGTTTGATGTAGCAAAAACTACATCCAGTGCACATAAGAGGAATCAACCACTGGGAGGTATAACAGGTACAAAAACCTATATTTGCATCATCCTTTCTCAATGTATTAAAAGAATTACAAATCTGGAATAGTGGAACATGTATGTTATAGTGCACCATTGTTAATTTTATTTTTGCAGGTTGCTATGCAAGTTCCAAAATGGTTTATTGCTCTGTACCTTTGGGTTATTTAGATTTCTAAATGGAAAATATCGTGAGTGAACTACAAAGTGAATCTTGCTGTCATTGTACTTGTCAGCAGAGCTTTAATTCATCCTAAATGATGTAGTTTGTATGCAGCATCTTATCAAGTTTTGCAATATCTATTTGAACTTTGAAATTGGCAATTAATGTAATGTGTAGGTTTGCTTCCCAAGAAAAGGTGGTGTGAAATTTCTTGGAATATAAAAATGATACTGTGGTTATGAACAGTGTATTTCACTATCAATATTCTTTTAAGATTTGATTCATGCAAAGCTCATTTTCAATCTTTTCTTTAGTACTTCTAAGGAAATGTTTTGGAAATGCTCTAAATAAGGAAAATTCTTCATGCAGTAAAAGATGCAGTTTGCTAATGGGTGCAGGCTTTTAGCACTAAAACAAAAATGCAAGTATCTGCAAACTGTACGTTGCTTTCAGCTGAGTGGGATTGCAATGGTAGTACAGACAGAAGAACGGTCAATGTGTAGACTTCAATACCCTCAACCCTCCTATACCATAATGCAATGCAGAAATTATGCTTTAAATCTGATAATGAGAGGTACACAGGATTCACTTTCCTATCTAAGCATACAACCTAGTCCATCATTCACATATGAGCATATTTATTCCAGACATCAGTGTATTGTGAAAGACGAAGTTTAAGGTAGCGTCATTACACATAACTTGCCATCATGCACAATTCACAATGGGGCAATGTGACATGAATGAGAAATTCAGCATCAATGCAATGAAATCCATGCAGTTACTTTTACCGTGCGGCATGACAGCATCCGTAGACTTGGTACACATGTTCTTAAAATGACATCAACCTCCAAGCAAATGCATTCATTTCCAGAAGAAATATTATATTACTCCAAGCTCTAAGAATTAAGGTCAAGTACATACAAAAATACATCACAAAGATGTGTGCTTTCACCCGAGCTTTGCACAGTAATGTCAAATTATGTCGCTTCATTGTGAAAATGAGATTTTGAGAAGCAATACTGCATCGTGTGTTGATGTTGCATCATACAAGGTGGCCTAGCAAATTTTCCTCTTCCTGCTGTATCACATGTCTAGATCTCTCATTACCATATCCCATTTTCAGATCTGTATACAACTGGAAACAATGAAGAATACAAGACAAACCACAATTAACTGCCCATATATGAGGTGCATCCAGAAAGTAAGTTTCCCGATTTTATTTGAATGTATTTAGCCGGGAAAATTGTGCATGCATAACAGATCTCTGACGTATCAACCATATACCGGCCAGACAGGTCCCACCTGGTGCCAGTAGCGCGACAACAGTGGCCCGAAATGGCAGCTCTTATTTGTTCTCCTGCTGCCAGCAAGGTTTGGTCAGTAATAAAGTTCCCTACTGCACAAAAAACATAGCGCCAATCGAAATTTGTCAGCTCTGTCAGGTCTACAGGCTGAATATCATAAGCAAACAGATGGTGCATCATTGGTGTAGGCAATTTTCCGAAGATCATCAAAGTGCCCATGATGAAGAGCGCAGTGGGCAACCATCCCTCATCAATAATGACCTTGTTGAGCTGGTGCAGCAGCGCATTGTGGAGAGCTGCTGCTTCATGATTATGGAGCTCAGCAGCCATTTTCTGTGCATATCGCAATCCTAGTTGCATGAATTTGTCACTAAGCACTTAATGTTTAGAAAATTGTGTGCCAAGTGGGTGCCGAAAAACCTGACAACTGAGCACAGAATGAAACGCTTAGGAGCAGCACCGACATTTCTGCAGCAGTATCATGATGACAGCGACGAGTTCCTTTACAGGATCCTCATGGGCGATAAGACGTGGATTTTGCACTTTACCCCGGAACCAAGCAGCAGTCAATGGATTGGCATCACAGAGGATCTTCGGTCAAAACGAAATTCAAACAGACACTGTCGGTGCAGAAAGTGCTGTGCACAGTGTTCTGGGACAGGAAGGGCATTCTGCTGATTGACTTCCTGCTCAGAGGTGAAACAATGAATGTTGACCGTTACTGAAACACTGTGGAAATTTGATGTGCCATTCAAAACAAGAGGCGAGGAATGCTTACTGTAAGTGCTGTGCTGCTACATGACAATGCTCGTCCACATATGGCTTGGCACACAGAAACTGTTCTGCAGCAGTTAGGCTGGGAGCCATTTGATCATCCACCACACAGTCCTGATCTTGCTCCCAGCGATTTCCATCTTTCCTTGCACCTCAAGATATTCCTGTCCTCTGATCAGTGTTGTGACAACAACAAACAGCTGAAGACGACTGTCACACGTTCGTTCCATTCATAGGTGGCAGACTTCTACGACACAGGAAAAGAGTTCATTCCACAACATGACAAGTGTCTCAATTCTTGTCGTGACTATGTCAATAAAAAGCTCAAACATTGCTGTACCTGTTGCCAATAAAGTTTTTCATATAACTATGTTTTCTTTGTTTTAAAAAAATAGGGAAACTTACTTTCTGGATGCACCTTGTATTTCATTCCAAGCCTCATGGGCAATAATGATATTCTACATTTTTGTATGTGTGGTTAATACTTTAGTATTATTTTGTGAGCCACAATTAAAACTGAATGTGAATTATGGTCCAGATTCAATAGGAGCTTCTACGCAAAGACCCAATAAGCCATGAACTTGCAGCATTTTTCCAGTAAGCATGTGTAATGTGCTTTCTGCAACTGTTGGACACAAGGTGATGCTAGCCTCTGGCTCTTCAGTATAGATCTGACAGCCGATTAGTTCAGTTATTAAGGATGGCATATTTTGTTCTGTGTATAATCAGAAAAACATATGTTTTCCACTGCACATGTATTTATTATTCAAATGTGGTAATTCGGCCAGTACATCAAGTTCAAGAAGTATTTGAAGAAAGATTACCAAGTGTTTACTAGGTTGCACAGCAATGCATTGGGTTTATAACAAATTTCAGGCCATACGACAACGATGCTTGTACAACAAAGAAACCTCAGATGTAAAAATGCAGTACAAATGACGTCAGTTGTGTTAAAAAGGATATTCTATAACCTTAAAAAACACAATGACAATGTCCTAACATTGCAAAAGTAATTAAATGTGAATCGCACATAAGAGATGGCATAAAAATTATGTATATAAACGGGCCTGAAAGAAAAGAGCAATACCTTTGTAATGTTCTTTACCTTCCTGCCACTTCCTCCCATCTTTTGCTCTGAACACGTATATACATGTAACATTGCCCAAAATTAATCACTGCCCCAAAAAGGAGGATGAAACACTGATTGGTCTTTTAACACAACTGACACGGTTCATACCAAAAATTAATTTTAACATAACTAAGCTTAGATTTTAAAATTCAAGAGACCTTGGTCCTTGGAGAATTCTCCATTAAATAAAATCTTTTAAGATGTTGAACAAAATAAATTCTTACAGCTCTATGCAAAGAGCCACCAAATTGTTAAAATTTTAAGACTATATAAAATATCTAAGGTACATTTTATGAGAAGTGTCTGAATAATGAACACAATATAGAAATAGGCAGTATTGAAACATTTTTCCATTGACAAGGCCTGATTACACCCACAGGGTTGTATGTGTACAGGAAATAATACTTTAAACACTGATAAACCTGGTAATAATTTGTGAAGTTCCTTTGCATGACCCCCCCCCCAAAAGTACATTGTGGGCCATAAACTGAAAAAGAACTAAGTCAATTTTATTAATAAAAATTTGAGGTCCCCTTGACCTACCATAACAACCTTGTAATGTTACCTCTGGGGTATCTTAAAAATTAGCATGTACAAGGTAACTCGGAAGAATTTAAACAAAATATCCATCAGAAAATAGCCAGTATAAACTACAGTGAGTGATGGATAGTCATTTTTACAACAGGGCCAAAAATGGAGACCGGATTTTTTTTTTTTTTAATAAATATAGTTGAGAGAACTGTTTTATGGTTGTGTCAGCTAACTCTTCAATATCTCAGATGATATCGAGTGTCATTTTAGCCCTAAGGCAAAATGCCAAGAGTTTGTTCATAGTTCATTGGCCCTCTTGATATACTTTGAATGATGCATCACCATTGAGCCAGCATAACAATTCTTCAAGTTCTGTGTACACAGCTCGACAGATTTTTTCTATTCTTTTTTCATTATTGCACCACTGTATTTCCCTTTATGATTCCTAAAGAACAAACCCATTAAAAGTATGTCTCTCATTAAGGATAAATAGTGCAAAATATACAAGAATAATTGTATAGCTAAATGACCATTCATGCGCACCTTTAGTAGGTACTCAATGGCTTAATATTTGTGTTACTACTGAAGCACTCCTTGTGTTTGTATATATGGAAAAGCGTACATCAATGAAGATGAAATTCTGGAGCAACAAACTCCCATTTTCAAAACTTTCAGAGTGATGCAAGCCTTTGAAATGCCATATACTAAAAGGAATGATACCAGTATGACAAAGGATTCATGCATTGGTTAATTTAATTCTTACCTCAAGAACTTACCAATCTGTAACTAATAAAAGTTTTGGATAACGCACACACACATTCATAAGGATATTTTTCATGCACATACACTGAATGGCTAAGTAAGCCACCAAATGTAAAGGTGAATCTTTTAACATGTAAGCAAACCGCGTTTAATAAGAAAGAGCAAATGTAGCACCCCCCCAAAAAAAGTTGAGTTTTTAATGTCCCCTGTAACATCTTAACATCTCTTGGTCTACAGAGGCAATATATGCAGTGATTGAGCATTCAAATGAGTCTGGGGTCCAAAAAGCTCAGACTAACCAATTTATTTTTGCACAGTAGGCAAAATTCTCATACAAGCAACTCATGCCAACCAAAATTTCAACTCGGGCCCTTCAGATTAGTAAGCAAACTTGCTACTCATTACACCACAGAGGTGGGTACTAATGTAGCACTTAATTTGCTCATCTAAATTTAAAAAAAATAAAGAGATAAGGGAAAAAAGAGAAAACTTAATATTTTCTAAGGATAAACAGAGATTTACACATTGAGCAGAATGTTTACAAATTTGTAACAGTCGCATTTTTGTGGGAAAATACAGGCCACATTTAAAACTAGCGTGTCTCTTTATAGCTTAACCAGAAATTTAACTTCATGCAATCTCTCTTGATATCCATGGTAGGAGGTATATAGTTTTTAATTTTATGCATGCATGAACATATGAAAGAAAGCAACATTAAATGCATTTATTCACACTTCTGCAACTTCATATTTTTATCTTCTACAAGAATGCTTTTTCATTTTGCATTATACCTGCAGCTCCATCCAGTCATGCAATAATGAAATGCCACGGTGAAAAATGAAGGAAGCAGTAATATAAAGAGGGAGTTTCTGATTTATTCTTAAATAAATAAGTGTGTATCATGCTGAAATATTTCGGTAAAATTTCATACAAACAGAAAATGACCAAACAAGCAAACTGCCATGCAATGAATACTTCCATTTACTTTTAAGAGCTACAGACATTTAATGTGATTCCCCAAAAATACATTAATGTAGCTTAAAACAGCATTCCTCAATGTTTGTATACGACATGAAACACATTTGGTAGCCTATTAACCAACAAAAGAGCATCTATACTAAGACTAAGAGTGTTTACTGATTTTTCTTCTTTAATCTGCTTATTGCACTGTCACATATCTGAGCAAATCTAGAATGATGCAAGATTTTATACTTTCGAGGCTTTTAAAATTTGACAGATTTTTAATTGAAACATATATTTTAAGAGCAATAAATTATGGAATTTCCAATTACATTACTATGGCATGAACTACAATGTACTATATGGAACTATTCTGACCCTGCTACTAAAGAAGCACTGTTTGTATCTTAATAGTTCCCACTAAAGAAAGCATAAACTCTGCATTCCAGAATTGGCTTTACAGAAATAGTGTTCAGCAGCATTGTTGTATACAGCAGAAGTGTATACTGCTTGAATTTTAATAATTTTAATTTTATTTCTGATGAACCACAAATAGTACACCTATTATTCATTGTAAAATTAGATGTACATTTCTGTTAGAAAGAAAACATTTTCAGTTATAATTCCTTTGAAATAGGCCTTGTCTAGGGGTGGTGATATATAGGGTGCACTAAACTCCAACAATTAAGAACAAAAATAAACAAAAAAAATTGAGCTAATCTGAACAGTGACAACCAAAAGTTTTCTGGGGAGGGGGGGGGGGACAGTAGAAAGTATTTAGCTCTCTCCACTACACTTGTGGTAAATTGGATAATCCCCTTGGTATATTGTGAAGACTTTTGTAAAATTACTGTATCTTTGCCTATATTTTAATAATAATTATTTCTTAAGCATCAAATTATTTGATACAAAAATGATACAACAGATCAATCATTCGTCTGTGACACAGTCCACTGTACAAAATACCTTGCCCTTGTTGCTGTGTACATGTTTAAAATGCTGAAAATTTTGTAATACACTGAAGGCAGTAATTTTGACTATGAAGGATCTTATGGTTAAACAACTTTGACTAACTAGTATTTGTTGTTACAGTGCATACTTTCTAGTTTTTAAATGCCATTGAAGGGCGAGTTCATATCAGCATTGCCAACATATGAATTCAAACAGTAGTGTTTCCTGAGAGGATCATAAGGTGCTATTAACACAGATATTTAAAACCACATCTTATTTTTAACACCTACGTTTTAAAACAAGAGTTTCTATGAAACTGGAGCACACAATAAATAGTCCTGTACAGTAAGGAGTGAAAAAAAAAACATTTAAAAAAAAAAAGAGCCATATAATAGAAATACAATCTTGACACACAGAATTGATATACTTTGATGAAAGCATGGCTTGAAGCATTTTGAGTGTATTTTTTAAGAGATGCAAGAATCATGTTAAAAAACTGATGGAATTGAGGACAATTAGTATGATGTATATGATCCATATCGTTAAGTACCATTGCCAACACAGACTTGCACCAAGGTGGTTATGTGTGCACCATCAATTATGCATGGTTAATCTTTAATTCTATACTTGGGCTCACATTAACTAAGGTTTACAGACATACAATTAATGTGGGTCCTATCATCACCTCATCTGCCACACATTTGGGGACGAGGCCTGGCACACTTGTGTCCTCTACCTACATCTGAATCCCAAAACGACTAGAATAAACTTTTCCAATCCCCTTCCATTTGATTCATTTGTTCACTGTCACTTTGGTTGAGAGTACTAGCAAATTTGTTTATCCATTTGAGGAAGCTGCCAAAGGACATTCACATTCATTTGAATAAACTAGGTGTTTCAAAAGGATGAGAAACAAATTAAGGAGTGGTAAATTGCAAAAACAAAAACTCTTGAGGGTAATGGCAAAATATGTAAACCAAATTTTGTAACCAACAAATGGATTGGTAAAATGGTATAAGATTCCTCAGGCAAGAATACTAAAAATGGGTGGAGGGGGGGGGGGAATGAAAAGAAAAAAAATTAAATACTACTACTGCCTTCAAAGTGCTACAAAACACTAAATAAAAAATGTATAAAACTCCAGGAAGATAACTGGCGATTTGAAATGCTGAGAGATTTCACCACCCCTGCCCATGGCAAATTTTTGAGACATAAATAGAAATAAGAACAATTAAGCAGTAAACACCCTTACATCATTCACACATCTCTTTCTCTCTCTCTCCTTTTAATGAATGACATTTAAGGTATTTAATTTAAAGAATTCAGTAACTGATGCACTATTTTAAATGACCTTATTTTGCTTGTAAATTTGCCACATTAAGATACAATGAATTACTATCTGCAACCTAATGTAATTTAAGTATTTCAGTAGATGTCTCTTCTAGTCAGTCATTTATCAGTCACCAATGAAATAAATTTATGGCACCAAGAGTTATTCAATTAAATGACTGACAGCATAGCTTTTAAGTGCAAGGAACAGAAATTTTCTTGTGTTTGAACTTTGAATATTATGTTAAACAACTACTAAAAAGCATACAATGAGTTCACAATTTCTGTTCCCTGCACCAAACAAAAAATCACTGAACATTATATTCAACTTATGAGGTGAAATCCTGCAAACAGTAAGTAACATTAATCAAAAGAAAACACACAATATTCACAAATAAAAAGTAAGAGATTCATTCACCATTTCACTCGGTGGCCTTTCTCTCAGTCTGTCATTCGTTCTTTCATTCATTCTTCTTGTACACAGCAGAGCACTCGGATGATACCTACCTGTTGTTCCAGTGAGGGATACTTGTGCTTTTGGGCTGTGTAATAAGGATGAGCACCATGTGTGTAGTCATACATCCACTCAATAAAGTGGTTGGCAATGTCAAAGCCTCGGTAATTGTATGAGCAGTATTCAAAATCTATCAGCACCAGCTGAGGATTATCCATGGCTTCCTCTTCAGTCATACTGTCACAATAAAGCAGAATGTTTCCCTCCTGCATATCATTGTGACAGAACACCACTGGCGAGTGTACACTGCTCAAGTAATTTCTGAAAAAATTTAAAATTAGCTTTTAATTCCATTAATTTTGTGTTAATCCTGAAAGTAAGATACATAATGTACAGTGGGAGACTACAGGTGAGCAGCTTGGGTATTATCTAAGTCAATGAGTTTCATGCTATACATGCCCACAGTTTGTCAGCTTGGTTCACGTGATAAACGATATGCATCCATCGCTTTTCCATATAGACATGGCATTAACATCTAAGTTGATGAGGAATTAAAAAATAATGATAAGCCACTGTTTCAAAGAAGTATGAAAATGTACCAACGTAAAGTGCAATCCTTTATGGGGTTGGGGAACACCTGAAATATGCTAGACAGTAGGGCATGTTTTACTACGTTAAACCAATATTTATGAAGCACAAAGAGGAAGGATTGAGTGGTTTGCTGCGTATTCTCAAAAGCAGGATATTGGGGTTCATATGCAAATAATATTGTGACCAAACTCTCGCAATATAGCTGGCCAAGCCATCGATTAAGACTGAGCGCAGGAGATTCAAGAAAGCAAACCCATATGGTACTATCAACCAAGCAGTGGAAGAGGTTATGACTGGCTACTCTTCAAGAAAATTTGCCATCTGCATTCTGGTTAACTCTGAAACATTGCATTGATGCATCTCCCTAGCAACAGGGGACTATAAAAAGATGGCAGAAAACAAATGTGTCTCAGCTATGAGAAAGTTGCGAATGAGCTACAAGTGATTTGTAAGTCAGAGCTGCAAAGCGAAGCTTGCAACACATTTTGAGTAATAAACAAAATGTTACAAGTTAACCAGTGTTTGAATTTGCCACAATTTCATCTACTTTTTCCACTTTTAAAATGTATGAGAGGATGATGCATCTGACCTTTAAAGAACATTTTTGTGTGGCCTTATATAACTTTGAGATCTCATATTTTTATCTACATTTCCACTTGAACCAATGATTCAGAAAGATACTCTAAGCCTGTAGAATTCCATAATTTCAACTTACAAGGTGGTTTCCAAAATATTCGGACTGGTGCCACCATCTCGACAGTAGTTCAGTAGAGTTTTGTACCCCTAGGTGGCAACACTAGCACATCTGATGAATGAGTGTTCAAATTTTCATGCAGCTGGGTAAATGTGTTGAAATTCTATAGTGCTTTTCATGATACTCTGGTGTGGTGTAGTGTGTGGCAATTTTACAATCCAAGATTAGAACAGTGTGTGCATCAAATTCTATGCAAATCTTGGGAAAAATGCTACGGAGACCCTCGCAATGATTCAACAAGTGTTTGGGAGACAAAGCATGAGCTGTACACACGTGTGAGTGGCATGTTCGGTTCAGGGTCAGCCGTACAGCTATTGAAGACGATGCGCATGCTGGTAAGCCTGTCAGCTAAACAAGCTGCATGCTCCTCATTTTCTGTGATACCAAGGGGATTGTGCACAAACAATTCGTGCCACCAAATCAAACAGTGAATTCCATGTACTACTGTGACGTTTTGCAAAGGCTCCATGAAAATGTGCAGAGACGGCAGCCCAAATTTTGGCAACAGGGGAACTGGTTGTTTCATCACGATAATGCGCCCTGTTATAATTCCTTGTTCACCAGGAGCTTTGACAAAAAAACATTACTGTTTTCCCCACCTGCCATACTCGCCTGATTTGGCACCCTGCGACTTCGCACTAATCCTCAAACTGAAAATAAGGTGAAAGGACGTTGGTTCGACACAATTTAGAGGATTCAAGAAGAAGTCTGTGCTAAACACCCTCAAAGAACATGATTTCCAGGATGCATTCGGAAAATGGCAGAATCGCTGGGACCGGTGTATACATGTGGAAGGGAACTACTTCGAGGGCGACTGTGGTCAATAGTCTCAAAGTAAGCTTTTGACCAGATAGCAGCACCAGTCCCAAATATTTTGGATACCACCTCGTAAATATCATAGAAGTAATTGTCATGAAATAAAACTTAATGGACTGCCATAGTTGAAATGTAGATAAAATCAGAGATCAAGTTAATGCAAACTACACAGCATGTATTTTAAAAGGTTAGATGAATTATATTCTTGTGCATTTAAAAAAAATACAGAATCAGCTACTTTGGAAGCACCCCAGTATTTTTAACACACAACTCATCCAATCATTTCTCCACCCACACAATAATTGGTGCAATTTTATGTTTTACATAGTAGGTATCATGTTTCAGTTTCTCTTCAGTGTAGATATGAAGAAGCATCTTCTATATAGAAAAGTCTCACCTTGTGAATCAGGGTATAAGGCTTGTGGCATGCGTTGTATAAAATTCCTAGACTTTAAAAATACTCCAGCTACTTACTCCCACTCTGTTTTTTTTTTTTTTTAAGATTAAACACATACGACAATATTAACTGAAAACAAATATCACATCACTGCACAAATAAGAACTTCAGTTACAAGATTTCTCCACATAGGATAATCAAAATGTATTCGTAACTTTGCATCACTAAACTGAAATGAATGCCAGTCAGTGCAACTTTCCCTTGTGGGAAACAGAATTCCTCAGTGTGTGATATTACTGTTCGAACTAGTGGCTATCTCAAAAGTTAAGACCAACAGTAAAGCACATCACTTGCCTAAGGAACTAATAATGTATATTTCAAGCAAAATTATTTGTAAGACCATGTGGCTGCATTTTGGTCATTCAAATGTTCATTGCGAGCAGGGTGGATTTCATTATGATTTTAAAATAGTTATTTTGAGACTGGAAGAAGAATCCAAATGTGCCTCATTTTAATGTTGACTGCATCTGAAAGAATTTCTCCCATCTTATATAAAATTTCTGTGAATTTTCTGAAAATAGACTTACTAACAATTACATTTTTCCCAACTGAAGTTCTGAATTCCAATTTCCTATATTAAACCCCACAAAACAAACTTTTCTGGGCGCAGTAATCATAAGTCTGAACACCAGCCTACAGTGGCCCATGCCACAAAGTACGAAATGGAACTTCACCTCCCTGTATCTATTCTGAGGCACTCAGCTCCTCAGAACTGCTTGCCATTACAATGAGCAAAATTTGTGCTTAAACAGTAATGTCATCAATTTAAAATGGTTAGTGCCAAAGCTTCAATAAATATGACCACCATCCATGTATAAGGAGCATTCTAAAAGAAACAAGCTGGAGTCTGGAATGTGCAAACCAGTGCCAGAATGGTAATATTATTGAGTGTGTAACAAAGAGTAGTTCCGACAAGAGCGCGGAAGTTCACAACCTGCCGCTAGAGGCAATGGGTGCAAGTCACTTGACTATACAAAGCTAGCAGAAGCATGTGTCAATCATCCAACATTGTCAGTCGCGTTGTAAGCAGTGAAATGGAGGCATCAAAAGAAGAGCATTCATTTTCTGACAGTGGAAGGAGTAAGGAGAATGGACATTTATCGAAGAATGTCAAGTGTACAGTGAACACCGTATGTCCCTTGCAAGAGTCAAGGCATGGCACAGTGCTTCAGGGAAGGACAGATCTCATTAGCCGATGATGCACATTCTGGAAGACCACACTGCATTACCGATGATACCGTCCAGTTGGTTGGACTTGTTACCCAGGACTGCCAAGTTACAGTGAAAGCTGTAGCCGCCATGATCGGATTGAGCGACAGAAGTGTTCACACCATGACAGAAAGACTTGCACAAAGTGTGCGCCCAATGGGCACCCCACAGTCTTCAACCACAACAGGAAGCATGTCGAATGGCCCACTGTCTTGATCATCTGCAGCGCTATGCCAGGGAAGGGAATGAGTTCCTGGTATGAGTGGTGGCTTGAGATGAGTCTTGGCGTCATCATTTTGAACCAGAATTGAAACAACAAAGTCTCCAGTGGAAGCATCCAAGGTCGTCACCACCACCAACATCCAAGGCCATCCACAAAAGTACAGGAAAAGTTATGCCGACATTCTTCTTTGACCAAGACGCCCCCTTCTGATAGACTTCCTGCAGCACAGGACAAAAGTGAATTCCCAGTATTACTCACAAACCTTGACCACCCTTCGCCAAGCAATCAAATCGAAACAACCAGGCAAGCTCACCCGTGGGGTCATTCTGCTCCACGACAATGCAAGGCCTTATATGGCCAACACAATCATGGCACTTTTGCAGAAATTCAAGTGGGAGGATCTCGGTTACCCTCTATATGGTCTAGACCTCTCATCCTGCAATTATGCCATTTTTGGTCCCCTAAAAAAAGGCTCTGAGGGGCAAACGATTCACCTCAGACGACAACGTCAAGCAGTAAGTGTGAAACTGGTTCACAGCGCAGCCCCAGAAATTTTACGAGACAGCCATTCACTGCCTTGTGTCACAGTGGGACAAGTGCCTCAACAGGCGGGGCCAATACTTTTGACACACAGCTACTGCTTTCTGTTCCTAGGCCGCCGGCTCATTTCTTTTTGGATACCCGTTATATACGAGTATATAAACAAGACTAAAGAATCTTGGTGGTTTAATGAATTTTACCACATATAATGAATTGTACCACATAAAAGGAGGCTAAGTTTCTAATCCCTTCCTGAGGACTCATACTATCAAGCTAACTATCCAGAAGGCACATGGAATTTGCTAATGCAAGGAGCAATGTGGAGTCTGGTTTGCCCAGGTTATTGTTCAAGTCATCTTTGTTTTGATGATTGTGTGTTTTATGTTACATAACCACCAGTAAAACTTTACAAATTGCACAAAATTAAGGTTTCATTATAAATGCGTTCAATATAAACAAAATATGCATGTGAGTTGTTAACAGTTAACTTAAAGTTGGAATTCAATCGATGATAATATTGCTGGTTTCTGCAATACTGCTCAAACACGTATTTAAAAAACTCTTCTTGCAGACTTATAAAGTTAATATAGTTGAACTGAATTTAACTTATTTCCAACTAAATGCTGTCTCATAACTATGATTACATAATGTACAGCCTCTAACAAATATTATTCCTAATAAAAATAAAACTAGTTTTCTACTCTCATATTGCTTTTGCTCACATATTACGCAAAGTTTTCTTTTAAGCAAATGCAATTGATTTATTGGCTATCACAGTGCTCCTTCCACCTGTTTTGATATTTGGATCTATATTCAGGAATCTACAATCTCCTCTGAATCATAATCACTATTTTAGGGGGAAAAAAATGACACTTCTTCCACACTCTCATTGTTTCCAAGATCTCAGATTTCTTAGAATCAACTACTAGACATTTAACTCTTAGGATAATACAAGCTTTACACTGCAAATTAACTGAATAATGAATATGAACTAAGAAAAGCCAAGAGCTAGTAGTGATGTCTAACTTTTAAAAAAATTCAAACACTGACTTGTCAAGTTCACCATCTCTAACGTCTTGTGCACAACTGCCAGTAAATGGAAACTGGCCTACAATGGGAATATAGTTAACACTCATTTTCAAACCTGAGTATTCAGTCAAACGCCAAGAGCGCAAACAGGAAAATTGGTCAGATTTCTTCAAGTTTCTTATTGTGGATTACAATATATTGTATGTTTATTGTGCGTAACTGTTTTCATTGTACAAAATAGTCCAGGAAACTATAACATAACAGCTCCAGATGTGTCTCTAGTAGCAGGCTTAGTAAAACAAAACAGATGATATCTGGCAGCTACATGTGCTTCCATTCTCGGTTTTGTTTCTGCTGTCAATAATAGCAGTTTAAGAATCATCGTAACATCGACATGGGCAGTCGAGGTTGTTAAGGCTTGGACTCGTTAACAGGTGATCTGTGGTCAAATCTTGCCAGGACTGTCCTCCCTAACTGATGTTTTTTCTAGGTTTTCCTCAGTTCTCATAACTGGCAAATGCCGGGAGATATCCTAAACTTAGGCCTAAAATGTTTCCTTCCAAATTTCCTCTGCCAACTATTTCATTTCATGTATCTCACTTCATCATGTCCACCACCTGTAGTGCCTTGGTATAGTTCCACCGGTCTTAGAAGGGAACCTGATGTAAACAATTGCACATGGTAAGATGTGTGCATTGGCTACAGATTACAACATAATTCCATGTTGGACTATGGAAATTAATTGTTTTATATTATTTAAGAGTTTATTTTGTTAAAAAGCATTGTTAGAATATTAAATTTTACTTCACACTGCATTTAAAAATAAATGCAATTAATAAAACTTAATGGAGATATGCATATGCACCATTTTCAATTACTAAAATACAGTCAATCTTGTTGCTTGCTTTCTTTCAAATTGTTTATTACAGTGTGTTTAATAGTGGTTAAGGTTAATAATTATTATGAGCAATCAAAGTGTATGTGAAACATCCCAAAGAGAAAATTTTTAAAAGTGGTGAAAAAACTATTGTATTGAATGTGTTCATAAAGTTTTGTGAGAAGTATCCGGACTTAGCCATTAAACACATCATTAATTTAACGTCCGAGTTTGCTGGGGTTTCCAAAGAAGTGCGAACTCTCTTTGCATGGAAAAGCACAAAACTGGAAAGATGTTATCACCTTCAAAGAAACGGAAATGTGATGAGAAGGAGGAAAGGATTGGACCACATTCATATTCTGATTAAGGTATATTTCAAATTTTACTATCATTCTGGTTCTATCATTCCATACTGTTTATATTACTACTTCAATATTTTATATTGTTTATAATTCATACTCAGTCTGCCGGAAACATGTTAAAGTACATTGTTCTTCAATATTCCAATGCACCAACACCAAATTATTTCAAAGTGTGTTTTGGTAATAGGTTACAACACAACAAATATAAAATAATCGTCTGTTGTCTAACAAAGTAGTAGCATTAATGAAAAGAGGATAATGCCACCGTTCAGAAATAAATACCACCGATGTGCATTTATGCCAGTCGGGTAGTTCAGGTCAGATGCACATGTCTTCAGATAGTGTGTATGCTCCACCCCAGGGTATACTAATACAACTTGCAGACCAGTATTTTGCATGCTTTTTATTTATTTTTTGTTTACATCAGGTTCTCTAAGACCGGCAGGATTATAGCAAGGATGGGCATTAAACACAAAATAGAAAAATAAAAAATGATATCTCTCTTTTAAATATTTTTATCATAATGAATTTCAAGTTGGGCAAACTAGTTTCAGATGATAAAATGTTATTGGTCAGTTTTAAACAAATGAGATCCGAATGCACAAAATAAGATTTTGCATTTTGTTATTAATACACTGACTGACATGCTTTCCTGTTTCCATCTTTGGTTCATTAAGAATTATTAAATGCCCATAATGCTTAAGCCTTTGTTTTCTTCACTCATTCAGATTGTCATTCCCAATTTATTGTAGAATAACCTTAGAAACTTATGAATTTCAACTGTCTATAAATACAGGATGGTGCAAAAGTTGCTACAAGCTTATTTAACTTACATAGCTCAAGTTAATTTTGAATAATTTGAACATGATACAGGCCACCAACAAATTACAGTGCACATCACTTCTTTTTATGTTCAAACTGTCTCCCTTCTTCATCAACACACCATTGAAGTCTACCTGGAACCTGACACATGCAAACACAGCTGAATGTTGTTGTCCAGATTGAGGAAGGCATCCTCAATTTAACAAATCAACTCTGTAAGAGTTTGTTGTTTCCTACCATAGACTGTGTCTTTAACCATACCTCAAAAGAAAAAAAACCCATTGGGGTAATATTGGGGGATCGTGGTGGGAATTCAATTGCAGTACAACGTCCAAGCCTCAAGTTACATCCTACACGCTAAGGCATAATGTGCAGGAGTTCCATCATGCTGGAAGTAGAGTTGATCATAGTTGTCCATATGCATGATGATTCCTTGTGTAACCTCTTGAAGTAGAGCCGAGCACTTGTCTCCAGTGAGATTTCCATCAATAAAATACAGCCCAATTACACCATGTGCCAATATTGCAGCCCACGCATTTACATTGGGTTGATTTAGTAGTTGCTCCAAAACAACATGGTGGTTTTCCGTGTACCAATAAGTGCAACTTATGTCAGTTTTACATGTCCCTCATCACACCAAAATGTTAAGAAAGCAAGTCTGGTCAACTCGATACTGATCAAGCACAAGTTCACAAAATTGTACCGCCTGTCTGGATCATCTTCCAGCAATCCATGTATCAGGTCTGGAATGTACATTTTGAAGTTTTGCTGATGTAACATTCTTTGGATTGACCAACGTGATAGTTCTGGGAACTCTGTCGATAATTGTCCTGTAGACACTTCTTTGGACTAATCATAACAGCCAAACAGATACAGAGTTCATTGTCGTCAGTTTGTGCTGTCCTAGGTTGCCCACTGGGAGGTGCATCCAAAGAGAACCTTCAGTTTCAAATTTATGAATTAAATTGTAAACAGTCTTACGTGTTGGTGGATTTGACTCATAAATGTTCTCTCAATTGCCTCGGTACAGCACTTATACCGCTTTGATAAGCAGTCTTTACAGTGAAAATTCTTTCTTCTTTCATTAACATTTTGTGAAAACTTAGTGTTGCTAAGACTAGTTATTTATGATTCATTTGTTAAAACTACGTGTCATTTCCTGTTTCCTACCAACCATATCGACATATGTAGTATGGCCTACCAATCTAGATACATGCATTTCCTTAAGTGTGTATTGACTTTTGCACCACCCTGAATATGTTGGCATAGGTATATTGATGTTTTTGTCAGCATTCCATAAAAGTTATTGAAGGTGCAGTAACCCTACAGGCAAAATCTATAAAATTCACTGCTGAAGTAGAAGAACTAGGATTCTTACCATTTCTGGTCTTAAGAATCGTAAGAAACCAAACAGGATTAGAATTCAGCACTTACAGAAAACCAACACATGTAGACAACTACATCAAGTGTAATGAGTTTAACAACGCAGCACCAGTATACCACACTTGGTAACTCAAATAGAATACAAATGGGGGAGAAAAAAATCACAAACAGCAACAACAACTTGCTGAGATGAATGGTTTCAATACGAACTTGCATATTGATTGGCAAGCACAAAACACAGAGGCTGAAAAAGATCACCGCTTTAGAGAAGTTGGGGGAAACTAAATTTAAATACAGTAAATTCACCTTTCATTCCAACATTTTCAGAAATGAGATTTTCAAGGACTTTAATTGAAATTAACACTGCAAAATAAATAAGCATCGGGAACCTATTAAGCCACCCACTTACAAACAGCATGCCAGTAACCAATTATCTGGTATTTATCAAATGGATTACCAAGATTGCAAAAAAAAATATACATTGGAGAAACCAAAATAGTTTGGAGGTCAGGACGAAAGAATATTTGAGGAATGTCAAATTCAAGTATAAGGCCAAATCTGCAGATCATATCACTTTTGGTCATTAATTCACAACATAAAACAGGAAATAAGATTAGTGAAACACAGGAGAACAACTTTATCAAGAATCAAGAAAAGGTTATGAATTTTGTAATCCCCCGACTGATGTAGTCTAATTAACCAGAAGAACAGAGGGCAGCAACACCACGTAAAACCACACCAGCCATGGGAACACCAGTTAACTGCAACCCAGGAACTAGCATTTAACTAATAAACTTAAGTGGAGAGAAAAACGAAGTATTAAAAATTTGTTGACTTATTCTAGCATTAGCTATCCAACTATCTAATTTCAAGCTGAGATTGCTGCTTCCTGTTTCAGATTGTGAATGGGATATTCACTTTCCCATTCTGTTCTCAATCCCTGGCAATTATACATGAAGCTTTAGGACATTTCTAGGACGACAATATTAAATGCTAGGAAGAGGGGGAACGTTTTTTTTTAAATAACAAAAATGATGCTGGTTATTTTGCCAGGCAACATTTCACTTTACCATACCCCCACCTCCCAAACAAAAATTCTATATAATAACCCTTATTTGTGGTAATTAATGATTGCAAATCTGAATGCATCTAATTGCTTAATGTGTTACGTAATCAGAAATTACTTATAAAATAGATTGGTATTAAATGCATACCATCAATGTTTAACGTTGAGCAAGTTATACAGATGACGTGTAAACTACAACTCACCTCAGCCAAGTCACTTCTGCAGCAAGATCATAGGATTTAAGTCTGTTAATAAATTCTGCACTGCCCGCTTCAGCATCAATGGGATCGTCCAAGTTTGCCTGGACGTTTTGAAGCCACCTGAAAATGAAATTCCTTTCCATTATTATAGTACTCCTTTAAGGACTGATATGGTCAACCCCCACAGAGATACACAATGTGCCCGTCTGTGTGAATTTTAAAGCAACGGCCTCTGTATTTACTGGGTCAGGCAAACGAAAACCATACGTGCTGTTGATGCAACAAGCATTAGGCAACTGATAGCTATTAGTATGGTGAGAAGGCTACCAAAGTAATTACATATTTACATGACTGCTATTAGTTAGCTAATAGTCGCAGTATAAAAGACTTTTATATAAAAGCAAAGAATGGATACAATTTAAAGGAGAATGAAACACAAAAATAATGTTGCTTCCTAATAGAAGGATATGCCATGTAAAATGTAGTGGAATGTATTTCTACACACTGGCACACTTATCACTGTGTAAGTTAAATAAAGTCTGCATCACATGTCAAACAGTGCATGTTGTGCACTGGAGGGAGTTTTGGAATTACAAGGCAATTACTGCCACACATGCAGCAATATTTTTTTTAATTAATTTCAAGGTCAAGAGGTGTATTTTGTGGTGGTAGTGGTGTTGTTGCTGAATTACTCAAGCATTAAACAATGTAATATTGTGAAAAGAAAATGCCTCTGTGTAGTGCATACAGCTGGTGTAAAGTAAAACACACAGGGAACTCATACTTGTAATTTTCCAAATAGAGACAAATCTCCCAAGAGATATGGGTAGAATTTTGCAAAAGAAAACAGAGTTCACCTTGTTCTGGAGCTGCTTTATATTACTTTAATTTTAAGAACAAGATTATAAACAGGTAAGAGTGAGATGGCTAGAAAACTACATCTGTGGCCTGCATTCGGGAGGTCCTGGGTTCAAACCCTGGGGCTGGCTGACCAATCTGACCAAAGGTTTTTTTTTTTACCATTTTCCTCAGTCACTAGGTGCATGCTAGGTTGGGTAATTTTATCCATGAATTTTCGTATCATCCTTTTCATCACTACATTTCCATTTCCTTCTTTTTCACCGCCATAACTTCCCAAGGTCGCAGGTTCAAACCCGGCGGAGGGCAATGGATTTTTTCGGGTGTAAAAATCCTTAGCATTTTTTCCTTCGGAAGGGAAATAAAGTCGGTGGTCCCGTGTTGTAGATTTACGGCACGTAAAAGAACCTCAAGCCTGATGCCTCTGAGCAAAATTACCGATCTTTCACGCCCAATATAGAATGAGACGCTAAGGACCATAGTTAAAGAGCGTCCATAAATAAAACTCAATTTAATTTTTAACCGCCATAACAGGCATTGGATTGATTACCCATCCTGGATATGCTATGATCTAGAGTTTGTTTGCCCCTCAACAAGTCCTTGGGGTATAAGCAAAGCCACATTTAGGGTGTGTGACACACCCTGTGCAGTAATTTATTTTATGCCCCCCTTCCTAAACTTCTGCATTGTTGTTCATTTACAAACTTCCAATAATAAAGCTGTGGAATCATTTACTTCAATTTTAAACTTTATTGAAGTATTTAAATAACATAACACAAAGCACATGTGCAAATTAAATAATAAAAAAATTATAAAATAACTCCGACAGTTCAACAGCCCCTTTTACTAAAAACCTGCCACAGAAACAAACTTGGACACAATATATCGTAAAAATACAAAGAAAAATCACTACAGTTCAATATCCTATACAAACTTTACTTCATTTAAATGTGAATTTTAGTCAGTATGAAATACATGATACATACCATTTAATTGACCTTTTCCAAAACTTAGCGAACTTGGAGAAATGACTTCCTTCTCACTTTTGTATTTGCAAATTCATTTACCACTTCCTCAAAATCCAGACTGACAGTCATATCTATTCTATGGCTAGTACTCCAGGATTGACCAGTCGTTCTTAATTCTCTGCTGTCCATAGGTAGTTCTTAATCCATTTCAAAACAGAAATGGACCTTAGAGCAGAACAGTTTACTGGGGTACAGCTGTAAATCTTGAGTACTGTGTACACATTTGGAGAGACATCCATTATTTTTTAAATCAAATTTCTACAGAGAAATGGAACACAGGACAACTTGTCACCATCTTCTTTCTTCATAGACAACCGATAGCTTCTAAAATGTATACATTCTTCACGAAAATTGTTCTCTATGTTAAAATTTGAACAGCTTCTAGTTCAGTGATATTTGGGAGAAATGAAAATCTTAAGTTATACTCTTTGTCGTAGACATTAACTCTCTTCTGTAACTCATCCTGAAAAGTTTGTATTATCTTAGAATACAACATTTTGATTCTTCTCCAGATCTCAAACACAATCTGATCCTGTTTCTTCTTCAGGGCATTTGGGTTCTTCCGAGTAAGATGATTCATAAAAAAAAAAACCTTGTTTAATTTGACGCTTCTTTTTTTGATTCTCTCAGCAGCTGAAGGAGGCATACTGATTCAGAATTCCTGATCTCCGTAAGTTTCTTTTCAGTTGAATCCTTGTGAATTGAAAAAGTTGTCTGAAGCTCAGTTTAAAACACTGTAAGAAAGTCATACATTTCAAAAGAAGAAATGTTTACATCCTTGGCTTGCAGTGTTTTCATTGCTTTGCTGAACTGTTGCAGAATACAACCCCACACTGATGTCATGAAAGCTACTTCAATAATACTTAACTTTCTAAGAACAACTCCAGTTTCACATCTAACTCTACCACTCTCACTTTCTGAAATTGTTCTTAATATAGAAAACATTGCTTTCCAATCTGGATTCAAACTCTTACAAACATCCTCACGAGCACACCATCCAGTTGACCGTGACTTCAAAGTCATACAGTTTCAAAAAATGTTTCCAAGATGTACCATCTACCTGTAGAATCTGCAAAAGAAGTTGTATAAACCTTGAATTAACTCAAAAAACCGTATTGCAGCTGTGCAGCATTGTGCAACTCGTGAACCAACTAGATTCAGCAAGTGAGCCAAACATGGAATTAGTGTGTTTTGGTGCTTGAGTCTTGCCTGCAAGCCTGAATATACATCGACATGTTGATTGGTTATCGCACGACTGACCTCTACAGTTGTCAAGTTTCAGTCCATGTAATTCTATAGAATTAACGAAATGCTTCAGAAAGCTTCTCTACAGTGTGGCCGGCATTTTTTATAAAACACCTGAAAGCTTTCAACTGAGAGCCTTCTTCATTTACGTATGTAATGAATATACTTAATTGGTCATTATGGGATATATCTGGTGTAGAATCTGCTATGAATGAAAAATATTTAAAAGAAATAATTTCATTACCTATTTTTTTTGGTCACTGACCTCCCCATAAGACGTATTAAATCTTCTTAAAGTTGCTGGTAACAAGTATGAAGTAAATCCTTTTCCAGGTTTACCAAACCTTGTTATATGGTCAGCCAAAAAAAGAATTGTACTCTGCAACCAACTCCACACACATCATGAAATTTCCATTTTTCACAGAGCCAAACACCTATTTGTCTCCATGAAATGCTAGAAGCAGCTAGCTTCTTAACTACAGAAACATTTCTTTTTAGCACATTTCTCCAATATGCAACTTCATGTTCATTATGGGCAGGCAACTGTCAATTCTATTCATCTTGTTTCCTCTGTTTTTCAATTTTAACAAGCAGTCTCTGTGAGAAGTAGAATTTTCATGTTCAGCTATTTGTATTTCAGTTTCACTGAAACCAGATGTTGCAAATTAAGATGCACCACTGAATAATTTAGAACAAGAACAGAACAACGATCCTTGGCTAGGAGAATATACAAGATATTCATGGTCGATAATTTCCGCATTCACCAAAACCCTCTGAAAGAGCTTCTTGCTGCAAAATCACTCAGATCCGTCAGTGTATCATCATGAGGACTAGAAAAATCAGCATTTTTGTTTTGATTAATACCATTTTTAATCAAATAATCCAGTGTTTGGTCAGTGTTTTCCCAATAAAAGGGTTATTACTGGGAACAGAAATATCCTCTGCTTTAAGAGTGTAAATTCTTGACATCCTTCAGGAACTCCAAAAGTAGGAACTTCCAAATTCTGTTTACAGTTTAGAACTCTTCATTTTGCCTGCACTTTCAGAGCTCACTGTTCATTTTACCGCTTTGAACCGCAACTTCACCTGAATGCTCAGAGCTACATGGTTCACCTTTATTTTTACCAATAAAATACAAGTCTAGTCAAGGTATTTTCTGTAAAAGTTTACTATCCCTCTGTCTTGTTTCTTCAGCTTTCTTTCAATATGTAGTACCACTTAACCTACATCGTCCATCCATATCGCTATGTGAACTTTAAATAAATAAAATAAATTAATTAATTTTTTTAAAAAAAAAATCTGAGATGTCGAGTATTGGAAACTGAACATACTTTGATTATATCAAATGCAGAACCAACTTCACTGTGACCAGTTAATGCTCAAATTACATACCTTAATTTTAAGTCGAGAACCACATGGAATGATGAACCACCAAGCCACTTGTGTTGTGTATGATGCCAACATATCCATGAATCCATGAATGGATGAAGAATTTAAGAACATGCCACAAGCAAGATCTCATAGGCTATGCGATTACGTGGAGAGCTATCTCGTACCATAGCCTACGAGATTAATGCACTCATACATGAAGATTTTATACAGATGGACTAATAGTAAAATACGAGTTTAATGCAAGGTAGTAATATTTGTCAACACTTTGCCAATAAATTATTAAATGTCTGAATGCTAATGCAATGCACGTTAAAATTCTACTTAAAAAATAATTTTTCGGTGATGACATTTTGCCACCACCAAAATTTTACTACTCTGTACAGTTGCACATGTTGCATGTGCCTAAATACAGC
Organism: Deroplatys truncata; assembly: GCA_030765065.1. Lineage (NCBI taxonomy): Eukaryota > Metazoa > Arthropoda > Insecta > Mantodea > Mantidae > Deroplatys > Deroplatys truncata. The sequence continues at coordinate 638,502,150 of CM060990.1, forward strand.
CCTGTGCAAGTCTTACAACAAAAAGGGTAATCATTTAAAGAAGATTATAAAAGGTACAGATTTTAAAAAAGCTGTTTATATCAGATGAAACTTCCAGTTAAAAACCTTTGTTAAAAACCTGGAACTACTCCTACTATGGAAATATTTTTTATCTATCCTTAAACGCCAAGTTCTAGTAAGACAATTGATCCTTCACCATCTTCATCCCACAACACACAACAAAGAACAGAATGATATGAGAATATACCTCAAACGCACGAGCCTGATACTTCAGATTCTGATACAACTGATAGCGAGGAAGAAGTCTTGTCTTTTGCCACACACGGAAATGAAGCTACAGTGGAGCATTTCACTGTTGTCTGGGCATCGCTACCTTTATTTTTCAAGATGTGTGTTTTTGTAGAAATGAAGTAAAACCTATTTCTCTTTACGTTAAAAAGACAATGATGTGGGTTAAAATGATGTGTTACTGTGGTAACATATTCACTGGAACAATTTATCAGGATAGAAACCAGAGGGAAATACAGTGCAGTTGTTTTAAGGTGAGGCCACAGCACTGGCTATATGCATAGCACACTGTACTGCACTGGCCTCTGTACTTTTCCGATGTGCAACTGGCAGCGCACGACTTATTCAAGTCGTATCTTTATCAGCTGTGCTTGAGTTGCTGCTGTGTCTTCATGCTCTAAAGAGAGCTGTTGTGCATTGTGCATCTCAAACATGAAGTTTATTCAAGACATCTGTGTTGGGTGCGATTTGTTAAAGTGTGTTACTGTCTTTTTTTAGTCCACTGCAATGCCCGCTGACAAACTCGTGCTTGAACAATGAATTTTTATGTACGATACATACATAAAAACTGAATCATGTAGACAAGTGTATAGATACTATACCTTTTTCACTATAAGCTGAAAGGAGAAGTAAACAAAACTTAAATGTATCACTCCGCCAAGCACATGACAGCACCACGTGGAGGATGACGTGAACTAAGATCCGTGAGAGGAAATTGCTTCAGACAGAATGTGAATACAGTATATTGTGCAGCTTGGGAATCATTAGCTTTTAAACACTATGTCTTATTCCTATATTTTGCCTTACATCCTAAACTTCTAACACACAATACTATGAGTCGACAAATATAAAAGTTGTACTTCAACAGTTCGGCATCTGTGATTAAAGGTACTGGATTAAGCTGTTCTTAACTTCAGGTTTTAGAAATCATTCATTTAATGACTAATATCAGTATACCACCTTTGCTTTATCATTTTATGAGTCAACAAGTTAAATAACAATTTATAGGTTAAAACACAACAGAAAACAAAGCGACCCAAGTTATCGAGCAACAATTCTACATCACTAACAAAGAAGTTCAATTATTGCTAAACAATGGCCAACCATATTCATTGTCGATTAAAGGTGGATACTTTTCCCAGAATGTTTAAAAGCATTTAACACAGTTGTCTCCTTTCCATTTCCCTCGTTTATGTTTTCTACAGTAGCAGAAGATTCTCAGCTGGAAACAGGAAACGAACTGCTGCACCTGTGCAGTGTCTCTTCAACCCTGTGATGAAACGGTTCATGTAGTTGTAGGTGAATCTGAACAAACACATTTAGTTTCATAAATTTAACTGTTACAATAATGAGTTTTTTAAATTTCTCTGCATGAGAATAACCACAAAATGTTACGATATGAACTGAACTGTTTCTTGAAACATTTCCTAGTATTCCAGTTCCAGGTAGATAAACTGTTCAGACATCTGGTTAATAAATTTAGGACAACGGGATCGCTAAATGTTAGACCTAAGAAGCAAAAATTAGATGTTCTAATGGAAGAAAAAGTTGACAAAATTGATGCATCTATTTTTGGGGAACCTTAAAAAAGTTTATAGGAACAATCCCCACACCATAGGTGAATTTAGGACAATATGAAAACAGAAATTCTGAACATTGTGTAAGAATAACTTATGCATGTGAATGGAAATTTCATTCAAAGATCTCAGGAATGTCTTCATGCAGATGGACACCACTTATAACAAGGTTAGTAATTGTTACAGTACATATTACTATCACTCATGAGAAAGTAATGCAGGAGTTATGAAATGAAAAACTCCCCCCATGTAATAGACATTGTGTGGAGCACACATACGTGCGATCCGTGGCTGCACCATAAAACTACTGCACTATGCTTCAATAGCAATTTCTTTATTATTACCTGGTATATTGTTTCAACAATTTAAGCCCTTTTGCAAAACACTGGACTTGGGGATGTTTACAATGCCAACATTCCACAAAACCATTCAAAACATGGCAGCACCAATTGTTAAAATATTTTGAAGTCGAGAAAGAAAAAAGGAACTTTGATTCAGTAAAAGGTAGTGGTAAGCCCATACAGCTGAGAGGGGATCTTCAGAATGATTCCCAGGAATTTTCAATCAATATTTAGCAAATTCTGTCATAGATTTTAATTCCCAAAAAATTATTTATTTTAAACTTGTTCAAAGAGGTATGATGAAAGGCAATTTGGTAAATGGCTGCTTGTGACAACACACTGACTAGACTTGCAAAACAAGAAATGTGTAGAATTAAATTTTTCTCTCTTAGAGACATAAATGTGTAAGATACCTGTTAACAGCTCAGTATCCAAAAGTTGGACATGAATTTGACATATGGCATTTGTCCAAAAGTCTAACGAAACAAATTAAAACCATAGAAAAAGAATGCACAAAGCTGATGGCATGAAAAGCCAGTATAAATAACCATTTATGGTGGCTGCACAAATCTGTAATAAGAAATGGTACCATTTTAATTGAAAAAGTTGCATCAATAATCACAAAAAATTATGCAGCAATTGATCTGCCACTACCAAAGAATATGTCTCGGATGCCTCGACCTTCATTAGTTACTACAAGCGATGCACATGTTTTCAGTCAACATAAGGTTGGCCACAGACATGCGAGCATTTTATATAAATAAATAAATAAATAAATAATGATAATAATAACATCAAAATTTGCTAATTATCCGATGTAATCAGAAGCTTCTTCCAGGCTGTTATGCCATGGTCTGCTGGAGACAGGTGTTCCAGACGATTCATCCAACTGCGGTGGACCTCTTCAGTGGCGCAATCAAACACCTGTCTCCAGCAGACCATGGCATAACGGCCTGGAAGATAGTTCTGAGCTGTGAAAGCCTATGTTCTCTCATTACTAATTATCTTTGTCTTTTATTAGTGAAGTTTTGAAGCCTACATATACTCCACTGCGTTTTGAAAATGCAATTCTAATATTAAGCCTTGTAAACTGTGTGTAGCAGGAATATCACAAGGTCTTATCAGCAGTATTATTGGCAATAAGGAATTTCTTTTAAGCTCTGCTTTTAGTTTTTAATGCCAAGTTATGCCTCTTAATGTTCAAAGCATTACAATCCATAATTTGTGAAAATTAGGGTGCTTTGTTACACAAATAAAATCACCTTTTACCAATTTTGTGTTTTCATAGTCCAAGCAACACACTTTCCTCATCATTGTTCATAGGTGGACATTCATTGCACTTGCACCAAATGGATAACAGCATGTTTGTGTTCAGTGTATCTGAATCGCTGTCAGAATGGTGTATAATTCTTAAAAATTGTATTTTCTTGGTCCCATGTGTACTCCATTTTAAAAACAGATGCCAGACTGATCCTATCATCTAGTATTAACTCTATTATGAGGTGTGATTGATTAGTTTTTAGCTCTACTTTGTTTATAGAGATAAATGGAGTCCTCCCCTAAACTAATCACATGGAGTATGCTGCATTTGTGTGTTTATCTTGTTTTGCAGCAGAATTTGTGTATATAAATGAACTTGCTTAACAAGACAGAAACACTATTACACTAACACTAATGCTCCAAACTCACTCATAAACAAAAACGATGCCTAGTATTGGGATAAAATACATGATATATTGTAATGTGATAGTCGGTTATCTGTCATAGGGTAGCATGCGCGCACTCGCAGCGCACACTCACACACAAAACTTCTCTACACCTTAAATCAGTGCCAAATTTAATACAGTATTAGTAATATCACAATATTACAGGTTTATCATGATAGTGCGTACTATACATAGTTGGCATAGCAGCCATGACATGTGTATGGTTATTTAAATCGTAATGCAACGCGTTTAATAGTGGCACTTGACCAAAGCAAACCTGATGTTGAAGTACATAGTCTACATTATTATTGTAGACAAAACAACAAATTTGGGATTTTTGTCAGTTTTTGATAAATTTTCACAGATATGTCCCCTTAAGAGTGCATGTCATCATAATTACGTTATTAGCTTAATTGTGAATTTACTAACAATCAGTTTTAAACTGTTGTGCAAACATAACATGTTCTGGAGCAAGGCATATGAGAAACCTTGTATGGCTGAATGTTCTTTTACTTGCTGCACTTTTAGCAGAAATAAAGATATTCTTGAAAGTTCAGAGAACTGAACTGGCATGCTTTGCTACATATTTGTATGTGTATTGAACCTTTATTAACAGCTTAACCTGCATTACACAAACTTGCATAGTATTATTTCTAAGGGCACCAGAGATGAAAATTAGTCATACCTGCAAAACCTATTCTGTACTACTGTGTGGTCCAAATCTCTTGACGTTTCATGACAACCAATATGGGGTGGTCGCACAGTTGACAAACTTCACTTTTCTTCATCAGAACGTTATGCGTTTGTTATAAATGCTATCGCAATGTTCACTTAAACACTAAAAAAACAAGAAGAGACACGATAATGGAAATGTAATACACAAATAGAGAAATAAAAAACATACCTTTCTATGTGTCCTTTGTTATTCAACTGGCACAGCCAACGGGATACCCTCATTGTCCTCGATATCACGTTTATCATAAAATTAAAAAACACAGCGCCATACATGTTTTTCAATCGTTCAGGTTTGTCACTCTCTTAGGCAAGCGTATATATTTTCTTGACGATGTAAATAATTTGCTTCCCTACACACACACATGAAACAGTTGATGTACTTAATGAGCACGCCTCAGAAGTAAGTTCTTGACATTTCCTGAAGTTAATATTTTTGCAGTTTTCTTCGTTGGCATACATTTTAAAGAAATTATACACACTGAAGACAGCAGCCTTAACCTTATTGCTATATCCACTGGTACTACCAGGCTTACTAAGCGACATTTTTATGAAAGAGTTAACTTTATAAACGCTAGGACAAACCTATCACTGCAATAACTGAGTACACCGCAGTTGAATTCACAGCTGAGTCACAAGCGTGCTGTAAAAAGTACACCGGCAGCGTTTTTGCTTTATTAGTGTTTGTTTTAACCTTGAGCTATCACGTCAATGGTGCAATAAAGTTGAATGTTCTAAAAATCACAACATGCTCTTCTCACATAATGGATACATGGTTGATTCTAGGACTCTGCATCATGCAGAAATAAGCATAATAACCATTAAAATGCACTTAATTATTGGTTTGCCAATGGTATTATTCTGTGAAACAAAATCATACATGACATTATTTATTTAAAAAAAAAATTGTGTATGGTTTTGTGGAGCTGCGTCAGAGGGCTTCGAAGGGATTTTCATGACGAGTTTGTAGCTATATTAGAAAACCTTGTGGAATACCGATTTCTAAATTTATTTAGGATATGGAGAATTGCACATTATTAAGTGATAATTATGTCTATGACATAACAATATATAAAGTAACTATGACAGCAATGGATTTATTACTATTACAAGCATGACTATGACAAAGTCTCAGTTTAAACATCACGAAAGATAACTATAAATTAATGGCAAACTATTGGGTGTAAAAATATGATTCTTTTTTGTACTTGTTCAGGAAAACGTCACCTTTTATCCTAACTACTTGTTGCTTTTCTGAAATATGAAATACGCATGCGCACACATGATATTCCAATTAAAGTTTTACCAGCGTCGAGGTGTACTGTCCGTATGAGGCAACACTGCACTGCTGCTATTCGCTACTGCCGTTTTAGTGGACATGTCTCAAATGTCAAGAGATTTGGACCACATAATAGTTGTTATTCACCCAAGTATTTATGTTTGCACTGTGTTCATGGTTTACCCATGCTCATCTCTAACTGCAATGGGCTATGAAATGAAAAGTGAAGAAAACCTTATACAACTTTGTCAGTTTTCTTAAAATTTTGTTACTGAAAGAAGATAGGGATAATGGTTCAGGAGTTATGTTAATGTTTTTCATGTTTGTCAATGAATGGTAACTGCCAGATAGATTAAACTACAATAAAATACTCGCCAAGATCAAATCCTCCATTTTGTTTTATAACACAAAAGCTGTTTTTGGTTAAATGTTTTGCACACTAACATTTCAGCAGGCTGACTAGTCTAGAAATAGATCTATTGTAATGTAGATTGGGTGACTTAGTGCCTTATGTCAGAGCACCTGTGTGACCTAAGGGTACCACAATAGCGCTCTGTCTGAACTACTCCCCTTTTTCCACTATTTGCTTCTTTACCAGCAACTTCCTTTCTCCCCTTGCCTTTGCCTATGTTCATCCTTCTCAGTTGCTACAGCTGCTGCTGACACAGATTACTATCATCTCTGATGGGGAAACAGTACAGTTCTAAACAGGGATAAGTTTGATGCTTTCATTCCCCCCACCCTCTTAGCATCAAATGGAAAGTTTTTTACTAGCCGTATGAAAAATTAATTTCTGGAAGGTTTTCAATTCAAAGTTGCATGTATATAAAATTTTATGATACAGCCTTCACCACAAATAAATGAACATTCACAGATGCTATGAGTCAATTGGAGTGATTTGTGGATACTTGAAAATGCTGTGTTCACAACACATACAAAATGGCTGCAATAGGTTCTATGCCAGTGAATGTGTTGATCACACACAAAAGAAATCGGAAAGAAGAAAACGTGTAGTGTTAACAGGGGTCAAGTGGTTTACAAGGCATTCTCTTCTTAAGCTCCTGGGTTCACAGCTCTCACATTGCTTTTTCTTTCTTATTGTTATTGGTGCATGCGCATGTGTGTAAAACATCATGATACCTTAATATCATATCATATTTTAATGTATAATTCGAGTTTTATGGCATCACCTATGCACACCCTAAAAAATAATTGCAAACTAATATATCCTTTACATATATATAAAAAAGTGAACAGAAACATTTATCTTCTGAAGTAAAAACATAATAAAAAAACTTTATATTGGGTATATGAACTCTCAGAATTTGTAATTTCCCCTCAGTCTTCACAGTATAGATGATTTCTACAGTAGTGTGGACAAGAGGCTACAACATCTCCCAGGCTTCTTGAATTTGTGCCCATAAGCCATATTTTGTTCTTCATGCATGTGCAGGGAGATTCGAGTGCAAAGTTTTGTTTCACCTCAGCCCACACATTTTCAATAGGGTTCACGTTTGGTAAACAGGGAGGTCAGTCTATCACCCTGACATCCTGCCTCTCTGAGAACAAATTTGAAACCACTCAACATGCATGGATAGGATGAGTATCCTGGACAAATTCAATAATTCCATCAGGATATACCATCTTTACAGAAAGAATCAAGATATGCTCAAGTATGACCTTATATTGCACACTGTTTAGTGTATCATCCAGCTTCCACAATACATCAAACCACCCTTTGACATCCAGCTTCAACAACATACATATGTAATGGCAATATCCTTAAGCTATGCATCTTGTATCGTATTGAAAACCCTTTGGATGGTAAAACAGTCACTTTTCCCTTGTATATAGAAGAAAATGTCGCCTTGTCTAAGAATATTGCACTATCCCAGTTGCAGTTGGCATTTTTTGCAAATGCTAGGCAAAAAAAAAAAATCTGTGATTGGCTCTCAGGTGTTGCTTCTTGCCTACGATCCTGTGTTATTTACACACTGCAGAGCCGTATGAGCAGATCCAGGAAACTGCAAATTTGCTTTCATGTCAAAGAAGATTGGAACAGTCGTCCTCCATGGACTAGTGGTACTGTGCTAGCCTCTAGTTCCCAAGGTCACAAGTTCAAACCCAGTGGAGGGCGATGGATTTTTTCGGGTGTAAAAATCCTTAGCATGGCTTCCTTCGGAAGGGAAGTAAATCAGGTGGTCCCGTGTCATAGATTTACAGTACATAAAAGAACCTCAAGCCTGATAGAGGCCTCTGAGCAAAATTGCCGATCTTTCATGCGCAATATAGAATGGGACGCTAAGGACCATAGTAGTTAAAGAGCGTCCATAACTGCATTTTGATCCGAAGTGGGCACAAGTCTTCTTCATGAACCAGAAAATTGGATTCAGTTCCTTTCCTGGATAATCTCACCTACTTCTGAGTTGTAGATGTAGGAACTCAAATGCAATTTGCAAAATGCTTGAAACATTCACTAATGAAAGCGAGATGTTACCTTATACCTATATCCTTGTGTGTGTGTGTGTGCGCGCTGAGCCATGGGCTAAGTTGGTATGATTCACTGAAAACAAACCTGTTTGACGGTTGTTGCATTTGTGCGGGCTTCTGCACACCACATGGAATGTGTGTGCAGCATATTGCATTTAGATAGAATAAATACTGAGGAGATATTATAATAATCATTATAAAACATGCATAATATGTTAATGTTTAAGGCTGCTATGTATCAAACAATATTATGCAACTGCACATGCTGTCACAGAGCTAATGGAACACAAACATGCACATTATCAGCATCTTTAGTGCATGCCATAAAACAGAACTGCTACAGTGGTCGCGCAGCTTTGCTGTATCGAGTAGGACTTGAGAATTTTGCATTTAAGAGAAGACTTGCTGTACACCAAACGTTAAGATATTTTTATTCTCTTGATTTTATGACATTCAATTCCTTATTTCATTTTCTTTCCAGAAACTTCCCAGAAGAATCGGTTTTATCATCAATTTGGGAAACCCCACATAAATAAGTAGCTCTCATCAGTCAATGGAATATTGCAACTGAGCAGCAACTACTGCTTATTAATAAATGTTTTCAATCAACAATTACTTGCACATTGCTTTTACTTGCTTTCAGAGATGTATGCAGAGAATGCATTATCCACGAGAGAGGGATACCAACTGGATCAGTGAACAGGTTATATGGACTAAAAGGATTTCCTGGGTCAGCACGAACAGTAGCCATCTTTTTAAGTATTTATAGGACCATAAAGCAAACAGGAGTATATAGATATTAAATTCCCTGCCAGGACTCGTACCGAGTGAGAAGTGTTTACCCTACACTATGGGAATACCCATCCATTTTCACTTCACTACATGAGGTTCTCTGCAAGTATCTAGTGCTAACTATGTAGCTGCAACTAAATGTCTGCAGATAGTAAATTAGCAGCGTAAGCTGTTTAATGTTGCCAACCAACATATGGAATGATAACTTTCCAAAAGAACAGGTTAAACTCCTGTCATCCCCCCAACTTCTACCACTATTTTAATATACATGGTTTTGTTATATATCTGTTAATAGGACTATGAAGTATGCCAAACCTGTATGTATAAAATAGTTACCAAATACAAAAATGAGACTGCAGTGCTTCGATATTATGGTTTTGGATCGGGATGGGGGGGAGGGCCCCCTGAGATCCTTAGCCCCTCCTCTGCATATGTCCCTGCTTGCCATTAACTTGTCTAGTACACAAGCCAGTACTTCGTTCCTGTCTTTTATTTGCTAATTCTACTTTTAAAGGCTAATTAATCCTTTGCTGGTTGTAATTCTGTAAAGCGCTCAAGATTTAAGTGTTCCTTGCTGGCCTAAACACTGTTTGCACGAGTGTTTAGCAGTCGCATTGGGAAAATGGAAGAGCACCTAGCTGGAGCCTGACATAATGCAATCTTTTAGTAAGGATATGAACATAAAAACATAAATAAGCAAACACTGACTACGAGGTACATATATTCACTGTCAAATATTAGATTAGTTTGAAATAATGGCTTTTACATCTCTTGAAGGTCTAGCAGATACAGAAATTTTACAAATTTTAGACAGAGGCACTGATAGTGACCTCGCATCAGTTTCATCCAAAGAAGAGGATGAAAATGAGGACAATGAAAATGAAGATATCAACGGACAACAGATGTCGGATGACTTGGAAATGAGCATCAGCAATAACCACGCTAGATTTTCCAAACAAGATGGTGATAAACTTTTATATTGGATTATGGCCAGTATCACTATACACACACATACACTGATGCCTTTTATTGACTTCAACACATTATTACACATAATAAAGAACAAATAACATGGTGCTTTACTTATTTTCTTGAATATATGCCATATTTTGTCACTTTTGTTCCATATTACTGACACTCAGAAGTCACATTGCATGCATCTCACCCATGGCATCATGGGAACATTGGTTGCATTGTCTTTCCACTGCCAACATAGCTGAACATGATTTAGGGCCCTCAGCCTCAAGGCATAGCTGAGGGATGCTTTTTAGAAGGAGAGGAATGTAGCAGTTGCGGCCTATGACAGGGCATATTCAAGGGATCTGCAGTCTAAAACTCAAATGATTCACGTTGGCAGCAATTCCTTCCAAAAGTTGCCAAAACCTGCCAAAAACAACTATATAAGAACAGCCGTATAAAAGGGTGGGTGGGTAATATATTACTCCCAGAGCAACATCTACTACATCAAAATGTTCCTCATTAACCAAGAATTCTGTGAACAGCAAAAAACCCCAATTTCTCAAGTTAAAAGCTTCTATTTTCACCATAATCCAATATTGAACTCCCAAAATGGGCCAGCATTATAAATATCAAACAATTAGGAAACCATGTAAATCCACTCTGGCCCTACACACACACTTGCAGTCGGCAGCTGTGAAAGGAACTTATTTTGAGCTATTCATATCAAACCATTTTTATGAGCAAGCTGCACATAAAACTAATAAATATGCAGCATTCCTACAAAGGAATTCTAGTAAAATGAACAACCAATGGGAAGAAATAAATGCAGAGGAAATATGATCCTATTTAGGAGTTCTGATCTATATGGACATTATTGATCTTCCAGAAACTGGCAATTGTTTTCAGGGCGATTCCTGTATCTGCCCTGTGGTAAAGCAAGCCATAACACTAAATTGCTTCAAGAAACTGGAACAATATTTACAGGCTGTCTGCATAGCTCAGTCGGTAGAGCGCCTGTCTGCTGTGTGAGGGGTACCAATTCGATTCCTGGCTGAGAGGGTGGGAATTTTTCTCTTGCCAAGATTATTCCCCATCCTCCCCAGGGTCTGGAAGTATGAATGTGTGTGTGTGAACATGAAGAGATCTAATGAATAAAACCCAAATTTACCAGAAATCCAGCAAGCATATATGAGTTAACACCATCCCCTATAGGCAATCATATGTTTCAAAGGAAAGAACGCTGATAAGACCATTGCAGTTAAAAGGTGGGGTATAAATGAAACTTGCAGGCATATATACCAGGCTACAAACTTGCCATGGATAAAGCAATGATTGGCTTCAAGGTACAATTTTTTTCTGAAACCGTATCTACCTGGAAAATTAACAAAATGGGGAATCAAGACTTGGGTACTAGCTGACAGTGCCAATGGTTATCTTCTTAAGTGTGTAATTTACAAATGGAAGAAAGAAATTTGACAACTAGGTTTTCTACTTGGAGAACAAGTTGTTCTACAACTTTTGCAGGAGTTCTGGAGAAAATGGCATCAGATTTATTTTGAGAACTTTTTTACCCAAGAAATCTGATAAAAATATTATTGGCACATACAACCTTTGCAGGAATTCTGGAGAAAATGTCATCAGATTTATTTCAAGAACTTTTTTACACAAGAAATCTGATAAAAAATATTGGCACATACAACATACAGCTGTGGTACTACTAGGTCAAACAGAAAAACCTGGCCTAGAGAATTCAGAAAACCTTGAAACTGAAAAGGGGTGAATCTAGAACTATAGCACAAAGTGATGGCAGTAGTGTGGCAAGATAAATGTGTTGTTCTTTCCATTAATTCAGATCCCCAGACTGACAGTTCAGTGACGAGAAAAATGGGAAAAAGCAATGAAGAAACTTAAATACCAACTCCAAATGCTCTCAAATTACATGAAGCACATGGGTGGCATGGATATAAGTGATCACAAGCATTAATACTATGTTGTAGGATGATCTTCAATAAGTGGAGGAAATTCATATTACATTTTGTACTCAATGTAGGTGTTGTGAACTCCTTTATTTTGTATGACCTCACAATCTGACCAACATGTGCAGCTCATGGTAGCAGGCAACTAAGCTTCAGGATTAACTTGGTGCATCAGTTTATAGGGACATTTATGACTCGCAAGCATACAGGCAGGACAAAAAGTTTGGCTGTAGGAACTGCATCCACTGTCTTTTTCAACACTTGGAGAAAATCCTAGGTCATGCAAAAGTGTATGCTTACTGCAGCAAGAAAATGAGTAGAGCTCCATCTGGAAGGAGTAAACAGACAACTTACAAATACAGACAATGTGATCTTCCATTGTGTCATGAGGGATATATACGTGGACCATTAAATAATTAGTGGCAACATTTTAATTAACAAGAAAGAAAACACTTTTGGAACAGTCACATTGTTGCTGTGCTCCGAAGTAATCTCCTCCAACATGAATAATCTGCCTCCACACTTCAGGGAGATGGCAGATGCCATCCACAGAGTCTTGTTGTACTAATCTTCAAACAGACTGCTCTACTCCTGCTATAATTGCCTGTCTGGTTCTAAAGCAAACTCCTCTGTGATAATTATTTTTGCAAAAAGGTCAAGATCACATGGGCTCTTATCTGGGGTGTATGGAGATTGCACCAGAATTTCCCAGTTCCACCTGCAAAATAAAGCACTACAGGAGCAGCTATGTGAGAGCAAGCACCATCATGTAGCGCAATAGAATGAGAATTCAGGAGATTTGGATGTTTACGATGCACAGCTGGTCGTAAATGGTATTCCAGAAAGTAACTAATATGCACCATTCACACAATTTGCATAAGATCTGAATGAGCGACAAGGACACCGTCAAAATCTTAAGCAACTATGAACATGACTAAGTGGATCCTGTTCTTGGTGATACTTTTTGACCGTGAGGAATCATTGTGTCGCTATTCATTTGCTTCTCTCTTCAATTAACGTTGGTAGCACTGAACCCAGGTTTCATCTAAATGATACGTTGAAGGAAATGCTCACCTTCACATGCATAGTACAATCCACTGCTTCCATTGTCTGCCACATGTTTTCCTCTTCAAGATTGTGTGGAACCCCATCGAGCACAGATTTTCCTCCTCTTTAACTTCTTAAGTATGTGAAGAATCTTACCAGGACAAACTCCAGCTTCCCTTGCTAGTTCAATACAAGTCCAACAATGGTGTTCTCCTAGCAGTGCTGTAACAGCGTTCACATGCACATCATCACTTGCTGATTGCGGTCTGCCAGCTCCACGTTTTTTATGAACATCTTCCCTACCTCTGCGAAATGCATGCGCCCACCTAGCCATGTTACGATATGGTAAAGTCTCTCTACCACAAGCTTCCAGTAATGCTGCATGGCATTGTTGAACATTCTTGCCTCTTGTAATCTGAATTTTAATGATGCATCTTTGTTCATATTTACTAATATTTTAGAGCACTACAGATAAACAGTCAACAAATTAAGCTCACTATAAATATCTTATAAATAAGATTGTCTTCAAACTCACAGATAAACACACATCAGATGATGTTCTTTCTCACAGTTATCAGCTTGCATCATTTACCGCTGAGAGCGCCACATACAAACATTGTTGCCACTAATTATTGAATGGCCCATCTATAAAGTACCATCTGCAGCAAGTGCAAAATTAGGTGAGTAGGCCAATGCGTGCTTCAAATATTTAGAATAAAATGCAAATATGATTTCATTTGCATCTGTTTATTCATTTTTATGGCCCCTCTCTCCCCCCTCCTCTCTCCCAAGGGAATGTAGTTTCTTCTATAGGCAACTATTTAAATGCCCATTTAAAAAATGCAGCCTTCCTGGCCATGCACTGATGCTTTAAATGGGAGTGGCAAAGGGTTAATAAATACTGTATGCCATATTAGCTCCCTTGTAGTAAGTCAAGATGAAATATGCAATATTAAAATATTATTAAGAAATCCTGTGGCTTTGCTGTTGAATGCACTACTTAGGGCCTGGGACATCTCTATGCTACTTTGCAGTTTACAACAATGTTAAAAGAAATTCACCCTGTCCAGTGAACAGAATGTTGTACGCTTAAGATGAATAACCTTATAAGTTTTGCAGCAAAATCCACAACATATTCTACTGTATGTGACTAAATTCTTGAGCTATGGCTGCTCCAAAAGAAATTACTGCAGCCAACTAAGTGGGGTAGTACCAAATTATTTCTCATACTTTCCCACATGTTCTACCTTGTGTGATAAAAGCAGTTTGATAGGACTAGCAAGGCAAATATTAAATCTTTCACACTGAAAACTACCTCAGAATTTTGATTGCAGAAAAAAATTTGTCATTAAAGGAAGCATGTTAAAATATTAACTCATTTTTAACTAGTGACAATCATGCCAGTATGAACTTTTTCACTTATTCACACTCATTATTGTAGGTCATACAAATAACGTATGTTCACAAAGTAATGAAGCCTGGTAACAAAGCTAATGGGCTTGTTATTCAAAAGCAACATCCTTCATTACTCACACTTAATAAATAAAGAATGAACTAAAGCAAGTATGCCTCCCACATTAATTAGTGGTAACAAATCTACATTCCAGATAGTATGGCAGGGAACTAATGCTATAAAATCTTTATGCTCCAGAATGCTCACAATCACAGCAGGTAGCTAGTATTTGCCATACTAGTCTAGTTGCCAGTGCTTCACTCAGCAATAAGAGGAAGCAAATGACATAAAAAATGAGTTGCGTTATGAAGAATTAGAACTACCAGGTCATTAAACCATTGGCATCTTATTGTTCAAATACCAGCATGGCTACTACTTCGGAAATCTGATTTAAATTCCTATACAGCTGTAAGTCCATTGTAAAGTTCAAAAATTCACATAAAAATCTACCAATATAATTTCTTTCTTGAAATTTTGTGTGCCTGATTCTGGAAGTATTGACTCACCAATTTTGATGGCACATCTTGGGTGTGGTAGATACCAAAACAGTTCCTAAAATGGATAACACACTTTGCATTGCCAAGCATTTTCACATCTCCTTATCTATGAATGGGATGTGCAGTGGAAAAGGGGTGCATGTTTTAGCCTGCAGTCTCATTGACGTATCCCCAACTGAAGGTCAACCCACTTACATTGAACTCTAGTGATGTTACACTTGGAAGCAGCCGATGGGCGACATTGGTTCTAAAGTCCCTGTAGTTGGTTTTTTTCTTAGCAGTCAACTTGAGAAACACAATGAAACAATTTGATATGCGCATGTATAGCAGATTGAGAAATATTTCCCTATAACCTTTAGCTGAGCATCCATTACAGAAAACAAAGCTGTCACATGATACCTCCCCATTCACTTCTGGTACACAAGGGCACACCAGTTTCTTTACCTCCTCTCTGGGTGTCTGACCTTTCCATCCTCTGTTTGCCCATTTCTGTAATATCAGCAGCTTTGTGTTTCACCAATAAGAAATTAACGTCTTTGTTATTCTTCCAATTTCAGACACAGCACATGATTCATGCTCACCATGTTTCACTTTATTATGAGATATATCAGACAATATATCCAATTTATTTGCTCTCACAGTATCAATAGCATTAGTTTTTCTGTTCATAAGTCTTTTCAAGAGATTTACAGTTCCTTTAAATGCCATAAATGTATGTAGTTTTATTGACCAGTACACGCTTGCAAACTCTGTTCATCATGCAATTTAAATGCCATTCCTAACTTAAGTGAGTATAGCTAATCATGGCCCAAAAGGGTTAAAAATGAAGCATTCATTCTGAAAGACTTGCTCAAGCTATGTCTCTCTAGTCATATCAGAAGCTAAAAAGCATCCAGTGCCAAGTAACTCTATAAAGTTATTTGGAAGCAATGATTTTACTAATTGACTAGAATGACAGCCTGAATGCTTGGTTGAAAGTTGTGACAGGAGCAAGAATGGGAAACAAATGTCGTACTATGAAGCAGAGGACTTCTGTTCAGTCAAACATGTCCAATTGCATGGTATGCCGTGTTGCCACTGAAGCATCTTGGCTTTAATTTGAAGATCCTACTTCTGAAACAGATAGCTAATTTTTTTTAACATGGTCTTATTTTCATATGAATTCTAATAATGAAAAATTTTCAAGTAGGTTTATGACGTTAAGGATTTATACTACCCTTTTAATATTTTAAGAAATTAACTTTCCCTTGTGGCAACTGCTATGATATTTTTTCAGCTCAGCAGGTGACAAAAATTCACAAATAGCAAGAGTTAGAGAGAACTTGCATACTGTAGTAGTAAAAAGTAGACATCTTTGGGATCAATAAGAATGGAATACAGTACACACTTTTGGGTTCACTTGTATGTAGCCCAGTAGGCAGAAGTATACTAACTCCTTGCACTGCTGCAAGTCACAAAGGCAAATCTGCAGTTTTTGTACCATACTACAGTCAACTTGTTTTATTGGTTCCCTAATTTACTAGCCTAAAGATGATGACAAATGAAAGCATGAAGTTGATAAAAATGGAATGAAAGCACAACTATAGATACGTTAACTCTGCAGCTTCAGTTCTGGCAAATGAAATGCCATTGTAATCGTGTGAGGAAGTCAGGAGTCAAAATACAGCAACATTGCAGGGTTACAGTGATCAGAAATACTTTATAATGGTTTCTGAAATACTGTATAGAGGAAATAACTTTTTACTACAACTGGGTAGCTTGAAAGATTGCAAAATTCTAACTTTTAAACAACTCCAGGGTTAAGATGGTAATGTATGTCGATGCTTTGGATATAGTCCTTCACAATTTGTGCATACTAGCAATATGCTTTATTTCTCCAGTTTATAGTAGAAAAGTGAACTAATGCTGACCCAGGCAGCCAAGTTTAGAAAGCAAGTGCAGCTCCAACTGGTGACAAACGTTAATTCCATTTTGGAAACATGAAATATCGCTAATGGCAACTGCAATTTTAGCTAATGAAGGCAGTTGAGAAAGCAGTGTATTAAACTGCACTGCAAGGCATCTCTCTGTTTAATTCCTTAACTCTGGTGGCAAATATCTCGCTCTCTCGCTCGCTCTCATTTCAAATACAGGGTTATTACAAATGATGCAGCCAATTTCATAAATTCACTATAACTACATTATTTGACATATTGTCACAAAACTCAAGTCATACAGAAACGCTCCGAGTCTTTCCGCTTTCATGTCTAGTAATTCATCTTTGTGTGCCTAGACTACATATATCTACATTAAGGAATTATGTGCAATGCAGCAATAGCTTGTGTGCATCATCGTTGGTAGTGCGAGACAATGCTTGCTTTTGAGCGAGTGAATACTGCTGCTTTTGTAGTTTTAACTGTTCCCGTTCCACAAGCAACTTAATTTGATGTGTTTGCTAATAATTTAATGACTAAAATATCTATCAGTAATCATAGTGGTAGTAAACAAGATAATGTCCACCCAAATGTTTTTCCCATGCTATGCTTCTGTTTATAATACCAGTTCCAACATTACTTGGAACAATCACTCCAGGACTTTTGCTTGCTTTTCTTCTTTTCTTATTAACAATCCATATACACTTAACTTTGTATAGGAGCGGCACAAGTGTATTGTAATTTTTTCTCAAATTTCCATACACTTACATTTATCCATGCCTATGCTTGCTTGCTTCTTTGCTGAAGTATCCTTGGCCAATTTTGTTTTCACTGATACATAGGTCAATTAAATCTTTCCTGTTAAAGATACCCATCAACTTTTGGAGTTTTATACCTTCAAAATCCCTACTTGCTTCTCTTCAAAAGCTTTTATATTATTCTTCCTTGTTAAACTAGTTAAGAACATATTTCAAATACCGAGCATCTCATAAGCACATGTAAGATCTATGCATGGCAAGGTATTATTGCAAAACAACATAACAATGCCTAACACACATTTATGTTGGGAGATTGCATTGTTAATAACCAAAGCCCAGATTTTTATGACATCTTTTTTTCCTTATGCAGTATGCACTGCTCTTAAGTATAAAAATCCTTAACTTGAATCTCTGGTTATGAAAATATTAATTTTATTTGGCATTTTTAAGTCATATTTTCTATTCTTGAAGTTTTAGACCATTTTATCAATTTTTGTGTCATTTTACTTTCGTTTCTGGTCCTTATCTTTCTTTTTTGCAAGAAATTAGATAAACTAAAATTATTTAACATTTATTTTTAATTTAATGAAATAAATCAATATTTGATCAGCGGATTGACAATGTAGATGTTGGGAGCAAGTTTCTTACCTATACTGTACATCATGTTGCAGGAAGCAATTCTCCCATTTCCAATGTGCCCCTGTGGTAGTTAAAAAAGAACTCTGCTCGACAATGTGCAAGTTGAAAGGCAAGCATTTGATCCATTATTTTATTGTCACAGATTTAGTTATTCACACATTTTCTGAGAGGAAAAGTTGGTGTTCAGTTCAGTTTTCATAGTGTCATTCACCCTCGTCTAAAATAAAGCCATCTAAATCTTGTCATTTAAGACAGATTGTATCTGAATTTGGAGATGTTATCTCTACGGATAGTGAAGTATTATTTTTGTAAGATGTGCAAAACAAAGGTATCAGCCGAAAGAAAATTTACTGTTCAGCAACATGTGGGTCACGATAAGCATATACAGGCAGTGCAACTCGCCAAGTAAGAAGAAACCTGGGAAACTTTTACTGCACAAAAGTGTATCCATGAACGAGAACAAATAAGTCAGATTTTTACAGAAACTTTTGTTAAGCTTTAGTTTCTGCAAACATCCCATTTTGGACATTGAACAATGCTACATTGAAGAGCTTTCTAGAACTACATTTCGGATATCCTATCCCAGACGAATCAACTCTTCAGAAGAACTATCTCTCGCAATGTTACGACAACATCATTAGCAAGATATGGGGAAAAATACATGGAAAGTTTTTCATATCCATTGACGACACAAGTGATGCAGAAAATCGTTATGTGGCTAACAATCATTGGTATGCTGGAGATTAATGGACCAGGTGAAGTGTTTTTGCTTACAAGTGAGATATTAGGAACCGTTTATCATTCCACAATTTGTAGACTCTTTGAAAACTGTTTTTGTTATGGCCCGAGGTATCAGAAATGTCTTGCACTGACTGATGCAATGCCTTGCATTAAAAAAATTAAATAGTTTTATTTATAGATGATCTGCAACTGCTGTGGTCCTTAGTGTCCCATTGTATTGGGCATGAAAGACTGGTAATTTCGCTCAGAGGCCTCTTTATCAGGCTTGAGGTTCTTTTACATGCTATAAATCTACAACACGGGACCACCAGTTTTACTTCCCTTCCAAACGAGGCCATGCTAAGGATTTTTATGCCCGAAAAAATCCATCGCCCTCTGCCGGGTTTGAACCTGCAAACCATACATTGTGAAAGCAGTAAAGACAATACAAGCTTTTTACCCAAAAATGGTGCACATTACTTTCTTAGCACACACTATGCATAGGGTGGCAGAGGAAATTAGAGCACTTTTTTCTCAAGTGGATTCCCTAGTGTCAAAGGCAAAAAAGATTTTTGTCAAGGTTCCCTCTCAAACTGCTCTTCAAGTTCATGGCTTCCAGTATTCCACTCCCACCAGAACCTGTCATCACCCGATGTATAGATTCGGCAATTTATTATTGCTATTACATATTTCCAGACAGTGAAACATGTTATCGAAACACTGAACCATGACAAGCTACAACTGACATGGCTAAAACACTATTTACAAACAGTGAAACTGAAGGACAGCTAGCCTTCATAAAGGTAAATTTCAGTTGCTTAACACAAGGAATCACATGTGTAGAGGAGAAAGTCTACAAAGTTCTCTAACTCTGGTTAACAAGATTGCATCTGATTTGAAAAGTGTAGGGCGAAAAGTTGGAAGAAGGGTATCTATGAAAGTGGAGAATGTTCTTGATAAAAACTCTGGATACAAAACTTTGTTGCATTTCTCAAGTGCTAACTGGTGAAACATTTGGTACTTCCTGCACTGAAGAGGATCTCACTGCCAGTGATTATCACATTTGAAGTATGCTCCAATTGTATCAGCAGATGTGGAAAGGTGTTTCTCACAGTATAAAAATGTGCTTTCCAACAACAGGCATTCATTAACTTCGGGAACCTGCACATGCTGTTGGTTACCTACTGCAATAATTCTGAATAAGGTAAGATTTTATTCATTCATCTTCCTGAACATACAAATTCGCAAGTTTTAATTAATATTAATTTTTAATTTCAGTTCTAACGTTACAGAAGAATTGTGCTGTATACTCACACCCTCAAATGACAAAATTTTTTGAAGTCACTTTTAGATTGTTTTATTTATTTTTAGGTCATTTTATTGATCATAGTTTGGATATTTTTAGGTCACCAAAATCCAGGCCCTGTTAATAACATTATGTGCCAAAAGCCTTCCAATATATATTTTACATGAAGGCTATTGTGTATGCCTAGGCTTTTCTCATTTTTCAGACACTAGTGTGGTAACTGTTTCTGTACTTTCTGAATTGAGATATATTTGATTCACTCATAGGTTTGTTTACTTTTATTGCAAGTTCCTTCAATAAATGCCTCAAAATTAAATTAAATCGAGTTTTATTTATGGACGCTCTTTAACTACTATGGTCCTTAGCGTCTCATTCTATATTGGGCGTGAAAGACCAGAAATTTTGCTCAGAGGCCTCTATCAGGCTTGAGGTTCTTTTACCTGCCATAAATCTACGACACGGGACCACTGGCTTTACTTCCCTTCCGAAGAAAGCCACGCTAAGGATTTTTATGCCCGAAAAAATCCATCGCCCTCCCCTGGGTTTGAACCTGTGACCTTGGGAACGGGAGGCTAGCATGGTAACCACTACACCACGGAGGACAAAAAAAGAACAGCCTCAAGAGCTATATCCGCTGTACAGGTCTAAATTATTAAGTTATCCAGCTTCTCTGTGACATAGGATTAAACCACCAGACACTCAACTGGATATATCATTTCCATGTGTGAAACATTACATGTGAAATCAAATGGCAAAAAAAACTAATTTTTTTTTGTTTGTTTGCATTGTAATTTTTCCTATTAATAAGGGCTGCTAAGGTGAGCATATTTATAAAATATTAAGATCTAAAACCCAACGGTTGTCACGTTATTGAACAAATGTATCATGTTAATTCATTTTGTCGCATTTTAAGTGCACATAACTCCAGAACTCTTTATTTTGGAACATTATACCAAATCTCATTTTGTAGATAGAAGACCGCATTTCATTACAGCATATACTAATTATTTTTATAATTATCACAAAAAATTACATGCAGCTTTTACTTATTTTAAGCGTACCTGGATTTTTATAAAACTAAAATATTGGACTGACAATAATCCATTGTGTCTTTCAGAGAAGTCGGCAATGTTGGTAAAGTGGTTATGTTTGGGTGTTCATAGTTAAAACACAAAAAGTGAATAAACACAGCAATTTACGTAGTTTATGCACAATGATCACCAAGCGCTCTGCGAAGAAATACTCGGAACCGCATACTGCTTAGTAAGCATTCTCATTTTTTTTTAACCACACAGAGCAGCTTGCTTGACCTTCAGTTCAAAACAAATGTGCAAGAGTGACCATGAGTACAAAGTAATTTAGTTCTTTAATTATTATAGACGAAGCCTTATCAGTAACCATTACAGTAAAATATGTTTGATTTTGTTTGAATTATGGAATTTTACCATATATAATAAAATCATTTTTCTTAATCCATAACTGCCTACACTTGAAGAAATAAGAATTTCTTCACTTAAATAAAAATAAGAACATGTTTACTTATCAGTACGAAATTAAAGTTTAGTTGATTTAAATAATTAGATTTAAAGGTTTCAGAGTTATAACAACTTGAAGTTGGAAATTTTAGAAAGATATGATAAATTTGAACAATTTTAATTACAAAACTATAATGTTCTAAACTTGGGTTTGCATAAAGCATTGTATCGGGCTTGTCTACAAATACAAAAAATTTTGTTTCATTAAAAAATGCAAGATCGATTTTCCTTCTATTTCGGATGATTTGAAATGGACTGTCCCTTATGCATCAGTACGGACTTATTGCTGTTTACAACCACAGAAGATAGGAATAAAAATTAACATGTTCAATATCCTAAATTATTGTATTGCTTCCTCACAAAACCAGAGTAAACATTTATGCTATATATGGGAAGAATCAGTGATGATTTGGGCATCTCAGGAGTGGTTTTCTGAATTTCAATCACAGAATTGTTTTCCTAAAAGTGATAACACAAAATGTTCTGCGATTACAGACATGGACAGAATAAAGGGTTAACTTCAAACAATGCATGAAGAGAGTGCAGGAGCTGAATTCATCTCCTGTTAGCCTAAGCAGGCACCTAAACAAGCATAGTTACCTAAATCTTTGATATATGGTTTTCACACAAATTGAGGTGAGGGAGACTTAAGTTACCAACTGAGCATTTGTGGATGGATCTTTCTAATGCTTTGCATAATCGTCAAACGTCAGCAATATGTAAGGATGCCATTCAAGCCAGTTAAAACATGGTATATTCTCAGCCACAAGTTTATAAGATTGTATGCATGCATAGGAGTAGTTCTGCCTTAGAGTACTTTGCACGATATGCAAAGGTGGCATGAACATTGAGAGATTGTGAAATTATGCCACTGTTCAACGAATTTAGTGACGACTCCTCTCACTTTAAGAGTTGATATACAAGCCGCTCTAAAGCAAACTGGTTACAACAGCTCGAGTGACGAGTGTCCAGATTTTCAGGAGTTAAATGCTATTACCAGTACCAGCATCTTAATTGTCAAGCCCATTTCTAGTACTGTGTGCAGAAAAGCCTTTCAAGAGAAAAGACCTGAATTAATAAACACTGAAGGAGTCATCTTCCATCATTACAATGCCAGATCACATACTTCAATGGTGATCCACAGGAAGTTGCAGAATATCAACTGGGATTTGTTAACCCATCCATCCTGCTATCCACCCATTCCCTCTTCTGGCTTATCTATTCAGATCTCTACAAAGTTTTCCTAATGGCAAACACTTCATTTCTTTGGGGGACTGCAGACTCAACATGAAACAAATTCATTAATCAGGAAACTCCTATATTCTTAGGAGAAATAAAATTTATAAACTTCCAAAAAATGGAAATATATTTTTGTTAACAATGGATCATGTGATGTGAAAGAAGTTTACTTAAGCATAAGAATTATACTTGCTTTCTCTATAAGAATACCCATGTTTAATGCGCTGAATTTCATCCCACCCTTATCATCTGGCAACCTTTGTAATACTATACGTTTTTCACTATAAGCTGAAAGGAGAAGTAAAGAAAACGTAAATGTATCACTCCGCCTAGCACATGGCAGCACCACGTGGAGGATGACGGGAACTAAGACCCGTGAGAGGAACTTGCTTCAGACAGAATGCAAATACAGTACACTGCACAGCGTGGGGATCATTAGTTTTTAAACACTGTATGTCTTATTCCTATATTTTACCTTACATCCTAAACTTCTAACACACAATACTAAGAGTAGACAAAAGTTGTACCTGAACAGTTCGGCATCTGTGATTAAAGGTCCTGGATTAAACTGTTCTTAACTTCAGGCTTTAGAAATCATTCATTTAATGACTAATATCAGTATATCACTTTTACTTTAATCTTTTACGAGTTAACAAGTTTTAAAAAAAAAAAAAAAACGATTAGCACTATAGGTTAAAACACAATAGAAAACAAACACGACCCAAGGTATCCGAGCTAACGCATCACTAACAAAGGAGTTCAATTATTGCTAAACAATGGCCAACCATATTCAGTGTCGATTAAAAGTGGGTACTTTTCACAGAATTTGTTAAAAGCATTTAACACAATTGTATTCCTTCCATTTCCAGCGTTTATGTTTTCCACAGTGGCAGAGGATTCTTAGCCGGAAACCGGAAACTAACTGCAGCGCTTGCGCATAGCCTCTTAAACCCACTGCTATAACAGCTCATTTAGTTATAGATGAATCTGAACAAATACATTTAGTTTCATAAATTGAACTGTTACAATAATGAGTTTTTTTTAAATTTCTCTGCACGAGAATAACCACAAAATGTTACCATCTGAACCTAGTTGTTTTTTGTAGAGGAAGAGATGACATGCTAAGCAGGAAAGGTTGTAGTTTGCCCACCAGCCAATCAGGTGCTGTCTTGTCACGTGGTTTTGTTTACTTCTCCTTTCAGCTTATAGTGAAAAAGGTATAGTTCTGAGGTGCAATGTCAGGCATTAGTCACTGATAAGTAATGAAGTGAACAGATATGAGAACCAAATATCTGCTATGCAGGGTGAGTTTAAGTCCACCAACAAACTTCAGGGGGTGACTCCTGACGGGAAATGGAGCACAAAAGTTCATATCACCTTGTGTCCGGAAATGCATTGTTTCCATGGTAGATGGCACCAACTACATTCTCTCATAACTTGCAGTGAGCATTTTGTGTGTTGCTAATAGTCTCTCATAGCCTGCAGTGTGCATTTTGTGTGTGCGTTGCAGATAGTGTGATTTAAGCAACATAGAAGCACAATGGTCCGGTATTCATTCCATGAACAAGCTGAGTTGGTGTTCCTGTATGGCCAAGCAGGTGGAAATGGTCGAGAGACACCACGGATGTACCGAATCACGTACCCGACAGACATCCAACATCACACAACATTTGGAGCCACTTTTCGGTCTTCGTGTGAGCATGGGTACTTTGAGACAGATGAACATTCAGGGTGGCTGCAGACTGTTATATATGTACACCAGATGTGGAGAAACATGTTCTCCATGATACTGAGAACAACCCTGATACAAGCTCCAGGCAATTGGCCTGCCCCATGTAAGCCAAAGGACAGTTATCTGTATTCTACACGACAACTGATATTATCCCTGTCACATCCAACGTGTGCAGAGATTATCACCGGCAGATTTTCCTCCAAGGGAAAGATTCTGTCGCTAGTTTGTGCAACAGGCCATCACTAATGTGGGATTTCTGTCTTCCGTCCTCTTCACCAATGAGGTGACATTTGGTAGCGATGACATCATTAACCTGCATCATCATATCATCTGTGGACTACAGAAAATCCTCACGAAATGGTTGAAGCATCTTATCAGCAGTGGTTCTTCATCATTGTTTGGTCAGGGATTATTGCAACCGCCTACTTGGAGGACCAGTTCTTCCTTTACAATGCCTGAACAGAGAAACGTATCTGGACTTGCTGCAAAACACTGCCTCCATTGCTGGCAATACGATAGGCAATGTGGCTGCAGCATGATGGAATGTCAGCCCACTTCCTCATTAATGTTTGCTGACACCTCAACACCTTCCCCAGATGTTTGATAGGACAAGCAGGCCCTGTTGCATGGCTTGCTCTATTACTGGACTTTAACACCTGGATTTTTACTTAGGGGAGCATCTGAAAAGCATTGTGTATGGTAAGCCTGTTCCTGATGTTCAGACCCTTCCACAGTATGTGCACATAGCCTGTGACAATATTCAGACACAGCCCGAAACACCTGTACGGGTGAGGCAATCAATGATGCAAGTGTGAACATGTGCACTGCATCCGATGGAGAATGCTTTCAACATATGTTGTGACATAGATGGGATTCAGGCCATGTACTGGGTGCTAGGGCTCTTTGTTTGATGTTCTTCAGTGCCCTCTACCATGGAAACTTATGCATTTCCGGACACAAGATAAAATGAACCTTTGTGCTCCATTTTCAGTCAGGAATCACCCTCTGAAGTCAGTGGGCCTCAAACTCGCCCTGTATTTGTATCTTTGCTAAAACGTTACATAAACTCTTGACTAACTTTTCACAACCTAGAGTGCATTACTATAAGCAGTTACTCTGCAAGAATTAACCACTAAAACTAGAACATGCGTCTCCGAGACTAAGCCACGAACTCAAATTGCAAATCAAATCTCCCACTTTCATTGTCCTCTTTAGGGACAGTTGTATGAACTCTGAATAAACCCTCATTAGAAATTATTCCATGGTTAGGTACTAAAATTGCTGTACTATGCCAGAATAGAGTTTATCAAGGGTATAAACATTATTCAATGCTTTCATGGGGTGATAAATCATCATTCTGAGTATAAAAACAAAATGACTGCTTGTGTAGTGGATCCAATTTATTTTCAATATACACGATAAATGTGTTCTGAAAACCAAAACATTTAAGATAATACGTCATAGAGGCTGTCCAATTAATAAATACTACAACAATGAGATTCAAGTTGAGAAAGCATATGGTGCCGAGATGATTTGATGGTTATTTAAAACATGTGACGGGCAGATAAAAATGAGATAAAATAAAGCTATTATTTTAAACAGAGTACAATATCTAGAATATTATCAGCACAATATATACTTTTATGCACACAATGAAGTTAAATATTACCCAATTAAACCCAAAATACAGTGTAGTAATTCACAGTATGATGCATAGCAATGTAAAGAGGGAGGTTTTTTTTCCCCCCTTTTTAATTACGAATTTAGAGTTTATTGACCATTAGGCTGTTTTACAACACTGCAATTGGTCTCATCAAGTATGTAAGGGTAAGGAAAGGTAGAATTTTATCCTGCAGGAGATTTTACATGCAAGTAAATCTACTGACATGAGGCCGTTGCTTTTAAGCACACTTAAAAAAATCTGTCTGGGCCAGGTTTGAACCTGCAACCTTGTGAAGGCCAGTGCCTAACGAACTGAGCCACCCAGACCGTTTTAAGTTGACAGTGATGTCAGCAACAGTTAAAAACGTCATTTCCAAAACTCAATTTAAAAAAAAAAGTACTTTTAAGGGATTAAATGATAGAAGCACGTTAAGTGTGTTAGCTGCTTTAAGCAAAGAAAATAAAATATGCTATAAACTCAACTATAGAGTAAATAGCAATGCAAGACAACTTTGCACAAAAAGGGAGATTATTCACTCCCATAACCTTACCTTATTGCAAGAAGTCGCAACATTTGTGTTTGCATCTTCTACCATGTGCTTGTAGTTTGTAAAACATGCTTGCAAAATTATAATTTTGCATCCGAACATGCAAAAATTCATAACTATTTCATAGTAGCTCTTGCAACTAAAAGTTCAAATTAAGTAATAGCAGTTTAGGAACAGCTGATTGTGAAAACAATGCAAAATGCTATGCAAATTTCAACAAAATGAATCTTCAAACCAGCTGTGATTTCATATCAAGCAGGTAATGAATGACTGGCAATTTAGTCAATATTAGTTTTTAAATCTGCTCAAACTAAATAGCTTTTTAAGAAATAGAAGTGTCATACAACTCTTCACTTTTTACACCAGTTAGAGTATTCAGTGTTTAACTATTCTGAAATATATTCAGAATTCGTACAACTGGCCCTCAGTAACTTACTTTACTATTCTTTGCACCCATTAGAGCCAAGAGTCTTTTGATATACCTATATCTACTGTCCATTCCAAACCCGAGTTCCCTCTGATGTAAACAAAAGCATGTGCTTCTGCTTGTCACGAACCTAAGAACACACTCTTAGACAATGTAAAAAATTCCTTAATAAATGTACTGTATCGTGAAACATTGGGGCAGGAAAGGTATAGAACTGCACATTTTATTGTGGTTATCATAAGAACTTATTGCTAGGTAATGGATATATACTAACTGTTAAGAGATCACAAAATATTTTCATTGCACTAACGCTGAGTATGTTGCTTGTTAATTACCATCATCCTCCGTGGTGTAGTGGTTACCATGCTAGCCTCTAGTTCCCAAGGTTGCAGGTCAAATCTGGCAGAGGGCGATGGATTTTTTTCGGGCGTAAAAATCCTTAGCATGGGCTTCCTTTGGAACGGAAGTAAAGGCGATGGTCCTGTGTCATAGATTTTTGGCATGTAAAAGAACCTCAAGCCTGATAGAGAGGCCTCTAAGCAAAATTTCCAGTCTTTCACGCCCAATATCAAATAGGGCACTAAGGACCACAGCAGTTAAAGACCGTCCATAAATAAAACTCAATTATTAATTATTGGCAGAAGATGTGTGTAGTGCGAATAAACTGCTCAAACACAAAAGCGGGAAACCGTTAAAAAGTGGCAAAAAAGCAAACAATACTTGATGTATTCAACTCACTATTACAAAAATACCACACACTTGCATTAGTGGATATTACAAAAACTAATATCTAATTCTACAGGCATTTCAGTGAGAAGTGTAACCAAAGCGTGCAGGGAATATAAACAGACATACTAGAACATAATAAAGAGGAGAATCAAATGTGGGAACTTGTTTAGTATGACAGTGCTGATGGGCAAGCCTGTCATTAACTTGGAGAATAGTTCCGATTTCCAATATGGCAGCCGAGTCATCTTCATAGGATTCAAATTTGGATGTTGCACTTTTGCCTGAGGATTGCAATTAACTTAAGTAAAATTTTCATTTCCACATGCTTATAAAATCGATTGCTACCTCAGGCTGCATTTTGAAGTATGATTCTCACGCAAGGCACCTTTTATAGATTGAAGCAATGTTCAACTATAAGTGATGTGCAGCAAGCACATAAGAGGAACAAGCAGCCATTAGGTGCAGGGATTGCAAACTACTTTCGCGCGGATAATACATAGAATTTGTTTACAGTGAGAGGCACTCTGGTTTGGAATGGATGGTAATTTTCCATTCCTAGGAGTCATACAAACCTCTTGTTTCCTGTTACAGTAATAATGTAATACAGACTGCATATTTTTGGTTATTAAGTTATCTTTTTACAGCTTCTGTTTTAGTTCGTAGTAAATGCTCCACATATTTATTACAGTGCACATATGACTACGATTTTAATGTTTATCATTAATGACAGTGATATGTCTTTGAAGATTCTTATCTTAACAAGGTTTTGTTACAATGGATAAGAGAGAGAGAGATTGCGGTATGAACATGCTAGTTGCATTGTGCTAGAAGAAAATCAAATGCAAATTGTACTAATGAAAATTCAATGCTGGAATACCCAAAGAGAAGAAAAAACAAGAAAGAAAGAAAGAAAAAAGAAAAAAAAAAGTAGTTTCAAAGATGCTCCGTCGTCATAATCTGGTTGGGATATGTTAATGATGGACAAAAATTATGATGGTTACTTTGTAATCATTAAAGTAGTGTAAACATTACAAGAATAATGGGGAGTGGAAGTAACTACTTACTCCACTATCCATTACTGTATTAACTAATGCATAGGTATTACCTATTGGGAGCTAGTTACAGGCTCACCATTATGTAATACTGTACTGGTCCACAAAAGATGCAACATTGCTGAATGCTGTACATTAACACCACAGTTTGGGAGATCCAGGGAGGTTATTTCCTATGTTTAAACTTGAATCATCACTGAAATCCACATAACTTATCACCTGGAACTCTTATTCATACACTCACAGCTCCAATGCATTTAGATTGGTTGTTATTTGTGAAGATTAAAAATACACAAGTTTTTTTATCTGTGCAATTGCTGCATAATGGTGGAATCCATGGGTGCCTCAAACACATTTACTTGGCATATGATAGAGATTTCTTCCTTTATTAGTTTTAACTAATGTGCATATGCATAGGCATGTGAATTGCCAATGATCAATAAGTTTTAGTAATGGTGAATCATGATCCAAGTTGCCAAATTTTAGCACTCTGTATAGATTGCTTAAGGAAACATGAAATCTTGAACATTTAAATTATAAGCCTAATAAAGCGTGCGCCATATACTTTGCTGTTCCTTTGAATCAACCATCATGGGTGTTTACACCTTGCGTTACAAAGGTACAGCAGAAATGATAGTTCTGTGCCGGTGACCTTGCTTCCTCGCGTACTGAAGCGAGTCTATGTCTAACGCCAGGCAGCTCTCTGTAAATGTGGTGTATGGAAACGGTAAACAAACAGTAAAACAGAAAACCCAGGAAAATAAACCGGCAAAAGAATAACTAAGGTATACTATCATGTGACTCACCGTATTGTTGTTCATTCCTAGAATGACGGCTGCTACGGGCGGGTGAACAATGTATTGCACTCCTCTCAGAACACCAGCTTACTATAAACCATTTTAAATATTGTGGTACAGCTCGTTTCTCTTTTTTCCAACATGCACACACTCGCACACAGTTTTATCAATGAGGTATCTAATCATCTGGAAAATATTCAACACCTGACAGCTCACTATCATGTATGTTTCATCTTCATATATAATCGGCCTTCCTTTGTCTCTAAACTTCTTAATGGCACGCAAATATGCCACGCGCCAATTTCTTATCTCATGTCTTTCCTGTAACAAGACCTTATTGTTCCTTGTTTTCTTCCACGTGAAACCCATGTCACGCAAGATAATATTTAAACTAGTGCTTCCCCCTTTAAAGTTAATGGAATCCTTAAGCTTCAGGAGCAGATTTCTGACAGTGGGCACGGTTTTCTCCTGAATATAAAAATTGTAAATTGTTTGCCGAATCACACACCCATCAAAGTCATCAATGTCTGTGATCCATTTTGGTACATGATGTACCTTTCCAGGTGTCCCAAAGGAGGTTCCCTGTTCCTCACATGTTCCCCCTTCTTTAATTATTTTACGTATTGTCCTCTCAGATAATTTTGTTGCTGCACTCACCCTCTCTTGCACTTTCTTCAATGGAATTAGAATATCACCAGAAGCTGCTTCCCGTTTCATGAAGAAATGGACGTTATTAACAACTTCACGTGTTTGGCTGTGCAGTGTTTTTCCACCAAGTTTGCTTTGAATGGGACGCATTTTAGTCTAAATAAGCAAATACATATACACGCGCACACACATACACACAAGACACAAAACACTAATCACGAACGCGATTAACAATCACTTTCTAAAACTTGTAAAACTTAACGTGCTGGCACCGAAGCGGTAGAAGACGGATGTTGCACGGTCAAAGCTCTCCACGATACTGGCCATTTCAGTATACTGCGCATGACCGAAAATATAGGCTCGGCAACTGGGCTCTAAACAATTGCGCACCCAGTCTTCACCGGCACAAATCCATCGTTCCTGCTGTACAACAGGGTTAAATTCAGCGTGTCCCAACATCTGAGCCAGGCTCCAACAAGGAAAGAATTGCCCACACCTGCGAGTTAAATAATCTTTACTGACATATACAGTAAAACCTGTCTCCAGCAGAATGCAATGGGGCTCTCGAGCATTTCCATTAAAGATAAGTTTCTGTTTAATGAAGGCAGGCCTAAGCTATTAACAAAATTAAACCATAAACATACACCTATTCTCACCTTTTAAACACAATGATTTATTCAGTAATGTGTGGAAGAATAATCCTGTCTCGTTGCCATTTGCTATGTTTTCAGGTTCGCATCCTTCGATTATTGAAGCTAGTTTAGCAATCCAATCAGCGATGGTTTCAATATTAATGTCATTCGATTCATCACAAAGTTTGTTAAAAGCTATCTGATGTCTTTTGCAGAAACTCTCCAACCTTCCATTAGATGCTTTGAATTCAGTCTTATCCAGTTTTTCAGCTACCTAGCATATTCCGATAACATATGCCCCGATATGCGGTGATTTTTTGCCCTAATATTAACGTACTACTCCCACACTATTTTATTAATGTCCTGTTTTCAGTTTTCTTAAGTTCTCTTTATCTTTCCATTAGCACAATTTTCCCAGTGCTTCATAATTTCTGTTTTCTTCTTTAGAATCTCGTAAACTTGAATTTTGCCTACATTGAACACTTTCATGATCTGCTTTACACTCAATTTATCAGTTCACTAGCATAAATCACTTTCACTCTTGTGTTAAGATCTAGCACAACTCTTGTTTTCGAAGCCATGGTGACTACTGCTGAACTAAATCACCTATGTAAGTTTAGAGCTGTATTCTATTCTGTCCGACAAGTTGTTAGAGCAGGAAATGGAAAGGGAAGAGACAACAATAAAAGACAATTAGCCGTGCTTATTAATTTAACTATGCAGTGAAGGATGAGTGCGACAGGTTTCTCAAAATTCAGATCATTAGCGCACCCCCCCTCCTAGACTGGTCAGGTAGCAGCAAAATGGTCTTTTTTCCAACTTAAAAATCACGTACTTAAGAGCAGACTTTCACAAGGTGCCTGAAAATTTTCTAAACTCTGCATTCCAGAACTGGAAAGTTTCCGCTAAAAGGCGTACTTTGATTTCTGTTTAATAAAAGGAATTTATCATGTTTTTTCAGCCCAAAATTCATGGGACCATGAATGATTTCCATTTAACAAGGGGTCCGTTGAAGGCAGGTTTTACTGTATTATACTACTGCACTTCATTTGCATGAATACAACAAATTTGTTGCATTTCACTCACAGCTATGTCATGTTGCCCCTTCATCCCATTCTTCACATACTGTGTGTTCGTAGATCGGCCGGACCATTCCACGGCGGCATTGGACTGGGTGAGGAGTGGTGCACCACCTCCAGAGAGGAACACTGTAGCTACCACACTTTTAACATTCTTCACTGATGAGGCGCAGTTTTATCAAGGTCACATTTCTACTCAGAACAATAGATACTGGGCTACCGAAAATCCCCATATTATTCACAAAGTTCCTCATTATGCTGCAAAAGTTGGAGTTTGGTGCGCAGTGAGAGTGCGTAGAATTATCGGTCCCATGTTTTTCGATAACAGTTGATTCACATATTTATGTAAATTCAATTTTAAATAATTTTTTTTATGCAACTAACAAGAAATGAAAGATTGTGTGGCTGGTTTCAGGACACACTGCTGCAAATTCTATGCATGAATTGCGAAGTGTGTATGGTGACAGAATAATTAGTCGAGGATTGTGGCCACCTCGTTCCCCTGACCTATCTCCATGTGATTTTTATTTATGGGGAAAATAATAAAGTGTACGCATCAAATCTGCACACGTTCCAAGAATTGGAGGACAACATCACGAGAGAAATACAGGCAATCAGTCAACATGAACTTTTGCAAGTAAACCAGAATTGTCTTCGGCGATATAGGGAATGTGTTCGCATTGAAGATCAATTTCAACATCTATTATGACGCAGGTAAGCCTAATGTAAGTTAGAACAGTAGTTAGTGTTCCGTACCCATGACTTGCCGGTCATTTACATGTAACTCTGGCAGAAGGCGTGCCAATCCTCACCCAGTCCGAGGCCACTGTGGAACAGTCCGGCCGATCTACGAACGCACTGTACTAGGAAAGGCACTACCTCTAGTTCCCGAAGTTGTGGGTTCAAACCCGGTGGAAAGCAATGGATTTGTTTTCAGACATAAAAATCCTTAGCATGGCTTCCTTCGGAAGGGAAGCAAAGCCAGGGTCCCGTGTCATAGATTTATGGCACAAAAGAACCTCAAGCC
Source organism: Deroplatys truncata (assembly GCA_030765065.1). Taxonomy (NCBI): domain Eukaryota; kingdom Metazoa; phylum Arthropoda; class Insecta; order Mantodea; family Mantidae; genus Deroplatys; species Deroplatys truncata. Next base: position 638,535,731 of record CM060990.1, read on the forward strand.
TAAGAGCCTCTCAGTAAAATTTGCAGTTTTTCATGCCCAATATAGAATGGTACGCTAAGGACCATAATAGTTAAAGAGCATCCATAAATAAAGCCTAATTTAATTTCTATAAAAGGCACACTTATAGCATGAATAGGTTTAGCCAATCAGGAAGAAAACACAAGAGGAGCACATCTTGATGTGCATATGTGGAGTGAGCTGAGAAGTCGAGCTTAGCACAAATTTATCTAGTGAAACTTCTTTGTAATTGAGATATATCCACAACTGCCATTAGGCAATTACAAACCAAGATGGTAATAATGTCATATATAGTTATATCTAATCATTACCTGTAACCATTTATGTAGTGTAACTGCAAAATGGTAACCATTATGCTGCTATTAACGTAACTGTTTATTAAAACTGTTACTTATTATACTCTCACAATGGGTTACATTTAGAAATTACAATAATTCCAAAATATTTAATTTACCTAGTGGTAATACCTCTCGATACTCTCTTTAGACCAAAAAAAAAAAGTTGTGCACTCCCAAAGTTGTGCACCACAGTCATAGACCATGCAGCAAAGATTCTTGTTTTTTTTTTTTATGCACAAACACTGAATTATGGGACAATATAAAGGTGTGGTACAGAATAAAAATCATCCAAGGGCAAAATCATTGTGTGTAGAAAAAAGCACTATCTTTGGATTTGCAATGTGTTATGTATTTGGTCTAAGCAGGTTAAATTTAGGAACATTACATTGAGACAAGCACTTTACTTACCCATTAATTGTATCCCAAAGCCAACGTGGTTCCTTGTTGATTGGTATGTTCATCTGATGGATACTGGCCATTTTCTGAGCAATCAATGAGCTCAACTTTGGATCACACAACTCTCTTGTTTTCAAAGGGCGGGCCTAAAACAAGAAATATCAGATAAATTACAGGGCTGAAAATTAATAATCTCATGCTTAACTGACAAGCTTACAAAAGAATAAATAACAGTCCAAAAGGTGCAGTGACACACAGGCTGTAAACAGAGTTGCCAACCCTACCAATTTTTTAGCAGATCTCCTGATTTTTTTTTAACTTGTCTACAGACATACTGATTTATTAACAGAAAACTAGCAAATCTCCAGGTATTTTAACTCATGCAATACTTGTTTAATCTAAAAGTGAAACTGCTGCTTTTGATACCTCTACATTCATGTTTAACAATAATATCACTTCCTGCTTTCCTAATTGTTCATGTGATAGAGTGAAGTCTTAACTGCCCTCTTTTCTGTAATGAAATCAGAGCTGTCTCATGATAGCACAAGCAAATAACATATGCAACATAATTACTGAATACACCACAGCACAACATTGCTTTGTCCAAGTCGTGTTCTCCTGAGACATTGTAGGTATCTACTGTTGCTACATTGTTGCTGCATTATCTGTTGGTGTTCGCAGCTCTGATTGTCATTGCAGTCCCATTCCTTAGGTACATCAGTACTGACTAGTGAGGAAGTTTCAGTTTAGAATGAACATTGTTTTGCTGTAAATTACAGCAGTATAATTATAAATTATAGCAAGTGAGAATGTTGCTCCTGTGCAAGTAGTAACAAAGAGCTTAGCAAAGACACTATACATTTTTAAGATCAGTGGTGAATGCCAAAAAAAGGGTGAAGTTTTCCCAAAACTATAAACTTGAGTGGGAGCAAGATGCAAAATTAAAGGAACGGTTAACATGAAATAAAACGTATGGCTTTGGGTGTGTAGTATGCGATTCTGATACAAATTTTGAAGCATCAGGGAAAACTGCTTAGAAAAGCAAGCAGAAAGCAAAAAACATAAAAAGGACTAAGAGAATTATTGGTAAAAAGAACTTTAACATCAATAATATTGCAAGCTACCACATTAGACACGAAAGTAAAAAAAGGCAGAAATTCGTCTTTCAGCTTTCATTGCTGAACACAAAGTTGCATTTAATGCAATGCAGCATTTGCGTGCACTAATCAAGTCTGTTTGCCCCAATTCAGAAATAGCAAACAGGATTACTTGTGGGCAAATAACTACTGTTAAGCATGTTACAGGGTTGGAAAGCAAAGACATTCTTTGTGATATGCTTTGCAAAATCAAATTTTCAGTATTAATAGACAAGGCAACCAACACAAGCTGCATCAAATATTTGTGTATTGTGAAAGTAGACTCAAATGAAGGTAAAATTATTGATGAATTTTTTGATTTGGTTCCACTTGGCAATGCTAAAGCCGTTACTTTGCACCATAATGTGGTTGGGTCTTTTGAATCCGTAAGTATTCCTTATAAAAGAGAATTTAATTGCTTTTGCTGCTGATGGGTCAACATTATGATGGGGAACCAGCAGTCTTTGTCCACCCTTATGAAAGAGGACGCACCTCACCTATTTGTAATGAAGTGCATACGTCATTCTTTCAACTTTTCTTCCTCATATGCTTGTGCAAAGCTTCCCCAAGCTCCTGAAGATTTGGTACAAGGTATCTACAGTTACTTTCACACTAGTGCTGAACAGGTAAAGTTAAAAGGAATTTCAAGCTTTTGTTAAAGTGAAGCCACATGAGCTTTTACATCCATGCCAAACCAGGTAGTTACTACTTCAACTATGGTATCTCATGTTTTGGAACAACACAGCACTCTTTTCCTTTTCTTCACTCGTGCAGTAAGCCGAAGATAGATTGCTGGCTTCAAGACCTATTCTTCACGGACTAAGAAACCAATATACAAGTTCTATTTTGAATTTCTTTATTTTGTACTTTAAATAATCAACAAATGAATGCAAAGTGAAGTCCCTCAGATTCTCATATTGCACACAAATGCATCTTTGAAAACCCTTCTTGAATGCTACATAAGGAGTCATATAGAGTGCAGGGGTGAAAAGGGTGGATTATTAAAACCCTATCATCTTGACTCTCAAGCAAATGTATTTTGGTGCAAAAGTAGAACCTTCCACTGTTGTCATTCAACATAACTTTATAAGTATTTCTTCTTCAAATTCAAAATATGATTGCATATGCAAGCATAGAAATAGATAGCTGTTGCCAAACTGACCATTCCTATCCATTAGGAATTGCTAATGCAACCTTCCCACAAAAAAGTGGGTGTGGGCAGTATTTACATATTAAGGGCATCTGATTTCATGTATGTACAACATAAACGTCACGTGCCCAGCCGGAATTCGAACACAGGACCCTTAAAACAGTTGGTAGAATATTTTTCTGTTAGGTCAAGTGGTCAGTCTTTGCTTTATCACTTTTAAATAAATCTACTGAAATTCGAAATTTTCTAATTCTTCTTACCGAAATTTTGGCTAATGAAGTTGGCAACACTGGCTGTGAATACTGAGCAAAGTATTCACAGTGTGCAAGTTTTGTAGTTTTCAGGCCAGTTTCACCAACCAATGTTAAATTTAAAATAAAGAGAGTTGGAGGTTGTTACATAACATGCGGACGATGGGCGCAAACGTTCTCCCAAAACACGTTCAAAGTAAGAACCTTTTAATGATGTAGCCTAACAACCTCCAACTCTTTATTTTAAATTATGACACATCACTTATTAGCTTCTCAATCTTCAAAATTAATTAATGTTAAATTTTTATATTCAATTGATTTAACATTGAAATTAAAACAATACCATTTCACTGAACAATGTTAACAAACATTATTTAAACTTCTCATTAAACATTGCTTTACCCTTATGTTAAGGCATTTAACAAATGTTTAAATTTGGAGAATGGCTACTGCAAACCAAACTGTTGACGTGAAGTTGCTGTGTTTGGAGTTTTTTAATACCATTCCTAACTGAAATTCATAATTTTGAAAACTTGCAAAAGAAGGAATTTGAAAATGATACAGACAGTTCAAACTGATCGTGAGTAGGATGTGGAAAAAATACAAGAGGGTTACATACCATGCACAGAAATATGCCTCTTTCTCTTAAAATTGTACAAGTGTTAATTTTTGGAATTTTACATTACTGGCACTTTCCATTTAATGGCAGGTGATAGTGTTGGCATTTCTAAAGCTACTGTTTGTGGGTTTATCTAGAAGGTTTACAAAGCATTTGATTCAAGAAGCAAACTACTTTTGTTGGGGTATGTTTGGGCCTTATTCAATGATAAACTTTCGTACATTTTAGTCTCAAATTAGTATCCGCCATTCAGTTTTAAGCTGTTCTAAATACTCTTTGCACCCGACAGTTTTGGTGCTGCATTTTATATTAGCATAACATTGCCACAGTTTTTTACTGGACCTGGAGAAATGCACGCACTACAATGAAATTCCTCAGACTTTCTCCCAGACTGCATCCTTCTTTAAGTCAAGTCAGTTTTTGCACTTGCTAATTCCTTCATACTTAGTAACCAGTTCTGTAATTAATCCCTTTTCAAATTGCGAAGCATTGCTTTCTCTGCACCTAGAGATCACAGTTGACATTGTGATTTTCATCTCAAATAATCAGGAAAAACCACATTGCAATAATTGTGAATAAACCTAATTAGTCTGCTACTGAAACTGTGTGTACTGAGATGAGCCACAAAGTGCATTGGAGGGCATTCAAAAGCTATGTAGTTCAGTCACTGCCTTCTTGAAAGCTGCTGTTCACAGTGGTCTTTGATATTAGCTAACAATTCGCTGTAAATGCTTGATGAAATGCAGAGTTTTAACATTTATCTTAAATTCTAACAATGTTAACGATCGAGATGTTAAAGAGCATTTTTAACATTGGTTGGTGAAACCAGCCCTTATTACAACATACTACTCACCCTGCAGATTTGGCCACCTGCAACTCTTTTCTTCCCAAAGATGAAGTTGAAGCTAAAGAGTCATTGACACGACTGAGAAGCTAGCAATGCAAATCACAGGAAGTACTCTACAAGCTTCAAGAAAGTCTTCCACGAGGCATTACAAAAATGGTACTGTGCATTCATAGATCAGCCAGACTGTGCCGTGGTGGCATTGGACTGGGCGAGGAGTGACCCACCTGCCGCCAGAGTAGCGCTGTAGCTCAGTCAAGTTGGATCTGTTATGAGGGAAAGACGTCTGTGCATATGTTTAGAGTAAACTTGTGTTGTCTCTTGGTGATAAACTGCCCATTAATAATATTTGAATACACTTTAGAACAACGTATCTTTCTGTATGATGTGCATGTGAAACACTCTTCTGCATGAAGGTGTCGTAGAGAATTTCAACATCAGTTTGCTGGTGTTCGAATTCCTAACAGGTCAACCATTCATGACAATCAATAAAATCAAGCATACAGGATCTTTTTTTGAACAAGAAATGTGTTCAATAATGACATGTGCTGACAGAAGAGATGCTTGATAAACTAGGGGCCTGGTTAGAGCACTCGCCCCAAAAATCACCTAGACGTTTAGCACAAGAGGTTAACATTTCCAAGACATCAGCTTTTGTGGCAACAAAACTTCTAAAACTTAAGCCATACATGGTAACTGTAGTTCATGCTTTACAACCACAAGTTCTGTAAGTAGGGTTAATTATTGCAATTGGTTTTTGCAGTCTGTTCATAATGGCGATGTGGACCCACTTTTAACATTCTTCACTGATGAAGTGTGGTTTTATGTTCAAGGTCACAAGTCTTCTCAGAATAATAAATACTGGGCTACCAAAAATCCCCATATTATTCATGAAGTTCAACACACTGCAAAAGTTGGGGTTTGGTGCACATAGAAATATCGGTCCCATATTTTTCATTACAACAGCTGATTTACATACTTACATAAATTCAATTTTAAATAAATTTTTTTTCCGCAACAAGAAATGAAAGATTGTGTGGCTGGTTTCAGCAGGATTAAGCTACAGCTCACACTGCTATGAATTCTATGCATGAATTGGGAAGCAAGTATGGTGACAGAATAATTAGTCGAAGATTGTGGATACTGCCAAGCTATCGACATGCCATTTTTATTTATGGAGAATGTTAAAGAATAAAGTGTATGCATCAAATCCTCACACGTTACAAGAATTGAAGGACATCATGAGAGAAATATAGGTGATCAATCAACATGAACTTTTGCGAGTAAACCAGAATTGAAAGGTAGAATCAGATGACTGAAAAATTCAATGCCATAGCCTTTTCAACCCTATCCAACACAAGGGCTTGTGTGGAAGAACAATCAATTCCATTAAACTAGAATTGTTTTCAGAGATATACGGAATGTGTTCGCATTTAAGGTCATCAATTTCAACATCTGTTGTGATGCAGGTAAGCCTAATGTAAGTTAGCACAGTAGTTAGTGTTCCATACCCTAACTTGCCAGTCATCTACGTATAACTCTGGCAGAAGGTACGCAATCCTCGCCCAACCCAAGGCAGCCGCGGAATGGTCTGGCCAATCTATGAACACACTGTAGAAGCTCCAGAATTAGTGTATAGCTACCAAGCAAACTACTTAGAAGGGGATGCAGCCAAATTTAAATCTTTTAGTTTATTTTAATTGCTGTTATGGAACTAGTCTTAAAATTTGCTAATCTCGCCACCTATAACTGATTCAACTGCAGCAAGCGAGTTCTTTGTTACATTCTTCATAATACCACTGGTTCTAACCCATTAGCATCTCCACCATTATATGCAATAGTATCACAATTAAGAGCTGAATGGTTTTAAGTTCTACTGATAAGGTTTGATAATTGGGTATAAAACAATTATACTTACAGGAATGTATTCTTCAATGCGACCACCAGGGAAAATGCCATGCAGTTTAGGGCCAAGCTTCCTTTCTGATAGAAGGGTAAATATAACAGATTCCGTTATCAGACCTTCTAATGCCCTTTCTGTTCCATGAGTCTGTCCATATAATCTCAGAAGCACCTGTGATGGCTCTGATGATCTTGGGGGATGAGTCTCTGGTAAGGATACGTGATACAACCAGTTGCTGAGACCACCACTGGAACACAAACACATGAAATTCTAATTAAGTCTGTGCAACACAAAATATGAGGTTTTCAAATAATTAACACTAGAATTATACATATTTATTGTTCCATACTAAACCAATGCAAAAATCTGTTAACATTCCATCAATACAAGTAATAACCACAGACAAATTTAGTTTTATTGGCAAGAATAGTACTGTGAATGATGCATTCTTTTTCCTTCATGCAATCTTCCAGCCTAATTGCTGTAGTTTGTAGCGCAGTTGCAGTTATTAATTGTCCATGCTACCTTCAGTGATAGAAATTTTTCAATTGCTTTTTAAAAAAATGGAGAACAACTTTGATTCTTCTGATTTGCCTAGGATTATACGACAAACCTAACCTTTTGCATTTAATCTTCACCAGAGGAGGAGAAGGACACTTGAATTTCCTACTGAAGGTTCAAGGCATGTTTTTGAAGTAAGTTCCTATAATTTTTTAAAAAATAAATAACAGAACATTAGTTTCCAAATACTTTATCATCATTCATTTCCTTAAACTACTTCTCCACAGTCACCACCATTATTCAGGCACTTGTAATGGGAAACCAGTTTTTGTATGCTTTTGTCAAAGAATGATGAAAGCCTGTGATGAAAGCCCAGTCTGCACTTCTTGTTTCATAGCATCAGTCATCAAATGTTTTCCACCAAGGAATTTCTTCAGATGAAAATCGCTTGGTGCCAAATATGGACTGTAGGGAGGGCAGTCGAATTGTTCCCAACCAAATGATGCAATCAGATCTCGAGTTTGTTTGGCTCCTTCTCCTCTGCATTTCTGCCTTTTCTTAATGAAAAACTTGACCTGTACATGTGGTGGTTTGCCTAAAACTTAAAATCTTTAGAGGGCTTTACATCTAAACTACCCTGGATTTTGTACTAATATCAAATTTGAAATATACTATTTAATTAGCAAGAATGCACAAGTATGCATTTAGAATTATCTGAGAAGCAAAACTTTTCATCACATTCTAACAATTCATCTGAGTGTGATACCAGTTTTATCTTCTAAGATAATCTAAATATTGTTCAATTTTCTTCAAACTCTTATATATAAAATTCAAACTCTGTATGCACAGTTCATTTAAAAATTGATTGGAAATTTTTTTTAGGAGGCTATCTATGGAAACTACCCTTAATTGTGTACCAATTAGAACCAAATTTGAAACGTGTCAACAAATTTTATTTTAACTGCTGTATAGAGAATCTCAAATCTGTATTTACTGTGGTTGACAAACCTGAACACACAAGCAGTGGCAATCACACCTAAAGAAGTGTTTTTCTGCGTATCTTTAGATATTAGACATTTTATATTTTACAGCATGCATCTAATAATTGCTGCTTTCTAGTGACATCACTGACATGCTGGTTTTCCTTGTTTCTCACTGATGCCAGCTTCAGTTCTGGAGTTGCACTATTTGAATTGTTTTACCTCAAAATACATCAATGTATATACCTTATACGTTTCAGCACTATGTCTCTAGCTGTGATCTTTCTCCATGCTCCATTTAAATAATCTCGGCAAATTCTAGCAGCCATTTCCCTCATCTCAATACTGTCACTGGACATCTGAAACATCAAGAAAATCAGAAATTAGTCTCCTAATTTTAACGGTCTATTGTTTTCATAACATAAGGTACCTTCCCAAGTATAGCTTCTCTTTTTTAACAAGAATATAAAATAGTTCCATAGCATTCCATTTTAAATGCCAATTCTTTCCTTGCTAAACATTACATAATTGCGAGTTTTAGGAATCAGCTAATTGAACTATCTAGCATTTTTTCAAAATCACTATCAAATTATTACTTTTTACCACAACTATCCCAATATGTTCCACAGATTTAGTGTTAAACACAGCAAATTTATGGAAAGTGTAATATTATTACTATGTTAAATATAAAAGTAGTATTTACAAGCATGAAGAACTAGTGAAAAGTTGACTGCCTACATCAGAAGAAAAATATAGTTTTAAAACAAATACTGGCAATATATGCAGCTTAACAAACCAATTTAGTTCACATGAAACAACCTGCATATGACCAAATAACTTCGCCCCATGTCCTATTCAAGCTTGTGAGAGCAATTGGATGACATGTTGAATTTCTGTTAAGTGCAGAAATGGAGCACTAATTCTTGGAACCACTTTACTACAGACTTTCCTTATATATAATTTATTTATCTATTTATTTAAAAGAATAAAGGGGATATTCCAACACTTTTAGGTACCATTAAAGGGGAGATTTGAAAGTGCTATCCCATCTATGTTAATAGGTAATGAATTTAGCCAATTTATCTCAGAAAACATTTAAGATATCCAACTGAATTTTTACAGAGTGTAGATGCCTGCCTTGGTTCATTGATCTATTTTTATACAATAGTTTGTTCATTAAGGAAGGTGGTATAAACAATAAAATAATCCTATCATTTAATTGAAATTTATTGGTAATTTAATAGCTTAAGGATTCTTACGCCCAAAAGAATCCATCGTCCTCCGCCGGGTTTGAACCCGCGACCTCGGGAATTAGAGGCTAGCACTACACCACGAAGGACGACTTGGCATTGACAGATATTCTTCTTGTAGTTGTCTATCTCTATAGATATAAAGAAAAGATGTAGCCGATTGTATTTTCTTAAACCAAGATAACTTCAACACCGTCAGCAATACACAAGACACGCCTTGTTTGACATTTAGAAATGTATTCGGTGTTTCGGCCGCACTTCAATTCTTTTGGCGTGAGAGTGGGCTACTTATACTGCGTAAATGCTGAAACGTCGTTCTGCCCCCATTTAGAGCAATCAGCTTTCAATCATGGAGATTTCTTGCTCGACCATACGGATTTCAGTCAAGGTATTCCTGGTAGGAATTTAGAATAGTCTCCAAATTCTCGTATGAAACCGTAATCTGCGTAAATTGTTTCGGCGCAATCGTAACATAAGCTATTAAACTGTTCAGGATCCGCAACAATCTTCCGATGATTAGAAAAACCACTATCTTGTAAACTAATTATATTCATCTGGTCGGAAAAAGGGTAAAGACCACATGCCTATAATGTCAAAATGTCTAGTAATAGCGGTCTGTGAAATACACAATGTCCGAGGATACAAAAAGTTAAATCCGGTGAGGTATTCCCTTGTGTAGGGCAATCTAATCGCTTCCGAAAAGGTGCAGTCAACAAATGCCAATGATACCGGCGTCCTAACTGCAATGCCGTATGTGTATGCTGCGCTTAACTCGTTTCAGAGAAACGAGCATTGTTAAAATCCCCAAAAATAAGTGTTCTGAGAATGCATTCCACACTGCTAGTATAAAATGAATACCCGTGGTAAAAATACCCAACAGCGTAAGCTTGTCTAACAATTTTAACGCCCTCCTAAGACGGAGGAATATCCGTGTCCCATGTCCATCATTACGCCCCCATTAGGCATTGTCCTATCGCTGCAAAATATGTGACATTACGGCAGAGAAAATTCCGCATACAGTTTGTAACTAAGTTTCGACTATTACCAGCATATGAAATGTCGTAGATGATATATCGTATCCATAGAAGTTCTCGTTTTTTATGCAGACTCCTCGCATTCCAATAAGCAATGAGCAAATGCTTCCGCACAACAGTCCTATAGTTAGTACTGGTCATTAGTTCTAGGAGTGCCAATGAAGGACGTTAATACATGGTGCCTCCCTATAATTTTATTACTTCTCAGAATTGGAACGGGTCGCAGATGTATTTTATGATCCAGGTGATATTACCAACAAGTTTTGGGAGCCCACGAGTGCCTTCACGAGGTAACACTCCGTCTTCAGCATTTTGGACCCCCCTGCTGACGTGCATCATTACTGTCCTCACATGTTGCTGCAAATTTGCGTACTAGCCGAGTTGGCCCCATCGGTCATCGACCCTGAGGAGCAATCTGAGCATGCTCCCATTCTAGGAACAACCTTCCTTAGACATTTAATGTCTTTTTCAAATGCATTGGTTCCTCCCTTTACCGATTCACCGATCTAAGTGAGGGATATATCCAACTTTTGACTTCTCCATAAGGATACCTGCTCAGAGGGCTTCCTCTCGAGGGTGGGTTCGTCTGTATTATTTTCGCCTAAGTGTACACCTGTGAGTAATTGACTAGTCTCAAGCTGGGCATTTGTTAAGATCTAACGTACTGTGTGATTTTTGCAACTGAAACAACGTAATGTATCCGTGAAACAACTGGGGACCAAGATGATCCTGCCAACATTTCAAACACCGGCGAACATTCCGATAGCGCTGCGCCCGAAAAGCTAATTTTGCAATTCTGGTCGGTAAATATTTGGAGTCACCATGCTCTACGACTCCGCGATTGAAGCCATATACATAGTAGTTTCCCTAAAATTTTCTTTAATTTCCTCGGAGACGACATCTAAATCCACCTCCCCTTACCACCCCTGTCACAAACAAGTTACAATGCGGTATGTAAAAGGCTGCGTTATGATCCACATCAAAAGCAGAATCTAGAAATGTATTGCCTCAGAGGCACCATAAAGTGTACTTCAACTTAATTAAAATCACTGAGATGTAAGTGGGTTACCCCTTCTGCATGTTGAAATAATCAGCTCCCCGTTTTTCAGGGGTGCAGTTGGTAGATATTTCCCACTTTCGTTTTAACTGTGACAATAAGGGACCAACCATCATCATAATGGTATAGAAAAAGATGGTTTAGAAGCATATACCATTTCAGACGCATTCACGGCCACAGGTGTCCCATTTTTATATTTCCGGAGACGTCGCCACAAGTTCATTATCTACGTAACTCCTCTCACAACTGATGTTCTAGGCAAATCACTTATTTCACTACGTCGTAAATCCTTCTGTAATAACGTACTATCCGAAATCCTATGGTGTAATCCTTCCCCCATGTCTCCCCCAAAATACACCCTGAGGTTTCCCAATCCCCCCTTCCGCTCCTATAAACAGTAATCATAGGGAGAATATAAAGGTGAACAAAGAAACATAATGGTAATTTACGATACAAATATCGTAATGCATCATATTAAAACATGAGATTGGAAGATTGACAAACGAGGCCGCAGGCCGAGTTTGATAACCAATCCAGTATTGTAATATGCAGTTACGATATGTGTATAGTACAACGTTTTATCTACTTGAGTTACGTAATATCTATCTTTTTTACTTACATTGGTAAATTGTCTTTATTTCAGATGTAGCAATAGCAATCACTGAAACAGTACACTGCATTGATACATAGTTGATACGTGTGTGTAGTGGGCCATGCATGGCTTGATAGATGATTCGTTAGGTTTTTGTTTAAAACAGATCATGAGTACTAGGTGAATTAAATAAACTTTGAAGAATGAGCAGATACGAAGATATTGCAAATGCAGCGAATTACGTTATAGATTAATTCCTAATAAATCCCGACTTCGGTATGAAGGGGAATATAAGAAATTTGAATATTGGTGTTTGAAGAAAAATGTTCAAAGTATAACGGAAAATGTAACGCTGGCTTACTTTAGCGAGAAAGCTGGAACTGAAAAGCCCAGCTCACTATGGACCCCATTATTCCATGGTAAGGAGTATGCTGTTCTTGAAAAAGGTGAAGCGAAAACGTGAGGGCTACCGACCAAAAAAATCAAGTGCGTTTTCAAAAGAAGAGAGTAACAGATTTTTAGTGGAAGCAAATAATAGTTATTTGATGATGGTATTAATCATTGGTATATTTGGAGCTTATCGTCGTGAAGAACTGGAAAACCTGAGACTAGACGATATTGAAGATAAAAATTTAATTAACTTCCAGGATTCTTCAAACCAAAATTCCCCAATTTTGTTCTTCGGTTTGACTACCATCCAAGGAGCTTCTATTCTAGTAGCACTGTGTAGCGTAAACTCCAATCACCAACACAGGAAGTTGGAACGAGAATAAAAAGTCACAAAATGGCGCGTCTGGTTTAGTTGAAGTATTGTTAATGACTGAGCATATAAAACACAACAAATACAACTCATAACTTAAGTTTGTAGCTCTCGCTTTAAGGATTTACCACCAAAATACAAGCACCTCATTATTTCCACAGGGTTGAGGTTAAGTTTACCTGTCCTTAAGAATTTGTTTCTGGGCAATTCAACCATTCAGTTGTGAATACAGAATGCGGAAAAATAACGTGCCGAAAATGTAGAGTAAAAAGACAGTACCAAACTACAACATTTTGAGGTTAGGAGCATGGGGCCGCAGATGAATTACAGGCTTCACAATCGCAGAAACTAGCATAAGGATTAATATTGACATGTAGCGCAGTAAAAAACTTTTGCTTTTGCTACGATTTTCTGCTAATTGTTTGCTCCCCGCTTCCAGCGAATAAATTCTTTGTCAGTCTTCAACTTCTTCGCACCCGGAAAGTATCCCCAATGGATTTTTGCCATTTTATTCCGTTCTCGCTTAACTGTTCGTTTTTGTTTAACGCTTCCGAGAGTATGCTGTGCTTCATCAAGTGTTTTTGCAATGTTTGCACGTCAGTATTGTCTCTTCAAAGTATTTTGAGATACTGGAAGGGGAGATACGGAATTTGTGAGGCCACACAGTAGCTATAACAAAGAGCCAACAACGAAGCTGGTCTTTCCGCGACTAACCGGTTTTCTACCTGCGCCTTCGCTGTCTCAAAAGACACTGAACAGACAATACACATTTGTCGAAAACATAAGGGCCACCTTCAAATATAAATGAATCCTCACCATTAGCTTTTCCCACGATAAAAACAAAAAACAAAGAATAGTTGCAACACGCTACAGATAACTCGTATATAGACATTGCGTTCAGAAAAGCTCTTTAGATTTAATTTCCGTTCCAACGCGCAATACAACTAGTGATGGGTCGTCGGAGGCGTTTCAAAGGAACGCTTCCCTTCTTAATGTGGAGTAATTGCTATGTTTCCCGGAACTGGCACTTCCTTCGCAGTTCGTTCCATAACATTTACTTCCAACCCCGTTTTAGTAGTATAAAATATACTTCCTACTCCGCCGGATTTAGTTAAAAGATTGGTCAGATGTCACTGTTTAAGTAGGAAAGGTGCAAAAGTTAGATGTCTCAAATATTTCGGCATTAGGATACCACATTGACTGTAGCGCCATTTCCGGTTACACTCGCCTGCATAAAAACAAAAGTTTTATCGAATGCTAATCCAGAAGTTATTGATTAATTAGCACCCAAAATTAAAATTTTATACAATTCCTGTCCGATTTATTTGAAATTTGTATCACCAGAAAGCCCTCGGGAAAATGTATATGCGTTTTTAATTTTATGAATAATTCTAAATACATATCAGCACAGTCACGCAGAGAAATCTTCAAGATTCCAGCAGATAAATATACGCGAAGCATAATATAGCCTTTTGTTGTACCCGAAGCGTTGAGCCTTAAGTCACGTGTTTCTATTACATTTCGAGGGACGAACATTTTTGTACAGCAGAGACACTTTCTCCAACGATTCTTCTCGCTTCCATAGATGTTTAAAGTTTTGAACATACAGCCAATAAAGCTAAAGCCCAGAAGCCAGGACCAATGAGAAAGAAAAATTTTACTATGTGGAGAAAATTCTGAAGGTCCTCACTGCTAGTATTTAGATTTTCCCAGCTAAATCACTCTTAGGGTGAACCTGTGACATCGATAAAAATGGACGCTTAGAAGTATGCGCGAATCCTATCGCACTGCGCAATTACAAAGCAACATATAAAGTGATAATATAGTACATGTTAAATAGTAATTAACCGTGCATTAGGGTCATTTAAGCGTAAATAGAAAATGTTGAATGTTTTCTTGTGTACAATCGTAAACCACCGATCACATAAAATTGTGAAAATAGCTAAAATTGCATCTGAAGAGCGGCGACTAATAACATTTAGTTAACACTAGCCGGAGCAAAATCATATTATAATTACTGATATATTTGACATAAAATAATATACAATACTGAACTTCCGAACTGTGTCCAAAATTTGTCCGGGTTACATAATTATATACCGTCACGAACTCATTTTCGGAATTTATTTCGATCTCAACATATCAAAATTAAGAAAGATTGGAACTTGGAGACTTCCGTCAGTGACGAGAAGTGCTGTTACTAAAGTATCTCGTGTCTCTCTTTCCGAAGTGAACACAAAGGTTACCGAATTCCTTCTCCCGTCACCAACCCAAAAGCAACCCACATTTTAATACAGCCCAACCGACGGACGTCGAGGCTGAACCCTGAGAAGATGCCCTCCTAGCCATCACTTCGAGAACATCGTGGGACAACTCGGTAAGTGAAGTTTTCCTTAGACGATCAGGGGGGGGGGGGGCAACAAAACCCTACATGACATAACTAGCTGTAATTGTAATTGCGTTTCGTAGAAATAACGAATAATGTTATTAAACGCAGCCAAAGTAATAAAGCTAATAACTACCTATATTATTTGTATTATTCAATGGTATTTTTGCGAATGCAGCCTACGTCACGTTGTAATTTTAGGGGAAAAAGTTTCAACTTAAATCAAATCCGACTCAAATATTTATGAATGCAAGTTTGTCATATTAATGGAAAATTTAGGTTAAATGTTACATTGAATGATACAAGTGCAATGAACGCTTCGGTTACAAGAGTTTCACCTTCTCTGATGCTACCGTTTAATGTCAATTATGCTTCTGAGAGGGGTCCAATTTTAGTCATATTTCCATTTACTCTTACTTCCCGTATGCGGCAGTGATGTTAATAAGGGAATATTGCAGTAAATTAATAGGGGAAATATTGCATTTTAATGCCCTTAGGCAACATTCTATGTTTTAGGCTTAAAATTAGTAGAAGAGTCCTCTAGGTGAATAGCACAACTTATGCATAAATTAAAGTTTCGGATTATATTTTTCATTCATTAACAGACATCGTAGGGAAGTGAACAACTTAATGGTACCAGATAACCTCTAAGCTACCTACATAATGAACGATACAAAGCTACGGCCACATTTAATATTGAATTGTCGACAACACATAACCTCATTTAAAATCAGCCCATTAAATTCGGCTTCCACGTTCGCCAATTTCTTTTCCGTAGAGTTTGTTGCTATTTTACATCGCGCATTTTCCTTAACCGTTTCGTTTTTGGCTATCCACCATGAGAGGGAGAAAAAAAACTGCATATACAGATGTAGTTATAACAAACTACTTTTGAAATTTGCGTTATTCTGTATCTGCTGCCCCAGGTTCTTTCACACAGTTTGTACACACCTTCGGAATAACCTGCAAAACTGCCTAAAAGACAAACTTTATCCCGCAGACTTTTGGTTGAGAAGTTTAAATAAAATGAATTGGGGTATACCCCATGCACTTTTTTCTATTAAATCTCCAAAATGTTCCATTTTGCAACAGTATAAAAAGCAGCTCCGAGAGGTTACTAGCACATTTAGGTTCATTTCCCACAAGAATGTTTTATATTCCTTGAAACCACATTTACTGTAAAACAATTTACCTAGCCGCTGATTATATCAAGCCATCTGTGGTGGGGGGGGTAGCGTAATTTCAATTTCTGCTTGTGGGGGGATTGCGTTAAGCAGTTATCTGAATTTTCATGTTAATTTTAACGACACATTTAACCTAAGGGAAAGGCATCTTTTACTTCTTAAATGTGAAATATGTATATTAAAAGGTAATTTTTATTTTGGTAGAGCAATAATAACCAGTAGCCTATTTCTCATAACTTGGGGGGGTCAATTGCCTTGGCCTGAAGTGTCGCCCCTGGTATCTGCCTCGCATTAAGATGTCCGAGTTCGAATCTCGAGACATCTTAAGGACAAGGTTAGGTCAAGTTACTCGGCTAAGGTTTTTTCCGGCGTTTTCCCTTATCATGAAAAAGGGATGTCGAGTAACTAAGTTCTCCGGACCCCGGGCTCATTTGAGCATTTCATTCACCGTCTGATATGACCTAACCGGTTAAAGGACGTTAAACAAGTCGTCCTGTATGGTGTAGTAGTTACCATGCTAGCCTCCAAGTCCCGGTTTCAAACCCGGCGGAGGACGATGGATTTCTTTTCGGGCGTGAAAATCCTTAGCACGACTTCCTTCGGAAGGGAAGTAAATCCGGTGGTCCCTTGACGTAGATTTACGGCAATAAAAGAACCTCAAGCCTGATAAGAGAGGCCTCTGGGCAAAATTGCCGGCCTTTCACACCCAATATAGAATGAAACGCTAAGGAACAGCAGTTTAAGGGCGTCCATAAATAAAACTATTTATTGATTTTGACGTTAAAAGAAAGAAAGAAAATCTGTTCATGACCTTAAAAGTTTTGGCACGCAATAAAACAATATATTACGATGTGTGTAAAGCTTCAGTACTCGGATGGTTTTCTTTGCTTTACGGCAAATAAAATGACAATTCATTCATGTGATTAGGCCTATGCATTTACAGGTGATATTACCAATAATATTACAAAGCAATTTATTTAGCAACGGGACCAAAGCACGCCATACTAGCATAGAATCTCAAAGCCATTAAATCAGTCACTTTTTACTTTCTCTATAGCAAGGGTGGCGAAAACGACTTCCTTCCGCGACTCACCATATATGCAACACGCACTGCATCACTCAGCAGCATGTGAAAATCAAACGGACGGTTGCAGAGAGGGAACGTGCGCCTGCGAGTCGAAGTGACTCGCGAGTCACGTTTTCGCCACCTCTGCTCTACAGCATACCTATAGTAAGCAGAGGAAGAATTGCATTCCACCCAAAAATTCGTACCAAAATTTCACGGGAAACAGCATCTTAGAAAAGGGTCCAGAGCGCGCGCGCACGCGCGAGCGTAGCATAACTCAAAAACGAAAAGTCAGTTTAATACCAAACTTGGTATTTAAATTCAGCATCTTCAAAGATGCGACCGAAGATTTTCAAGAAAATTTACTCACCCCCAAACTATCCTTTACAAGCAACATTTTTCGAAATTTTCGTATTTCTAAAAACATGCTCTTAATGATTTTGATTAAAAGGTATAATCTTGTATAACGATAAATGTTAAATCATAGGCAAAAACGTACTTCACAACAAATGTAGATTTCTTTAAAACACACGATTTATTTCAAGCAACATTTTGGTGCCGTAAGCCATTTCCGAGATATCGTTATTAATGGTTGGATTTATTTATTTATTTTTCTTATACCCCGCCTTTAACTACATTGCTTCGTGTAACTCTTGTCGTTGAGTTTCTTGCACCTTTCCTTTTTAATCATTAGACCATACACCCATTCACACACTCATTCATACTTTCAGAGTCTGGGGATGAGTCTTGGCTAGAGAAAAATTCCCACCCAGCCAGGAATCGAACCCGGGACCCCTCGCACAGCAAGCAGTTGCTCTACCGACTGAGCTACGGAGCCAGCCAGCCTCGTTCGAATTGTTCACTACTTAGTCATTCGTTTCAAACCCTTTCGATATCCGGCTGTTTTTCACGATTGAGTGGAAAGAGCATGGAATTTTAAAGCACGTATATAGCTTCCAGTTCTTAAAGATCTATCGCTAACCCCTTTGTACCCACAATGAAATGTGTAACGTAGCTTTTTCTACAAAGGTTTGTCTTAAAATGAAGTAGATAGAAAAATAAACTTTGGTAAGAATAATTTATGAACGATATAACTAATTAAAAGATATAAGGTACCGAAAGTCATGCGAGCGTAACACATTATATATATACATATACATACACACACATACGGGGAGGACCATTTAAATTAAAACTTACAATATCTCCAATACTAATTGCTTGATATTATGGGGGAAAGTAAATGGCATTAGTCGTGTTTTATTTGGAGGACGTTGTGATGGTCATTTTAAATTGACCCTAATTGTAGGTTCTCGTTTAAGGAAAAATAGATTTACTATATTATTTATTTATTTCTGTAGGACGTTTTGCATTTATATGCCGCCTTTAATAGCTAAAGTTCATATCGGCGGCTGCAGCTTTGCCGTTGGAACAATTTGTCATCGGCAAAGATGTTCACTTGTTCACTATTCTGCAAACCTTTAGGGTTTGTTTGTTTACGTTTCCCCCCCCCCCCTTTACAAATAGAAAACTCTTGCACACATTTACACACTCACTCATACTTCCAGACTCTTAGAGAGGATGGGGAATAATCCTGGCTAAAGTAGTATTCCCAGCCGGAAATCGAACCTAAAACCTGCGTATTTGGAAGCTAGCATGCGAACGCCAGATCACAGATGCAGTCCCACAATCGCTTGTTTATGCGACAGGAAAAGTTTAACCATAGACATCCTGTTAATGGAATGGAGGAAGTCATTTCGACAGCACTCAACAGTAAAATCCTGTAAGTGTTTCCACCAAAGCTCCGGAATAGGAATGGAGGAAGTCGTTCCGAGAGCACTCCGGATTGAAAAACTGGAAGTACTTCAAAAGGAACTACTCTGAAGCGACTCCGGCTGTGGAGTGGGAGTGGTACAAGTAGTTCCGAAAGGAGTAGGCTCGACTCATCACTAAATACAACCCTTACACCGCGTTATCCCAAACGGATCATGGTTTGTCGTCCTCCGTGGTGTAGTGGTTACCATGTTAACCTCTAGTTCCCGAGGTCGCGGGTTCAAACCCGGCAGAGGGCGATGGATTTTTTCGGGCGTAAAAATCCTTAGCATGGCTTCCTTCGGAAGGGAAGTAAAGCCGGTGGTCCCGTATCGAAGGTTTACGGCACGTAAAAGAACCTCAAGCCTGAAAAGAGGCCTCTGAGCAAAATTTCAGTCTTTCACGCCCAATATAGAACGGGACGCTGAGAACCACAGCAGTTAAAGAGCGTCCATAAATATATATAAAGGATCAAGGTTCTCTTAAAGGAATAGTGCTAATGTGCTTTTAAAGAAGCAAATTAATTAAGGTGAGTCCATACCTAGCAATAAAGTGTTAATAGGGGCGGTTCCTCAGGTTAAGCTAGTAAAGCACCATTTCATTGTTTTGTAACTAGGCACATTCGAATATATTGTGTTTTTATTTTAAACATTTTATATGTAAATATTGCACTACTCAGAGGAATATAATTTTACGAATCCTATTTTAACAGCAAAAATCGCCCATTCTAAAGTGGTACTGTAGCAATAGCAGGGAATAAAGAAAATGAGTTAGTAAGCGAGCGAAATGGGAAAGCAGGTATTGAGGGTTGGTGCAGCTACTCTTAGCTCTGGAATTTTCAACTGCACTGTTTATGGCTGGTTGCCATGACAACCAATTCAAACTTTGACTGTATGAGTGCTGCATACTCCCACAATCTACCTGCTTCGAGGCTACGGCAAAGCTAAAATCCTGAATTTTTTTTAGAGTAGAAAGACCCCTTGTAGAGGCTATTCGGTGGTCATTGACACACTTGTGAAATCTTAATATCCCTTCCCTTGAGTAAGTGAATGTTTTCCCTCTCAAATCACTTTTCAAACTCCAAGTTCTCGGAGTCGGACCTTCAGTGTACAATCTGTATATAGCGATTCTTGTCGTCGTGTATATGGATAGTTTCCTAAAGAGGTGCCAAAAATGTATGGACAACGACGATGGCAAGTTTCAGCATTTCCTTTCATAAAGTTGGTAAGTAAAGCCTTTAAAAGTAGTTTTAAAAATGTATGGTTTCATCCGCGCCTTTCTATGATAGCGGCAGACGGCAAAGAGCGGCGAGGACGCGGACAAGAAAAAACATCGCGCAACCGGTTCGTAGTTTTTTTGGCTCACCCTATACCTTACTACAGGGAAAAGGTGCAACTGCAGTTAAAATATACAATATAAATGTTAACCCCTTTGTAGCAAACTCATTTCCGGAATGTAATCTGTTGTAATCTTAAGATTTTTACAAGCATTAACTTAGTGATAGAGTGCTAAATGTTCATTTTCTTCCCACGCGTTTATGGTAGGTAAAATATTTCCACGTGTTTTGAATAAACGTTCGACTACTATCATAGTTTTTGGATATAACAAGGCATGTTATTTCCTAGCCGAAACATGTCTATGTATATATTTATCGCTCTTAACACGAATTGGTGCACGGTTTTGATACGAAAAATAAGTGAAAATCCCATGAAATCGTAATGGAAAACGGAAGTAGTGCAATAGTTGCAACTCAGATATTTTACCTTCTTGACGTCAGCCTTCGACATGCCTACGTAAACATGAAAGGTGAGATGTGTATTCAGCTTTAGGCGCATAAATAGATTTGTGATTGTCGTTCTATGTAATTTTTTTCTGAGACAGCTCGATATGTCGAGGGTAAGGAAGAATATTTTAGAATACGTGCGACCCAAGGTAACTTCTCGGAAACCACCGTAAAAACAAATAGCTTTTGGTTTTCTTTAGAAGCAATTGCCTGATGCCCTTTAACCCTAGTACTTGACATTAGTAGCTGGCGCCAAGGTAACGTGTGCGACTCACCTTCGAGAGGTCCCGGTTCGATCCTCGGCGACCGTCCACTCTGACCCATGGATTTTTTTGTGGTTTTCCCGGGATACGGCTAGCTAATGCTGGGGTGGTTTCTTCTCTACCACGATTTCCTTTCCATTTCCCTTTCATTCCGTTTCCTTATCTGTGTGCTGCTAGGTTTCGTGGCGTATGGCGTCTAAGAGATGGCGCGGAGCAAACTCGATGGGAAGAGTATTCCCATGGATAACAAAGGGCTGCTTGATTGGTGGGTGCCTCAACGCCCCCTCTCGGCGGCTTCAGCAGTGGGACGAGTCTGCGAGCTTGGAAATGTTAGCGGCTTCCGCACGTCTGTCGCTAGAGCTGTCCATCGAACTAGTTTTGATCACTATTTAGTACCATATGACATGCCTTCGAACACTAATTAGATCCTGCATACGGGCTGGTTGGATGTACTGGATTCCGAGCGATGTCCCTCTCTCAGACCATTCCGTTTGGTAGGTATACAGAACGATGTCTCATTTTCTGTTCTAACGCCCAGAGTAAACAAACCCAAGGGGAAGGTTCGGTCCGTTTACTTCACTAGAGTTGCCTTCCTTATGCGTAGCTCAAGTTTGCGTAATAATGGAGTTATGCTACACGTAAAACCCCAGCGCGGTCAACGGTCACAGCCGATATGTGATGTATGCACTAATGAGTTACTAGCAATAATATGCTTAATCGGTTGTTTTACAGTTTATTATTCGGTTATTGTATGTAGATGAGATACATTCTTGCTTTGAAGTCGTGACAAAAGTTCAGCTTTCCTAGAACTTACATTGTTCATTACTATCACACACCCTTCTTCCAGTCTCTGAAAGACATCGGTAAATCATTCCGTAAACACTACATTACTATCCCTTTATGATAATCACCGCCACTTTGACTAAAATACTAAATCTGCCCCTTCTATGAAACTATATTTGGCCAATCTGGCATAGCAGATTATATATTATGATCCTTTACTTAATGAAATTCATTCACACACATTCATATGTTGGAAATGTAAAATGCCAAATCAAAACTAAGTTATTGTTTTTAAGTTGTGTTATATTCATTCTCCTTCAGGTGAAAAAGCTGATCGCTCTGTGTTCATTTACAGCAACATTCATTTCCAGAAGTGTAAATTGCTAAAAAAAAAAAAAGTTGTTGCTATTATTGTATTTTATTTCACCCCAAAATATTGATGACTGTTCATTCACAGTAACATTCATTTACAGAAAGTGTATATTGCTAAAAGAAAAATAAGTTAATATTTTAAGTTACTGATTCCTGGCTCATTCCAGGTCATACATGTTCAGGCTGAATATATGTTTTGTGCAATGTTTTAAATTTTCTTTTAAGAAAATTTTCTTTGGTTTTATTGTTTTTATCAGATTTGATATTGTACAACATTAAGCAGCTCTCAAATACCGTCATTTCTCATTACGGAGTTTTTCTCAGCTTTGTTAATTTGTATTTCATTAAAAGAAAACGAAATTTTAAGGACAATGAACTACTTTTTCAGTAGTAGACCTAGCTGTATATATATCATTAATGTAAAGCAACAGCTTTTGAGTAATTAACCAGAATTTGCGTTACAAGTTGATAGTAACATACTTTAATAATTTCTGAACTTTAAAGAATAGCCATTGTTTCATTTGTTGCAGTACAATATAATTTTAAATATTTAAACAGAGACTGAGATGTTTCTTTCCTCTCACAGAAATTCAAAATGAAGTAGTATACAAATCTTTTATATTTATTTTGGAACATACTTTGGTATATATTTTGCTTAGGTGTAAGGATAAAACAAAACATGAAAATGGAGTTAATGTATCACAATGTAGTGAAATCTTGACCATAACAGAAGGTAGAAACAAGAGTCGAAAACACAGTAACAACAGTAGGCTGTTGTCAACGCACTGAAACAATACGCTTGATAACATCGCTATGTGAACGCTCGAAGGAGGTAATACCCGAACGGGTAAATACGCAACGGAACCCATTTCCCATGAGCGGGCATGTGAACCAGAAGCCGGACTATAGTTCGGTATATTCGTTACTGCTTTTCGAACGAGTTGGGCTGGGAGAAGCAGACTAGTCCCATCATGTACAGTATGAAACGAACGGGTAAAACGCATATACATGACAGCTCTATCAGTGGCCTGTCTGCCTACGGCCTGTAGCCTCCTGTGATTCCTTCACCTCATCCCTTACTTCTCGGGGTGGTAGCCGCAACATGTTTGTGCAGGTCACAGAGCGCAAGGTGCTACTCCGTTGAATCACCTCTACGTCTACCCAAAGTGGAGAAGTGTATCTTTGTATTCAGAGCTCTTAAACTGCCACAAATCTGAAAATTTTATCGACTTTGGGAATTCAGGCTTTTGCTCCTGTATTCTTCATTCGTAGTTTAACACACAAATCTGGAGTTGAAAAAGTTAACAATAACCGTTCCAGCAGTTTATCTTCAACAGTCCTTGAATTGAACCTACTATTTTTTTTTTTTTTTTTTGTAAGACTATGGTTAAGGGAAAGATTGGACCCGTCATTACCAAAAAGTGAAATTAAAGGGTGGAGTACATTTTAACACTTCACGCAGTGTTACCAGTATATAATAATTTTGAAGGCAAAACTTTACCTAAAAATAATGCATTTAAACATATCTACCAAACGTGCAGAAAGTTGGTACAACTGCTCCGATGCCTATATACCACTGCAAATTAAAAAAGAGCATTTAATAGCGTAATTTCAAATACTCTTAACTTGCCACCCGTGGCACGCATGTTAGGCTACCTTAGACGAAACGCGTCAATCCTCAATACTTGAACTAACAAAGGTATAAACAATATGGACATCTTTCTCCTTCTTCATCGTTAGCTGTAATTTTAACCTTCGATTATAAATCTCATTAGATGATTTACTATGTGGTAGAAGCTAAGCCTCTCAGTAGTAATAGTCCCGGATGAGCCAATTGATTTAACGATAATCCTGCCGCTAGGGGCGCTAGTGTCGCTAGTGTCGCTGCGTGCGACGGCGGCGGCGGTAAGTTTGAAAAGCGCCCTGAGCGGTAGGATTATCGTTATTGCAATTGGCTCATCCGGGACGAGTTGAAAGAATTGAGGAAGTGACGTGGAGTGTTTTGATTGGTTCGTTAATTTGGGGTGGAAGATGGAGGAAGGGAGATGGAGGAGTATGGAGGTCGCGTGATGGAGAGGAGCTGGGTGGCGAGGTGTTGTCTGTGCGGAGGTCGGTACTGAAATGGGGGAAAAGATGGGGAGCGAGGGATAAAAAGTGTAACAGAAAGTGACGTGTGAAGTTGTGATTGGTGGGAATAAGAAGTGAGTTTATTGGTGGAAAGGAGCAAATGAGAGTTGTTGATTGGTAGGAATAAGAGAGATTATGATTGGAGGAAAAGAAAAAGGTGTGGGAGTGGGGTATGTTGGAGGTGTTGGGAAAGGTGAGTTTTGCTAGCAGCAAGATTTGCAAAAGCCTGTCTTGAACTGATCAGCAATTTTTGAACGTCGGATGGTAGTTTTCTTGAGTGGATAGAGAGATGGGGGGGGGGGATATGAGATGCGGTGGCGAAAATGGGAACTAGACAAGGTTGTTGAGACAAGAGGTTTAAGGACGAGGAAATTTGGAGGTTAGTGGTGAACACGGCGGTCGCAAGAGGTGGGGGTAAGGAGACGCAGTGGTGAGAATGGGAACTAAAAGAAGATGGGGTTAGCAAGAGTTTTAGAAGAGTAGATTTTGAGGTTAAAATAGTGGGAACTAAAAATGGCGGAGGGTCTGCGACAAGGAGATGCGGTGAGAACTAAACAAGATGGCGGACGCAAGAGGAGGGTAAGGAGGTTTGAGGTTACAGTACCAAAACACGAAAGGATATATTCCTACGCCAAGCAGGTCCGAAAAATAATTATGCGTGTGTTACTTACCTGTTACCGGTGTGGATGCGTCACCAAAAGCGCGGCACGCGAGGCGGAAAAATAAAAGCAAACTGTTTTTGAAAATGCTTAACCAGCTTTAAGATCAACCAACATCACTACGCACTGATATACCTAGGTTTTTAAAGCGGTACAGACACCCTTTGCAGAGGCGTAATTTAACTATACCAAAACCTGGTACTGGACCATCGTGATGGTCGCTAGCGTACGTAGGAGCAGGGTTCTCAAGCCGGTCGAAAGCGGTCAAAAACGTGTACGACGTAGGTGTTGGCAGTAGCTGCTGCCGAGGCAACCGTCGAGGTGCGAATGAACGAGATCTGTTCTTGCAGGCAATCTGGTTGAGAGATGAGAGGCGCGGTGGTAAAAATGTGAACTAAATAAGATGGCGGAGGCACGAAGTTGAGGTTAAGGAGCGGCGAGGTGTTGACTGTGCGGCGGTTGGGGTCTGAAAGAGGGGAAAGATGGCGAACGAGGGATAAAAAGTATAACAGAAAGTGACGTGTGAAGTTGTCATTGGTGGGAATAAGAAGTGATGTTATTGGTGGAAAGGAACAAATGAAAGTTGCTGATTGGCGAGAATAAGAGAGATTATGATTGGTGGAAAGAAAAAAAGGTGTGGGAGTGGGGTATGTTGGAGGTGATGGAAAAGGCAAGTTTTGCTACCAACAACATTTGCAAAAGCCTATCCAGAACTCATCAGCAATTTTAAATAACTAGTGTTTCGGGGGTTTTCTCTGGTTGGTAGACGAATGCAAGCTGTTTCTACCATACTTATATTATTCGTCTTTTTGCTTTTTTTTAAAAAATAACTAGTTTTTTTTTTTTTTTTTTTTTTTTTTTTTGGGAGTTTTCTGCGGATGGTAAACAAAAGCAAGCTCTTTCTGCTTTTTCATAGGTTTTCCCTGGTCGGTAGGCGTTTTCTGCACTGGTTGACGAAGGCGTTTCTAATTTTCGAGGTTTTCTCAGGTTTTTTAGCGGTTGTCCCTGCCCGGTAGGCAAACGATGAAGTTTTACCTTGTCGGCGCACGGATACTAGGCACGTACCCGCGCGCGCACACACACACACACACACACAGAGAGACAGATAGACACACAGACAGGCACACACACACACACACGGACATGTTTCCAAAAATGCTTTTTTTTTTTTTTTTTTTTTTTTTTTTTTTTTTTTTATTCAGGAGGTCTCAAAACGTGTATTTCCGGTGAAATCTCGGTATCGAATTTTTGGGCGGAATGCAATACTTCCCCTACTTACTATACGTAGTAGAGAAAGTAAAAAAAAGTATTGAAAAATTTAAGGAAATAACAAGCAATATCTCAAAAGTGTACTATCTTGTTTTCAAGGGTTTTCCAGATCGGTAAGCGTTAGAATACTCTTAGAGCTTTTTTCAGGTTTTTTAGCGGTTGTCCCTGGCCGGTAGGCAAATGATAAAGTTTTTCTATAACGTTGTCGTTTTGGCTTGTGGCGAACGGGTCCTAGGCACGTACTCGCGCGCGCGCGCACACACACACACACACACACACACACACACTAAAATAGTAGCGTATAAAAAAAACTGATGTGTTACACTGACATGACTTTTTCTCTACTGTTGTACAATCTAATTGGTAGCTTTTAAGCGATAGTCAAATATTTTAACGCTGGTTGCTATGTGGCGAATTCCATTCTGTTTGCATGTTTAGGACATAAAAAAAATGAATAAACGAATTTGAGAAAAAGTATAAGTATTGGAAAATTTAAGGGAATAACAAGCAATATCTCGAAAATGGTTCACTCAACAAAAAATGTATATGACATAAATTGTGTATTTTAACGCGATCTACATTTTTTGTGTAGTAAAATTTTGTCTATCTCTTATGGTTTACCAGTTATGCAAAAGTCGTTCACAATGAAGAATACTTTTGGAGACATTTCCAGAAAATTCGAGATATACATTTCATTTGTCATGACATTATCTTAAACATATGATATTTTCATCAAAATCGTTAAAGCAATTTTTGAGAAAAGTACAATTTTCGAAAAATGTTTCATGTAAAGGGTAGTGTGGGGTGGGGGGATTTTCTTGAAAACCTTCGTGTCGCATCCTTGGAAGATACTGAACCTAAATACCAAGTTTGGTGTTTATCCGACTGTTCGTTTTTTGGTTATGCTGTTCACAGACACACACACACACACACACACACACACGGACATGTTTCCAAAAATGCTTTTTTTTTTGGATTCAGTGATTCTCAAAACATGTATTTGCAGTGAAATCTCGGTATCGAATTTTTGGGTGGAATGCAATACTTCCCTACTTACTATACGTAGTAGAGAAAGTAAAAATGAGTAACGCATTTGAGAAAAAGAATAAGTATTGGAAATTTTAAGGAAATAACAAGCAATATCTCGAAAACGGTTCACTCAACTAAAAAAAATGTATATGACATAAATTGTGTATTTTAACGCGATCTACATTTTATGTGTAGTAAAATTTTGTGTATCTCTTATGGTTTACCAGTTATGCAAAAGTCGTTCACAATGAAGAATACTTTTGGAGACATTCCCAGAAAATTCGAGATATACATTTCATTTCTCATAACATTATCTTAAACATGCGATATTTTAATCAAAATCGTTAGAGCCATTTTCGAAAAATCTTCCATGTAAAGGGTAGTCTGGGGTGGGGGGGGGATTTTCTTGAAAACCTTCGTGTCGCATCTCTGGAAGATACTGAACCTAAATACCAAGTTTGGTGCTTATCCGACTGTTCGTTTTTGAGTTATGCTGTTCACAGACACACACAGACACACAGACGGACATGTTTCCAAAAATGCTTTTTTTGGATTCAGGAGGTCTCAAAACACGTATTTCCGGTGAAATCTCGGTATCGAATTTTTGGGTGGAATGCAATACTTCCCCTACTTACTATACGTAGTAGAGAAAGTAAAAATTTAACAAACCGTAGATTTTCAAGAAAATTCCCACACCGCAAACTACCCGTTTAGCGGAGGAAAGTTCGTTATTTTTATTGTCTTAAAAACGGCTCTAACCCCTTTTGATTACGGTGCGGTATGTTTAAGATATGTGCACGATAAATAAAATGTATAACTTGAATTTTCTGGGAATAGCTGTGAAGTAGTCTCATTGTGAATGTCTTTTGTACAAAGTGTTAAACCGTAGGAAACGAAGCCTTATTTACAAGAACGTTAAAGCACACAATCTATGTGTATTAGTATCACTTTGAGGCGTTGTCTATTTACAAAGTTTGCATGTTGATTTTAATGTTTAAAAGCTTTAGACCTTTCTCACTAAAAAACGTCATTCTTTTAACTTTTCGTTTTTTCATTTTGATACAAAGAGAACGGTATATCACAAGTGAAACAGTACTGTGATAACGATACGAACAAACTAATTTTTATTCACCCCACTGAAACACATTTCACAACTGCATGGAATAATATTGATTTAGGGGGCTTTCTCTACCACGTAAAATAGTAGGTAGAGGAGGTATGCATTGCATCCAAATATTCAATATTGAGATTTCACCGGAAAAACTAAATACTTGTTTCGAGGTCCCCTGAATAAAAAACATTTTTAGAAAATTCTGTGTGTATGTGTCAGAGCAGCATAACTCAAAAATGAAAAGTCGGATAAATACTAAAACTTGGTATTTAGGTTGAGTACCTTCCAAAAAGTTACGACACAGAGATTTACAAGAAAGTCCCTCCACCCAAAACTACCCTTTACATGAACTATTTTCCGAAATGTTTTATTTTGTAAAACTGCCTCTGACGATTTTAATTACAACACCATATATTAAAGTCATTTATATGAAAAATAAAATGTATATCTCGAATTTTGCGGAAATAGCCTGCGAAGTCCTCTTGATTCGGAAGAAATTTTCTACGATCTTGTATAACTGCTAAGGTTTGAGAAAAACATACAATACAAAAAAATTTAGATCTGTTTTAAAAAAACACACAATTTATTTGAAATAACGTTTTTGTGACGTCAGCCATTTCCGAGATATTTGTTATAAATGGTTCGAATTGTACAATGCTTAGCATTCTTTTTAAAAGCATGTGGCTTTTCAGTTCTTGCCCCGCCATGTTGTTGGAAAGAATTTAGAATTTTAAGGCCAGTGTATAGCGTCCCTTCGGATGCAACCATTCCCCGAAAAGTTTAACCGGATTAAAAATAAGTGGATATGAAAATAAACTTTCGTACTCACCTATAAGAGACAGAGGTTAGAGGTGATACGAACGTTAACACTTGAGAATTTTCATTCAACAGTTGGTGTTACTCCTTAGAAAGGAAGTATCTGCTGCTTCTTTTTATTTCTCGCATTTTACATAACACGTATGCACTGCACAACACAAAAACACCACACGCGGCGTTGTTAGTTTTAAAAAATTGTACTGACGCGAGTGTACATAAACGTTAAAACGCTGCTTGCTTGCTTGTGATTTTGCATGCGCAGCATTGCACAAGGAAGTATGCCGACGTGTGGAAGAACACGAGCGTGAGAAAAGGAAACTCGTCAGCGTTTATGCAGCCTTATTGCAGTGGTGGTCGTGCAGTGGTGGATAGTGGCAGAATGACAGCGTTTTTTTTACAAACGTAACAATTTTGTTGCGAAACGAGGCATTTAACTCGACGCGCATAATGAAACAGCGTTTTCGATAAGCGAGCTTATAAAAGCCCTGTGCTAAGAGCAAACGCCCGTAGTGAAGCGTTGCGATAGCGGGAGTTTTTCTACAAAATCGTTCTATTTGACGGAAAATAGTTTAAACTAAAAAAAAACAAAATAGCAGCAGCACTTTGCAGGGGAAATAGCGATCGGCGCATTCGGACGATAAGATGGAGATGCAATCCGGGGGAAGTCGCGATGACACCTTGCAGCCTACGTTCGAAATTATAGGGCACAAGCAGAGAACGCTGCCAAAGCTTTTTTCCGGCTTTACAGAGTCTCAAATTACCGTAAACCCGGTCCCCAGAGATGTCAACCCCGAGCAATGGGTATCGCATCTGTTTAACGATATTCTAAACTTTGCGAAAGAGAACCTGTTAGAAAACGAACCCGGATATTTAGGCATATCCATAACAGACGAAAAGGAGACGTCCAAAGCCTTCAACATGAGCGTTAGGCGCGTAGACCAATTGAATGCGGATGTCATTGTTGGAAGCATCGAAAAAGTAATGCAAAGTAACCAACAATTCTTGCTAAGCGGGCCTCTTCACGTGACGTTTGTGTGGACCAGGGAGGTCTCGGGTTCGTGCCACCAACCTTGCGATGCCTGTAGGGGCAATAAAGGCATTGTCGAAATAGCCAACAAAGACAACTTGTGTTTAGCAAGAGCCATCGTTGTAGGCAAAGCCAAAGTGGATCGCGACGTCAACTACAGAACGATGACGCGTTCCGACTATCTGCAAAAATCGAAGGCCGTAGCCTTGTGCGCGAGCATCGGTCAAGGCCACGACGGCTGCACCATAGATGACGTCAGACGCTTTGACGCTGCGTTAAAGGGATACGCTGTGACGGTGTTTGGCGATCATACGGGGAAGCACGTGCTGTACGCGTCGGATAAGAAATGCGATAAATACATCGACGTCATGCTCCACGCCGGGCACTTTAACGCCATCGTGAACCTTCACAAGTGCTTTAAATGCAAATCGTATTGCCGCCGGTGTCATCATCCCTCGGCACACAAAAAAGAATTTCACAGGTGCGACGCCGGGTGCGCTAAATGCCATCAGCAGTGCGATGCGCGATTCGACGCCTACATACGCTGCGCCGGGTGCAACAGAGATTTTAAGGGACCGACATGCTTTGCAAACCACGCAAAGAAAGGCGTTTTTTACCCAAAGGCGCTGTCGGTGTGCGACGTAGAAAAGGTGTGCACGTCTTGCAACAAGCTCGTGAATGCGAGGTACAGAAAAACCGCGCACGAGTGCGGGGAAAAGTACTGCTATCATTGCAAGACACACGTGAATTCTAGCCACATGTGCTATATGCAGCCGTACGCCGCAAAGAACAAAAGAAACCGGTACGTGTTTATGTTCATCGACTTCGAATGCACGCAAAACATTCCATATACCGGCAAAAAGGACACATACGAGCATGTACCTAACTTGTGCGTGTTGTACCAAGCCTGCCCGCACTGCATCGACGAACGCCGCAAGACGGCATACTGCATGGAATGCGGTTGCAAAGAATGGGTGTTCACGGACGAACCCGTGAAGCAGCTTTTCGAGCACATCGCGCAGGCGACATTCGAAGCCCGGGACGTCTACGTCGTGGCGCATAACCTCAGAGCTTACGACGGGCAGTTTCTATTAAAGTACATGGTGGCGCACTTAGACTGGATCCCGGAGCTCATCATGAACGGGAGCAAGATCTACAGGATGAGGTACGGTGACGTCACATTTCTAGACTCGCTCAACTTCATACCCATGCCACTCTCCCGCTTTTCCAAGACCTTCGGATTGAAGGAATGCAAAGGTTATTTCCCGTACCTGTTTAACACGAAGGAAAACGAGCGGTACGTGGGTTCGATTCCCGACAAAAGGCATTACTGCCCGGAGGGCATGTCGGCGGAGGGTCGGAAAGCCTTCGAGCAGTGGCACGAAGAAAAGGCGTCCTCCGGGTACGTCTTCGACATGAGGGCGGAAATGGTGGCGTATTGCAAGATGGACGTATTTCTACTCAGTCAGGGAGTTTCCAAATTTAGAAGGGAATTCTTGGACGAGAACGGAATAGACCCGTTCAGAGAATGCGTCACCATTGCGCAGGCGTGCATGTGCGTGTATAGAAAGCGCTTCATGCCGCTTAAAAAAATTGCCCTCTTGCCAGCGGGCGGGTATCGACTAGCGGACCGGCAGTCTCGCGCCGCATGCATATGGCTAACTTGGCTAGAGATGCAAAACCGCATCGTCATCCAGCACGCCATGCGAGGACGCGAAGTTAAAATCGTGGGGCACAAGGTGGACGGGTACAGAGAGGCCGAAAAAACCGCGTACTTTTTCCACGGGTGCTTTTACCACGGCTGCAGGCGGTGCTTTCACAATCGCCATGCGGCGATATACAACTCGGGACACGAAACCATGGCCTCCAGGTTAGAGAGCACCGAGAAGGTCACGGCCAAGATCAAGGCCGCCGGCTACGCTGTGGTGGAAATGTGGGAGTGCGAGTTCGACGCCGCGACGAAGGCCAACCAGGACCTGGCGCGCCACGCAAGGGACTTTCCGGTACCCGAACCCCTGAACCCCAGAGACGCCTTCTACGGAGGTCGCACCAACTGCACCAAGACGTACTGCGAGGCGAAGGGGGATAGCAAGATCTACTACTACGACGTATGCAGCCTGTACCCGTACGTGAACAAGACGAAGCCCTACCCCGCGGGCCACCCCAAGATCCACGTGGATCGATTCCCGCGCTTGGAAGACGTGGGGGGCGGGTTGGTGAAGTGCGAGGTTCTACCGCCGCAACACCTGTACCACCCGGTGCTACCGGCGCGCATCGGCGGCAAGCTCATGTTTCCGCTATGCCGCGCTTGTGCGGAGGCGGAGAACCAAGACGAGTGCCACCACGGAGAGCGCGAGAGGGCGTTGTCGGGTACCTGGGTGATCGACGAGATGAAGGTCGCCCTGGAGGAGGGGTACCGCCTGCTGCGGGTCCACGAGATCTGGGAGTACGACGTGGTGCGGCACGAACCGACCACCGGAGCCAAGGGTCTCTTCGAGGACTACGTGAATCAGTTCCTGAAGATCAAGACCGAAGCCTCCGGATGGCCCTCGGATTGCGACGACCCTGCCGCAAAGCAGCAGTACGTGGAGCAATTCTTCGAACACGAAGGCGTCGCCCTGGATCCCCAGGCCGTCGCCACCAACCCCGGCAGGCGGGAGCTGGCCAAGCTGATGCTCAACAGCTTCTGGGGCAAACTCGGGCAGAGGGAAAACCTCCCCACGTGCGAGCTGGTGGACCGGTACGACCGCCTCCTGGAGCTGCTCAACGACCCGGGCGTGGAAGTGCAGACCTACGTGCCCGTCACCGACCGGATCATGTACGTGGTGTGGAGGTACCGCGAGGAGTGCCGCAAGGTCAACCCCGCCGCCAACGCCGTGCTGGCGGCCTACACCACGGCTCACGCGCGCCTGGTGCTCTACTCCTACCTGAAGAGGCTGGGAGAACGGGTCTGCTACTTCGACACCGATTCCGTCGTCGTCGCCGCCGCTCCGGGCGACTGGACGCCGTCCGTCGGACGCCTCCTGGGGGACATGACGGACGAGCTGGAGAAGTACGGGAGGGGCTCTTACATCGCCCGGTTCGCCTCCACGGGGCCCAAAAGCTACTGCATGGAGATCGTCTGCCCCGAGACGGGCAAGACCTTCTCGGTGTGCAAGGTGAAGGGGATCACGCTCGATTCGGGAAACCTGGAGCTGGTGAACGCGGAGGTGATTCGCGACGTGGTGCTCAGGGACAACGACCGCGCGGTGAAGCTGGAGGGCACGCAGATCTCGCGGAAACCGTCTTGGACGGTCGTCACCGAACCCAGCTCGAAGACGTTTAGGATGGTGGTCAACAAGCGCGTGCTCGCCGGCGATCACGATTCCTATCCCTACGGGTTCAAGAGGAACGCATAAATGAGACGTCCGCAGCCGCGCCAAAGTCATTTCGAACCGGGCACCCCCGAGGAGACGATGCCCTGTCCCCGAGACCTGGGGCGTTTCGAGTTTCCCAGCACGATGCTCGTGGCGGGGCCGTCGCGCTGCGGCAAGTCGACCTTCGTGAAAAACCTGTTGCGCCACGCGCACCGGATGTTCGACGTGCGCCCCAGGAGGGTGCTGTGGTGCCACCCTCCGGAGTATTCGCCGAGACTGGAACCCTCGGCTCTGCGCTGCGAGACCCACGCGG
Source organism: Deroplatys truncata (assembly GCA_030765065.1). Lineage (NCBI taxonomy): Eukaryota > Metazoa > Arthropoda > Insecta > Mantodea > Mantidae > Deroplatys > Deroplatys truncata. Next base: position 638,569,916 of record CM060990.1, read on the forward strand.
GCATACCCGAACTTGCTTCGGTGGGCGAGAACGACCTCGTCGTCCTCGACGATCTGATGGTGGAGGGTGGCGGGAAGGACGTGTCCAATTTTTTCACCAGAGACTCCCATCACAAGCGCTTCGGCATCGTCTACATCCTGCAGAACGTGTTTCCGCAGGGTCAGAAATATCGCAACATCTCTCTGAATGCGAACTACGTCGTGGTCTTCAAGAACAACCGGGACAAGATGCAGATCGAGAGACTGTGCCAGCAGATCGAACCCAGGAACTCTAGGTTTCTCTTGGAGGCCTTCGAGAAGGCCACCGAACGCCCTCACGGGTATCTCGTGCTGGACTGCACTCAGTACACGCCCGCCCGATACAGGTATCGAACCGGCGTGCTGCCGGGGGAAAACCTCTCTTATTTCGTACCCAACTGAGGCCGCCGAGAGGACTTGGGTTTCGTTTCGTTCTATATTATCCCGGCAGGGTCTCGCCCCGACCGAGGCCGTCGAGTCTAAATAAAAAGTACCGCTTTTGGGGCGAACGTCATTATCGCGCAAGCATGGCTAGAGGTAGGTCAAGGCTCGCGACGCTGACCAGTCCTCGCATAGCGAGACAGCACGGCAATTTGGCGGCTCTGGCCAAGGCGAAGGCCCCTCTGCGCAAAAAGTTGTTAAAAAATGCCGACGGCGATCTGATCAAGGCCATTAGCGAATGCATGCTCAACGTGTGCAGAGGTCACGTGCAACTTCCCGCAAAGTGCTTGGGTCGCCTGAAGAAGCACAAGGCTTCTTGGAGGAAGTTGACGGATAAACGGGTTCCTCTGAAGAAGAAGAAGAGCATCTTGGTTCAAAAAGGAGGTTTTTTGCCGGCATTCCTCCTACCCGTCTTGGCTTCGCTCGGCGGCGCGCTAGTGTCGAAATTAACAGGATGAAGTACGGCAGGCAGATCCTCGTTGCGCCCCAACCGAAGACCGTCGACAGGCTTCACGCTGTAGACCGCACCGTATCCAGATTGGCTAAAGAAATTCGGAACCTGCAGAGCGCGAAGCTCTCTGCCGACGAAAAGTGGCGGCTCGTAAAACATAAATTGGACAACTACCTCGATCTCGTGGCACAAGTCAGAAAGCCCTTCCTGGGCGACGACGACGACGACGACGATTACGAAGACGTGCACGAGCGCGTGCCGGTGAAGCAGGAGGTCGAACCCCGAACCATAAAGGTCAACCTCCTCTCGCCTCGCAAAAAGAAGAGGGCGAACCCTGCCACTCCGAAAAAGAAATCGAAATCGCCTTCCGCGTCGTACCATTTTCGCAAGCGCGTCTGGCAACCCCTGTACAAGTAAAGCATGAAGGAATGGAAGGAGCTAAGGCGATACTATGCCAGACCGGAACACTATGCCGGTTTGGGCGCGGTCGAACCCCTTCGAAAGGCCACGGTTGCGTCTAAGGCGAACATCGAGTCCTTCCTTCGAACCCGGTACAGTTACACTCTGCACAAGCCGGTCAGAAAGCGGTTCCCCACCAGATGTTATCACGTGACGAATATGGACGATCTTTGGGAGGCCGATCTAAACGTCATGAACAGCGTGAGGGAACATAACAAACCTTACGTGTACATTCTGACCGTTATCGACGTATTTTCCAAATATGCTTGGGCCGTGCCCCTGAAATCGAAGCTGGGTACCGAGGTCGCGCAAGCGTTTCGCTCCATATTCTCCCAACGCGTACCCAGGGTCCTCCAGACGGACAAGGGGACCGAGTTCACCAACAAGACTTTTCGCGACTTTCTGAAGAAACACGACGTGAAACATTACACAACCAAAAATAACGTTAAAGCCAGCGTCGTGGAGCGCTTCAACCGCACCTTAAAAACCAAGATGTGGAGGTATTTCACGCACAAAAACAGTTACAGATACCTGGAAGTCCTTCCGGCCTTACTCGAGTCGTACAATAGCTCGCATCACAGGTCCATAAAAATGGCTCCGAAGGACGTGAACGAGTCTAACATTTTACGAGTGTACCGCAATCTCTACGGTAATAGGACCCTACCTCGCGCAGGGAAACCCACATTTTCCGTCGGCGATCACGTGCGCATCTCTAAAGAAAAAATGAAATTCGACAAGGGCTACGAGCAGAATTGGACGGACGAAATATTTCGGATAGCCGAGGTGGTGCGCGGTCGGCCGGTGGTATATAAGTTGAAGGATCTGGCCGGAGAAGCCATAGACGGCGCATTTTACACCCAGGAGCTACAAAAGGTCGCGCTACCTCGGACGTTTAAGATCGAGCGCGTTTTACAGACCAAGGGCCGAGGGCGCCGCAAGCAGGTCTTGGTAAAGTGGAAGGGGTATCCGGCAAAGTTTAACTCGTGGGTTCTGGCTTCGACCGTCGATTCGACATGATTAAGACCGAGTCCTTCTCCATCACCCTCGTGAGCAACGCTTCCATGGAACACTTTACCGACAACACCACGGCCAGATTTTCTAACATCTTGCCCGAGAGAATCGTTCTGCAGGGAGAATGGGAGGTCGCCCTGCAAAAGGTCAGGTATCCGGTGAAATTTTATAACCTTTCGCCAGACGTCGCCCGTCTGGCGGGCACCAAGTACACCATGACGCTCCTCCCCACGCATTCCAAATTCAGTTTGCAAATGCCGCAAGGCATCGTGCACAATCCCAAAGACTTGGTGAACCTCGTCAACGCCGCTCTACTCGAACACTTGCACGTGGAAAACTTCTTCCTCTTCGACGAGCGCAAGCAGACGGCGGGCGTGAATGCCGCCGTCGCCCACCCCGAACCACTACCCGACATTCCGTTCGACGGGTTTGTGGAAAATGTCGCGCGCGCTGTCGTACCGTACGCGGTCGGGGAATACGAAGCTCTCAACGATGCGCCCCGCCAGAGACCAAAGCCCAAACCGAAACCGAAGCCCCGGGCTTCGGGGCAGCAGAAACCCGCGGCGGCTCGTTCCGTCAGACCCAAACGAGACGTTTCAAAATCGGAGGACCCTCCGGGGCCTCTACACCGCATCCACAGTTTGCTCTTGACGCCCGCTATGGCAAAAATGTTGGGTTTCGATCCCTACGTCGACGTCATTCTCGAAAAAGCTGCTAAACGCCCCGTAGATCCTTATATGGGGTTTCCTTACGAAATGTTCGTCTACTGTAATCTAGTGACCCCGCAAGTCGTGGGCGACACCTTCGCCCAAGTCATACAGAGCGCGGCCGTGGAATACGAAAGAAGCAACAACACTTACATGAGCGACGAAAAGACGTTTTTTCCCCAAAATTGGGTACCCTTGATTCAGCAGGACTTCAAGACGGTCAGCATAGATTTAAGGAACGGTTACGGCGATCTCTTGCCATTCGCCGACGGATTTTCCTCTACTGTAGTTCTCGCTTTTCGTCCGAAACAGGCGTAATGGATGTGCACGCCGTAACGCGGTACTACCTCAATCAGACCGGCGGCGCGTTCCACCATCGCGATTTCGCTCTCTACAGGGGCAAGCGCTACCAAAGAGGCAGCGGTCTCTTTTCAGCCCTCGGAGGACTTTTCAGAAGGTTGCTACCGTTTTTAAAGAGCGGAGCAAAAGCAGTCGGAAAGGAGGCCTTAAAGGCGGGCGCCCACGTTCTGTCCGATGTGACTGTGGCGGGAGCAGCGCCGAAGCAAGCGCTCCAGCGGAGGCTCAAGGAGTCCGGATACAATTTAAAACGAAAAGCCGACGAAAAGCTCGGTGCCATGCTCGGTTCCGGCGCCAGGCGTCTCAAGAGAATAAAACCGAGCAAATCCGGAAAGAGCAAGCAGTCCAAGCTGAAACGCGGTAGGCGCAAGGTGCAAGACGTATTTTCGTAATGGCAGACGCGACCGTCCACATGAGTTCCGAACTGGACCTCTTTACAGAGGTGCCGGTTCAGATGAGCATCGAGGAGTCACGGTTCCTATACCTAAACCCTCAAAACACTTTAATGAAAAATGCCCCCATCACCTTTCATTATTCCGGAAATGCGGACGATTACCTAGACTTGACCTACGTCGTACTCGAACTCATGGTGCGCGTTGTAGATGACAAAGGAGAGGCCTTAAACGCTGACGCTAACGCCACTCTGGTCAACAACGCCTTAAATTCCCTGTTTCAACAGATGGAGGTAACCCTCAATAACATCATCGTCTCCATGCCGCAAGCCGGTTACCCCTATAGAACCTACCTCGAGACGCTTCTCAATTACTCCGAAGATGCCATGAACACCAAACTAGAATCTACCCTCTGGAGAAAGGACACGGCAGGCATCATGGACACTTTTATCGCCAATGCGGGCTTTCAGTGGCGTCAGGGGTTTACCAAAGGGAGCAACGTCGTGCAGCTCATCGGTCCTCTGTCCAACGCTCTTTTTAGACAGGAGAAGCTGCTTTTGAACAACGTTAGCATGACCGTCAAGCTCACTCCCGCCTCTCCCCAGTTTTATCTGTTTTCCGACGTAGATACCTTTAAGGGGTACGCCGACATCGTGTCTGCCACGCTGCGCTTAAAATCGGTGCGGCCCTCGCCGACCATAAAGCTCGCGCACCAGGCCGTGCTCGCAAAGGGCAACGCAAAGTACCATCTCAAAGACGTCAGCTTTCACGCTCTCAGCATCCCCAAGGAGTCCAGGGCAATGACGTTTAGCGACGTGTGCGTAGGGCAAGTTCCAAGGAGAGTGGTAGTAGCCATGGTCACCGACAAGGCCTATTCCGGCCATTTTAACTCAAATCCGTACAACTTGAAACATTTTAAAATGAACTTCTTTCAGCTCTACGTGAACGGGCAACCCGTTCCCTCCCAACCTCTGCAACCCGACTTTACAAAGGGACACTATTTGCAATGCTTTCAAACCCTGCAGGACGGCCTAGGCATTCATTTCAAGGACGAGGGACACTCCATCTCCAGAGAAACCTACCCGCAAGGGTATACGATAATGGTTTTCGATCTCACTGCAGACATGAGCGCTAACGAGTCTCACATCTCGGGTCAGCGCCACGGAACCGTCTCTATAAGCATCGGTTTTGCCGATAAATTGACAGAACCGGTCATACTTCTGCTGCTAGCGGAAATACATCGCACGGTCGAAATCGACGCCAACCGATCCATTTTGGTATCATGAACACCTTTCAAATTCAACGGTTTCTATCGACATGCCCCTCTACGCGCTCTCACTTTTTAGGCGTCTACCCCTGCGATAAACTACCCGTACTTCACGGCATTCGAACGCCTCCCTTGGCGCTAGTGGCTAACACCGACCCCAGCACCAAATCCGGGCAGCACTGGGTTTGCATCTTTGTGGACAAAAACTCGCGTGCAGAATATTTTGACAGTTACGGCATAGGACCGCTCTCGCCCCATTTTCTCCGGTTCTTAAATTCGGTCTGCGGGACGCGTTGGTCCACCAACGCCAGAAGGCTGCAAGGTTTCGACAGCACCACGTGCGGTCATTACGTCATCGCCTACCTCACCCACCGCTGCTCCGGCTTACCTAAGCATACATTCTTCTCAAAATTTCGCGTCAGCAATCACGCGCATAATGATGTCGTCATTCGCAAAACGTTCAAAAACGCATGCCGCGCAAAGTGCTCTGCCGCTCGGCAAACTTGTCAACCCTTGAAGGTGAGTACGTGTGTGTGTGTGTGTGTGTGTGTGTGTCACTATTCAGCACATCTAAGCTAATCCATCGTCTTGCACGTGCTTTCAGAAGACGCTCCTGCTGATATAAAAAGCAACGTCACGGTGCCGCTCGCCTCATTCAGAGTGTACCATGCAGCACGCGGATACAGTCCTGCTGCCATGCAGCACGCCGACCAGGTAGGTCCGCACCTATGTATTAGCTTGCTTTTTTTCTATCCCGTTTATCTCTCTCTATCCCTCACATTATTATTATTATTGTTTTGTGTGTTCCAGTATAACCGGATGTCAAACCCCAACCACCTCAAAACCCGGGGAAAAAAGGAAACTACCCATCTTCGACCTCCAGCAGCATCCCGACAGCCCTGCTCCGCCAGCACAGTTCCAACACAGTGCAGTTGTGGGTCCTCTGGCGGATATCTACTTCCTCAACCCGCAACAAACTAAATTCGTCAGTGTGGGATTCTCCCCCCGGCCACCGCACCATCTCGTCGTCACCATTGCCAAATGTGGACAGCACAACGCAGTCGTCATGAGTTCCTCGCAGTGGCACAAACTCGTCGAAGCCATCCCCATCATTCACAAACGCTTGAATGACCCGCAGGGACGTCTACAGCAATTTCAGTTCAGCGACAACGTCACCATCGTGTTTAAGTTTGTGTTCGGAAAGCTAAAGCTCGTTTTCAAAGAACCGCAAGGCGCATCCGTTACGCTCAACCAACAAGAATGGCACGTGTTGCATACCCTGCAGCGCATCATTACCGACATCATGTATCACAAAAAGAAGGAAGAGACGGACGTGCAAAATCAAATCATGGCATACCACAAGTACATGCTTCACAACCATGCCTCCAACGTTCCCTTACATGACATGAATTTCACGCAGTTCACCAAGTACATACGGTGTGCCAATTTTAGAACATTCCTCGAGGTTCATCATTTCCTCAACACCCATTTCGCACTGCGCATCTCACAAAATAGTCCTTAGTGCGCATGTATTTCTACCAGCGTTCCAACCGCACCTCACCCAAACATCTCGCGCCCTTCGCTCCCGCATTTGGGTCGCAAAGCATCCTATATCATACCCGATCACATTCACGGCGTTTGCATGTTCAGCACCGTTCAAAACAGAGTTCTCCTCCAAGTCGAAAACCGTTAAATCAACGGACACAGTGTTTTTCCTGCGGATGTTGTGCAATAATCGCTAAGCGCTTCCGGCGGATGTAGTGAACCTCCAACGAACGTTTCCCCACCAGTGCTTCCCCTGATGTGGTAATTCTCCAACCAACTTTTCCCCCACCAGTGCTTCCCCTGATGTGGTCGTTTGCATGTTCAGCACCGTTCAAAAACAGAGTTCTCCTCCAAGACGAAAACCGTTAAATCAACGGACACAGTGTTTTTCCTGCGGATGTTGTGCAATAATCGCTAAGCGCTTCCGGTGTATGTAGCCAACCTCCAACGAACGTTTCCCCCACCACTGCTTCCCCTGATGTGGTGTTTCTCCAACGAACTTTTCCCCCACCAGTGCTTCCCCTGATGTGGTCGTTTGCATGTTCAGCACCGTTCAAAAACAGAGTTCTCCTCCAAGACGAAAACCGTTAAATCAACGGACACAGTGTTTTTCCTGCGGATGTTGTGCAATAATCGCTAAGCGCTTCCGGCGTATGTAGCCAACCTCCAACGAACGTTTCCCCCACCACTGCTTCCCCTAATGTGGTGTTTCTCCAACGAACTTTTCCCCCACCAGTGCTTCCCCTGATGTGGTATATCTCCAACCAACGTTTCCCCCACCAGTGCTTTCCCCTGATGTGGTCGTTTGCATGTTCAGCACCGTTCAAAAACAGAGTTCTCCTCAAACACGAAAACCGTTAAATCAACGGACACAGTGTTTTTCCTGCGGATGTTGTGCAATAATCGCTAAGCGCTTCCGGCGTATGTAGCCAACCTCCAACGAACGTTTCCCCCACCACTGCTTCCCCTGATGTGGTGTTTCTCCAACGAACTTTTCCCCCACCAGTGCTTCCCCTGATGTGGTATATCTCCAACCAACTTTTCCCCCACCAGTGCTTTCCCCTGATGTGGTCGTTTGCATGTTCAGCACCGTTCAAAAACAGAGTTCTCCTCCAAGACGAAAACCGTTAAATCAACGGACACAGTGTTTTTCCTGCGGATGTTGTGCAATAATCGCTAAGCGCTTCCGACGTATGTAGCCAACCTCCAACGAACGTTTCCCCCCACCACTGCTTCCCCTGATGTGGTGTTTCTCCAACGAACTTTTCCCCCACCAGTGCTTCCCCTGATGTGGTATATCTCCAACGAACTTTTCCCCCACCAGTGATTTCCTGCTTCCGGCAGTTGGGTTATATTTATGCACGCGCATTCTTTACCCCTTCATTCGGTGCTAGCCAGCCGTGGGGAATGCCAGGACCGTCGTGTAAAGACTTCCACTGCTCGTTTTGCTTTCACCAAACGTGCAGCTGCGAACTTAAGCACCGTCTCACCCTCCTGTGCACGCAGTGTCAACACGGTTTCTACGAAAACCTCGATCATCTCAACAAGCAAATTCAGCAATTCCTTCGAAGGTACTCCGCTAGAAACACCACATGAACTGCTTCATCGTGCTCTTTCGGTATCTCGATAACGGACGAAGAATCCGCCTGCTACTGCCCAGGGAACGCCAAGTGCTGCTGCAGAACGGCATATACATCTTCGAACGTTATCCCCCAAGCGACGTCGACCTTGTGTGGAACCAACTTCCCGCAGACGCACAGGTAGTTTGCGCACCTTATCGCAGGTGTAAACAACACTACAACCTTCCTCATCAAACCACTCATATAGACGGCCCTCCCCCGTTTATCAAAAACTGCCATCTGTGCCGTCAGAATGTCACAGGACGTCCTTAAAGAGCTAGAAGAACTTTCCAGCAGCGCCCACACTCTCAGCGTATCTACGCTTCAACAACACGTACCATATCGCGTCGTCGGCGTCAAAACAATCGACACCGTTCACGGTACAAAGCTCGTCGCCAAACTCGACAACGACACAGAAGTTTTCCTACCAACAAGATTTGCAAAAGCCTCTCCAGAACTCGTCAACAAACTCAACTCTAACTCATTCTGCATCATATACGCAGGCGAGGAAAAACTACGCAGCGGTTTCAAACGTCACATCGTCACGTTCTCCCCATATAACCCTAAATAATGTCCGACGAAACCTATCCCGTCCCCGTGGGGAACAATCTTAACCTACAACTCATTCTCAACGCAGCTTCACCTATCCGTATCCTCTGCATCTCCAACTCCTATTTCCGCAACAGCAGAGTTGTCACCATCACACTCGACGTCCAAGGGGCTCACGCCGTCCACGTCAAATGCGTACCTACCAAAGTACACCAGCATAAACAAGACGCACTATGCGTCATATACCTCGGCAACAGCAACATTCCTGCTCTAACCAACAAAGTCACATCCACAGGATGCTTCTCAACCAGCCATTACAACGAATTTACCATCCCCATCTATATACCAACCTTCACCGAGTTCGTCAACGAAAGTTTCTCTCACCTGCTCGTCACCTGCATCACCAAACCTATCCACCAATTTACCGCCGATAGCAGCAGCAGCGATGACGAGGACTCAAAGTGCACCACGTACTTTAAAATCATTGTTGTGCGCGAAATCTGTGTGTCCTAGTGCCTCAAACAAAAACTATGAATTTTAATGTGCTTTTTTTTCTCCTAATATTACTTATATTGTCCATTTATTGTATTTATATGTTAAGCAAATAATACATCATGTTAATCAAAACTATGTATACATATCTTTATCCAATGTACTGTATTCAAAGTATAAATAAAGAAAACAGTCCCGGATGAGCCAATTGCAATAACGATAATCCTACCGCTCAGGGCGCTTTTCAAACTTACCGCCGCCGCCGTCGCACGCAGCGACACTAGCGACACTAGCGCCCCTAGCGGCAGGATTATCGTTAAATCAATTGGCTCATCCGGGACTATTACTCCTCTCAACTCATTTATCTCATAAGTTGCCCTCAGATTCCCTTGATTGAGAACACTCCGGACTCGTGTATTCGAAACACTGTGGCTAGAATATGCACTTAAGATAATACTAGAAGTTCTCCGAGAATTACCCAACAGATTTAATTCCAAATTATATTTGGATATTTGTTATCAAACATAGGAATTCTTAAGTAATTGGGTTAAAGTTATTTACACTCAAACCATTATTTCAACACAAAGAATGTAAACAGCGGCCATGAGTCGCTGACGGGCAGGTTAACACGGTCTGGTGAGTAGGTCTATAAATGCCAACAGATTACGAGACATGGGGTGGTTTGAAACCTGCGACGTCAGTGCATAAAGTCCAGCAACACTTCCGCTTGCATTTTCTTTCGTCCTTGGTTTAATGCTTTTAAATTCCTATGCATGTTTATTGCAATGAAGTATTTTCTTCTAGAACTTTTAAGTAATTTTAAAATTAACAAAATGGAAAACCTGCTATACGAAATTAGTGTCAGATGCTTAACAGTCATTAAACGCGTTTGCCCCCTTTGGCCCATGAAGTTTTTCTTCTAGAACTTTTAAGTAATTTTAAAATTAACAAAATGGAAAACCTGCTATACGAAATTAGTGTCAGATGCTTAACAGTCATTAAACGCGTTTGCCCCCTTTGGCCCATTTTCCGCTTTCTTTGAACTGGACATTTTATATCAAAGTATTAATGAAAACACGCGGAAATCAACTAGGGGACCCAAATCATGTGCTGTAATAACGAAATACTCACAAGACATGCTCTTAAATCAGGGCAGGAGGAATTCCAGGCGCCTTGGCATAAAAAGCCCAACGGCCCATAAAATCAATGGGTGGCATCCCTTATACAATAGAATTCCCATACTTTGGCACAAGGAAGACTGCTGCATAAAGGCATTTAAGATAAAAACACGAAATGCAGATTTTAATAAACCTATTTCAACGCAAAGACTACATTAAGCATTTGTTTGAGAATCGGACCATTTTGATTACAGTCTTCCACTGAAACTGTCTCCAACTACTCGATGTACTTAGAAGTACGGACGCATCGAATATATCGAAATATTTGTTTCGACAGTATCGAAAGTAAGTTTTTAAGTCAACAATAAACGAAATATTGATACCAAGCGAATATTTAATTTTACGTGTACCACGGAACATCCGAGTATGTTTTTTGCCTTCTAATTTATACGAATTTTGTGACATTACTATATAATTCTCCACGATAGAGCTGCAGTAGATCTCTATTATACCCTCGGTTGGCTTAGACGAGCTTCGGCTTCTTTCGAGTTGCTGTTATGAAATAAAGGAACGGAAGGGTCTTCCCTCTCTTTCTAGTAGCGGAAGTGCCTGCGTACGAGAAAATGCTCGATTATAACACCATTAAAGACGTGCGCGCCAATAAATATTCCAGCTAGGGGAGATGTCAAGCCATCCATCGCCTGATTAAACCGCACCTCATTTAGGGTATAGGGCATTTCCTAAATATGTACGAGTATGTTGAGGGAAACAATTAGCCAAATTTTAACGTTAACTTTATGTTGCGGCGGTATTCTTTGTTAAGTTTGAAAGCTTCACGTTGTGATAGCCAATTTGTGGCGGTATTAGGGTTTGTTTTAAAGAATGCTACTGTTTATTTGCCGCACGTATAAAAGACAATTTGTCGCGGTCACTTCGTGTTATCTTTTACTGAGCGCCTATTATTGTATTTAATTTTGGGTTCACTGTCCTCCGGCTAGCTATGATCTCTCGGTCAAGCAAATCTCTTAATCAAGGTGTGTAAACAGAAAGGAGTTTTATCCAAAGATAACACTGATGAAAGGATTTGTTTTACACTTTTTATTTACTTAACACATTATTCACTTTCACCTATTAATCGTGACACTCGCCAAACTGAAACTGTTACAATAACTTATTTACTGCACATTATTAATTCGCGAACTTCAACTTTTTGTGTAATTAACTTTACGACACTTGAGATTTTTCAGAACTTTGCTACGCGTAACCTGCGAATCGATAAACTATTCTCTGTATTCACCACGACTGCTTTCGTTGAATTAAGCGACGTGTAATGCGCAAATGTTTCCGATGGACTGGAGATGACGTGTAATGTACAAATGTTTCCGATGAACTGTAGGGATCTACCTCTGACTTAGCTCTTTTTATACTCCCACACCCCGATATGCCTAAAGATTATAACCGAGCTGCTATTGGTTAATAAAACGCGCCAACATTAGCGTCTATTTTTATATCCAATGAAAATTACGAAAACATATGCTCTAGGGAAAATGTTCCAGTAAATTCCTAAGAAAAACGCGCCAATATTACGTCATTTGCTCGTCTCTAATAATGATAAACAGCTCACCCCCTCGCTACATTATTGCACGCTATTATTGTCAGTTTCAGTAAGGCCGTATAAACCCACTTCTCAACAATAATTACAATCAACAAACATCTCAAATCAATGTCACACAATAATGCATATTCACACCATAATCACTCTTTACATTTACATAATTTGTGTTACAAATTACTGCGTCAATGTATGGTCTATATTAGCAATTTATAATCGTTTCATGGGCGATCAACAGGGTAAAATTAACGTCGAGAAAGCTTCCGTTCTTTAGTTCATTTTCAGTATTTTGTGTTTATTATTCGAACAAATATTACAATAACTATCTTATTAATCCTGCCACTAAATATCCACTAATCTGGTGGAAAACCTTAAGCTATGCATATCTAATAACGGAAACGGAAAAATGAACAAAAATGCCAATTTGGTTCGGTATTTTTTAAAAAAAAATACATAGATAAATCGAAGTCCCCCCCCCCCCCGATATTTGTATCCATACTCCGAAGTGACCCGTGTCACCGTGCTTCTGCTAGAACAAACGCTTGAATTGGTCTGTGTTGCAGCCACATTTTAACACATTTCTCAAGCTTAAACTTGCCATGCCACTAAACATATGCCTCTTTACTTCATTAGCCAGCGACGACCTTAAGTCGTCTTAAGTTATTTATGAAATTGAATCTTCGCTCACATTCAACAGCTGAACACATTTTTTGGTTTGCTTATTACTCAATTGCCCAGCATGGCTAAGGGCTATACAAATTGGAGATATACTAAGAAATGAAATAAAATAAAATACCACTCTAAGGAGTACAAATTAAATGCGAGTCCCCAAATCAAATAAATGTCAATCTCGAGAAAGTAAGGAAACGAGTACCACACTATTTATCCTTAAGGTAAGACAAGATCCTGCGGCAAGCGCGGCTTCAGTCGAGGCTGAGCATGTGTACGACGTCCCAGTTCAAAGTGTGCAGCACCAGGCACTCGAGGAAGGTGAGCATAGAAGTTGCGAGGCGTAGAGATGTGCTCTCGGATGTCGGCGACTCTCAATTCATGGTGAAATTGAAATCGAGTTTCATTTATGGACGCTCTTTAACTACTATGGTTCTTAGCGTCCCATTCTATATTGGGCGTGAAACACCGGTAATTTTGCTCAGAGGCCTCTTTATCAGGCTTGAGGTTCTTTTACGTGCCGTAAATCTACGACACGGGACCACCGGCTTTACTTCCCTTCCGAAGGAAAAGTTGGGCGTTCCGGATGTACGCAAAACCTTGTTCTGGAACACCTGAAGCCGTTGAATCTTAGGAGAAGCACAACCCCATATAGGACCGGCATACAGTGGAGTGGTCGCAAAATGCTCTTGCATAGCAGCAGAGCGGTCAATTCGTAGAGAGGATTTTCGGTTTAAAATCGGATAAAGCTTATGGAGAAGAGAACATGCCTGATACAGTTTAGTGTTAATGCGGGTATGGCATGTTAACCGATGATCCAAATATCTCGCTGTTCGATCAAAGAAAACCATAACAGTTGAACATGACGTGAGAAATTCTGCTCAGAACTTGAATGAATGTCGTATACACAATGGTTTTCTTAGAGGTCCCTCATCCCTTACTCTGCAGGGGCTTCATTTCAATTAAAGCGCCTACAGATCCTTCTTGCTTAGTTTTCTCCGTGATTTGTCTCTCTTCTGGATTTCATTACGATACAGTACCCCTCGTTCCGCAGCAGATGGTAATTTATACAGTTTAAATCCGTCAACAACCTAGATTTCATTGTTTGCAATACTTATTAATTCCTTTGAAGGTATTGGAACTATTTTCGGGTTATGTTCAAGTATGACAGTTTGAAACACAAGGCAAGGTGTGCTTTCACCTGATTTACCTTTAAATCTCTCTATCACCGGTGGAATTCTGCTTATTAGACGATCAGCTGCTGGTAGGGATATTTCTGGCAACTAATTCTTGAACGGTACAACAGCAAAACAGAGCAATCAAGTTTCATTTGATAATAAATAACATGTTTCATTTCAACGATACGGCGCATAAGCTCCCGACGACTTCAACTCATACTGGGTGAATACTTAATGCACTGTTTTCCTCCCACGAGAAATGTGTCTGTAAGGAATGTGTCGACATCAACAATTCTATCCCTATCTGAGAAAGATTACAGCTATACTTTCAACATATCAACAAGACTTACGGTCTCATAGGAAACATACGCTCTTCTACTACTAATGCTGAATGACCAGTTGCTTTTGTTTGCTCTCTCATCACAGATTTTATGAACGTTAGCAATTATTTCTCGGGCTTGACTGTGTAGAGTTGTTCCTTTCTTACTTGGCATTGTAAATAACTTTAAAAATCACTAGAAAATGTTTACAAACTACTCCAAACACGCTGGAATACTAAGGTTGCCCAATGTTTTCAATGCAGATAGTAATCTATTTATGACAGAAGCTGCCACGTGGTACTATCCCCCCGTCACTCCTCCGGAGAGTATAACACTCCGCAAACGTTTTCTCGTCAGCGGCCTACAGTAGTAGGCGTGACAGATATGGCAACTCTATAGCAGGCAATTATACCCAGAAGTCAAATGAGGGGTGCTTGAAAACCTGTGGATTGAGCTGGCGAAGCTCTGAATAACGTTCCATTCTCTCAACACCAAGTGCACAACGCAGTATTCAGCTGTACTGTTAGCTATATCTGATTTGTCTTTAAATACCATATTGCAAATTTTCCGTGCTGTGCCACAGCTCAAGATAAGAGTACCTGTGTTTGGAATTGTGAAGCAATTTAAGCGCATCATGTTTACAATGTGTAAATCCGGCAGCGCTTTGCGAACCGCTCGTTGGCTGGCCTTAAGCCGTAAGCTTTGTGAACTTGTGTGCGTATTGTTTGGAGTGATAAAAGAGCAATTTGTAAATGTGAAATTCGATGAGAACATATTGTGGGAGTTGCACTCGAGTTCAATCTTGCACACCAATGTGTACTAATGATTGCCCCATTTTATGTTTGGGGAAAATTGCAAGGCAGAATATTGGTCCCTATCTTATTTATGAACGTTTTGACGTGATCTCTTAACGTCCTTTATTATTCAATGTTTGCGATTATACTGTGAATGTATGTGTTAATTCACTGGCAAAATGGCCAAATCAAAGGAAACAAACCATATCAGGAGGTATACTCAAGAAAACCAAGGCTAAACATTTAGTATAAGGCGTATATCTGCCTATATGTTTGACTAGAGCACAGCATATCATCAAGGCTGTGTGAATACATCTCTGGATAGACGGATAAAGCTCGGCAGCTTGACACGACCAACATTATAAACTGGGTTCACTGCCTGTTAAACTCACCTTTTTAATGCTCCCGTAAGCACAGTTCAGCCGAGGTTAGAACGTTCTAAGACGGATGACTTTACTTCAATGTAATTTTCACGAATTTTATTTCATCGTTTCACCTACTACACGCTGTAAGCATTCAAAGCGGATTTCACTTCAGTTCTTTTAGCTAGCATTATTAATTCAAGGTATTCACAATCGATTGGGACACATTTGGCTGTATATGAAGTCGATCAAATTGTGACATTCTTTCAACGATCCAAACGCGATTATTTAACTTTAAATACGAGGGCAGATCGAAAAGCAACGCACAATATTTTTTTTAAAAAAAACAGTTTAATGGTTAAAACAACAACAGCAGCAAAAAATCAAATGAACTTTTACCTACTTTTCGACATAGTCACCAAGTTTCTCAACACATCGTGATACCAGTTTTAGTATGCCCTGTTCGTATAAATCCGTTTCCTTGGAGTATATCCATCTGCGGACTCTGATTTCACTCCCGCATCTGGCGCAAAGCAGTGGCCGGCAGGAATTCCTTCATGGGACCAAACAGATGAAAGTACGACGGTGCAAGGTCCGGACTGTATGGTGGATGCTGCAGTACCTCCCAACAAAATTTGCTTATTTTCTGACGAACAGCAGAAGCAACATGGGGGGCGAGCATTGTCAAAGAATTTTGACATCGTCAGCATTCATGTTGTGGCGTTTGCCACGAAGGATTTGTCAGGTTCTTAGGCACCCAGTGAGCACTAACTTCACGAAATTTCAACGTGTCTTGAACAATATCTTACACTGCATCATAAGAAATGTTGAACTGTTGCGGTAAAGCTCGCAGTTGCACACGCCGGTCCTTCAAAATTGCTGCTTCAAAGCCTCCGACATTCTGCGGGGTAGCAGCTGTTACCGGCCTCCCGCAGCATGGCGAACCACTAAGGTTCACACGGCCCTCTAGGAAGAATGCACACCACCTGGAGACATTGCTACGGTCCATACAATCATCCCCATACACGCCACGCATGTCCCTGTGAATATCACTCGGTTTATGCCCTTTGGCCCACAAATATCGAACCACACCTCACTGCTCTTCACACGTGGACGACCGTAACATGCGCGCCATCTTTGTTGCGTAGTTCACGCTTCTCTCGATAGAGCTGCACATAAAACAAAAAATACCCTCGGCAGTGAAAACTTCAAACTATAACTGTATGAAATTGGAACATTCCAGCTGCAATACCAAGGCAGAAAAAATTATTGTGCGTTACTTTTCGATCCGCCCTCGTACTTTAAGAATCAGCAGTAGCTTTCATATGTGGGATTTTTCGTATCATCTAGGTAAAAATTATTCGTCTTTAGCACAAAGACATAATTCCGGAGAGTAAAAAGTATGGCGTATTTCAGTTTTACATTATGTTGCCATTAAAAATATTTTTCGTGGAAATATTGTACAACACAGGGTTTTATTTAGTTGTGCATTTAAACTTGGTTATTATATGTGATGGCAAGGACTATTGCTTAGATATATATTCATAAATGAATAATCTAGAATTGTGCATATGAAACAGGACGCCTGCATGCGCGAAAAGGTAAACAGATACTCGCAATAATCGGTTTTTGCTTAATTTTCTCGTTAAGGGGAGGAACTATGAAAACTCTTATTCTTATATGTTTTACCTAGAACACATTTTAACACATTATGTTCAAATAACGTCTTGAAGTTTAAAATCTTATTTCGCAAACCTCTGTAAAAATCAAAATTCCTCTTGTATGATACCCTACAAAGACGTTCAAATATATATAAGTGTAGCATTCTATATTGACGATTAAGTGCACTTTTTTCGGGAAATGCTAGGAATTTCAATTTGCTGCGACAAATAGCGCATACTATTACAAATAGTTAACCGTCGGCTGTTTGTCGTACTTTTATGATGCTATTTTTTAAAATTAAAAATACATTGATTAAACAATTTGAGATGAAAAACAACATTTCATTTTTATTCCTGTTTTTACCATATTATGTTTACTTAATGCCTGAATTGTTACGACTTCACCAATTTATTTCTCCATTAGTTTAAATAATATTTCATTTATATTTTCAGGTGTTGCACACAAAATCTGCTCTAGCAAGAGCGTGTATATAAACTTTATAAATATCGCATATGAATTGAAAACTTCCTGCAAATGCAAAAAAAAAAACTATATATATATATATAAAGCCCATAAAATGGAAAACAATTCAAATCGCCAGAACATGTAAATTGTCTTATTGTTTGCTCTTTGTACAAACTAAAACCGAGAATTTTTCTTCCATTAACTTGGTTGCTGGGGTTTATTAAAGCCTGAATACCTTTTTCTGAAAATATATACCTTAATAATCTAAAAAAATATCCTCAGATTAATAAACCGAAAGGCGTCCAACACCGGTTGCACAGTTGCACCAACATAACATTGTGCGCTCATGTCAGCTTTTCCTGTATCGACAAGGACAGCTCCTGTACGTTATTTCACAGCATAAACCACCCGCCGAACATGCTCTTAATTTATTAAATACAATCACTACGTACTTTGCACATTCACTTAGTCATAGTCTAACCAAAGACGCTGCTTTGCTGCACACTCAAACAGGCATGGAGCATGGAACTAGTGATTTACTTTAAGTGAGACAGAGTTGGTAGGGATAAAGAGTTGGCTTATTTCGCCGAAGAAGAAGGAATTTGTAAGGAGTAGTTCTGGGTTCTAGTTAGGTAGGTAGTAAGGTGTGAGTAGTGCGTGTTAATGTTTGGATGTGGTATTGAAGACCTAGTGGAGTTCCGCATTAGCACCTCCGAAAGTTCTGGTTGTACTTGCTGCAGCATTGTGCTGTCAGCGTCTGTATGGACACGGAGACAAGCCATGCCGAGCCCTGTCTGCCCCCCGGATGGAATTAGGTGTTAGTTGGCCGGTAGTATCTGCTGCAATGTTTCCAATATCTAGTTTGTGTGAAAAGGACGTTCCGTAGCCTTTCCTGACCACTCTTCAGGTCAAGTGCCGAAGTCTTAATGATCAGGGGGCTTACCAGGTTGGCGAGACCTGCAATGGTGCCCATAAGCTC
Source organism: Deroplatys truncata (assembly GCA_030765065.1). Lineage (NCBI taxonomy): Eukaryota > Metazoa > Arthropoda > Insecta > Mantodea > Mantidae > Deroplatys > Deroplatys truncata. Next base: position 638,588,382 of record CM060990.1, read on the forward strand.
TTCCAATTGAACTGTTGAGGCAGGTGGTGGTGAAGTTTGTGGCGGGCAGACGATGACATAGCCCCAGACAAAACGCAGCGTTTATAAACAGGTCACGGATCGCAGGGAAGAGACGCAAATATACAAGTGCGTGCCGTTACACATTTAATTGGCTTGCAGCATTTGTGGGCTCATACAATGCCCGAGAAAGGTTTCAAAAACAAAATTTCTCGCTTATGGCGCGAATGAGCCAAACGCAAATGATAGCCCTAAGAGACATCAAAAAGGCCCAGTGGACTTATGTTGATTTGAAACTAATATGTATACCCCGAGACCCCCTCCCCTCAAAAAAAAAGTACTCTCGAAGCGTATATAAATCGTTTCCGCGGCCGCTTCACAATGGTGTCTCGGGGCGCGTGGTTTTAGCTTCGTTCTATTGTCACCTTTCCTATTGAGTGCCAACCGCTAAATGTGCACTGACAACAGAGCGGTTATAAGCCGGTACGGAGTAATGAGGCCTACCGAGGTTCGTATCCCGAGCATAACTTTTTTTTTCCCCTGAAAAAAATGCAGCTTTTTATTTCGCATGTGTAATATAATTTCCAATTGCCAAACCTTATTTGATTTTAAGCTCGCATATAAAATCAAATATTCTCCTTTTCGTTTTCAAACAAAATAAGTAAATATTATAGACCTAAATGAAAAATCTAATGTGATACATTTACACGACTTTCTCTACCCTCTAGCTGTATTAGTGGGTATACAAATTATTCTTATTAAAGCTTATTTTTTCTATCTACTACATTTTAATCCAAACAAACCTTTGCAGAAATATCTACATTACACATTTCGTTAAGATACAAAGGCAACAGGGATAGTCAAATGTTCAACTGGACGCTATGCGCTGGCCTTAAAATTCCATACTTTTCCATGGAATCGCATGGAAACAGAATGTAATGCACTTTAGAATTCTTACTAATATGGCATTTATTTTGAAAGCGTAGAGAGTAATTTTTGTGTGGTTTTTATGCATGAATGTCTTAAAATTAATAGTTATCTTATGCATGGAAACATATGGTATTGCTATATATTTAACAAATTAAAATAAGGAAAAATACACAAAGGATTTGAACCCAGGTTGTTCTAATTGCGAGACACATGCGTTTCACCGTTCCCGCCTCCTTGCATATAACCTAACCTAACCAAACCAAACCAAACCAAAAGATATCTTCCTACTTGCTCATAGCTTTGAAATGAACGCAGGGTGGTATTAAATCGTGTATTGTGAACGCAGCGAATGCTTACGTTTTCCTAATCGAACTCGCTCTCTGGCTGTTGCTCATTTATTTTGTGTTGGCTGTACATTGCTGACGTATCACCCAAGAACCGAGATACAATGTGAATAAGTTTCCACTGGTTGAACTAATTTCTGAACGGTGTCAAAGATGTAATAAGGAAAAGTTCCCCGAGAAACTAATAAACTGAAATTCTGGATTTCACTATGTAAAAAATTGTTACACTGCAGGTGAAAAATACATTTCCAACAAAACATACTTCGCACTATGCAGTTATCCTAAAAGATATAGACAGCAGGTTTCCCTATAGTACAAATGGTTACTGATGCTCATAAGACCGTTTTGTACAGTTACATGCAAGAAATCCTGCCGCAACTCACTTGTATTTTATAATAATGCTTTCTCGTAGTTTACAATACTGTCTAATGAATATTTGGTCTTGCTAAAGAGTTCTGAATCTGAAAAATGCCATGCCATGACAGTTAAAAGGAGCGTGCTGTTATTAAATACATGTAATCTTGTCCTTACAATCGCCCAAATTTTAATGTAAATTATGATTGTTGAATTTAAAAAGATATATTGTACATTATGACCAACAGACTCAAATACGTCACATTTAAATGAAAACTTTGTTGTAAAACATAGCACACAAAACTGCTTTCGCTTCCAATGTGGCCCCAAATAATTATTTACTGCGATTTGTCAACAGTATTAAATTTCCAAGCTCTGAAAGAATGAATTATTCAGGCTGTGAAATAATTTGCCCTTACCATAAGATATGCTAGAAATTTAAAGCACGTTCTTGCACATACATAACCCTAAACCATGCGATCGATTTCCACGTTGTACACGACGGGGAATGCCGTCATTTATGTGCGCGTAGTTTAAGCGAGAAGTACCCATGCGCATCGCTCATTCACACTGCTGCATATCTTAGGTTAAGTAACGTCGTCTTCACCACTGCACCGACTTTGTAGTTCTGAAATACATACCAGCAGTTTTTGCGCAGCCTTCAGCGACACCTGACTACAAATACATGACCTCCTTCTGCTGCTGTGAGCCGCAATTCTGCCCCATACTCCCGAGTTCATTGTTCCACACGTGTAGACCAACAGGGTCGCAACTTGCGAATAATCCTCCCATCGAAGGATCAGGCCGGGCAGGCAGCGCTCGATCAATAGTCGGGTGGAACGACCGACGTCACTAGCACGGTAGCCGCTTCAACGCGAGAGCCATATCATAGCCTTATCGCTTCGGCAGCTTAGAAAACTATTTCTGTTCTCTCCAACAGAACTTTGAACAGTACTGGCTTATTTCCGTTTGTTAATGCTGGCAGCAGCCTTACTGTGTAGGCCAAGGACAATTATCTATTTCCAACTTCACACGTATGACCGTAAAAAATCGGGCAATCTGCTAGATTAACACACATTCAATTAAGAAATCTACCGTTTAGGTTTCTATGCAATCTTGCCATCATACACAGGTTGTTACTCTAGTCATCGTGCATCATGGCACGCGTGCCAATAATAGTAATGACGCAATACCGGTATTCCAAGTTGCCGTGGCTTATGAGAGAAGATTAAACCGTTTTTGTTATATTCTTTCCTCTGAGCAACGAAGAGACAAAAACCTCTGTACATTATTGAATACAGAATAATTAAGATCTGAATTTTTTAATGTGTTGATAACAGGTTACCTCACAGTCCGTAACACCTGTCCACTTCTCTCCCACGAAGGAAATGCATGCAAGTGGCTGTCTTGCTTATCGTTTCAACACGCTTGGTAATAAATTAAACACAGGGAGAAGAGCTAACGTCTCGTAAATAACACATGAAGACGATGTCAGCTATGGATGCCCAATTATTCCATGGTTTATTTCCTATAATTTATAATAAGATTGCACAAATTGTAGGTGGATAATCTAATGCGACAAATACTCACTTGTCCCATAAATTACTATTAATTTCTTTGTCATCTCTTAAACTAAGCCGAAACTTCTTCCACCTATTAGCATTTCATAGAGATTCTACAGTTTTCTTTCCAGTTCGTGTTAAAAATATGTATCTATATAAAAATAGATTTGGGAGACAGGCGACCTAATCATAAGTGAACAAGCTAATAAGACTAAGAGAGATATACGATATCGTGAACTTCCCCTTCGTTTATTAGAAAAAACAAGGGAGGGGAGGAAACAAAGGTTTAGCGAAAACATGTGGCCATAATACCCACAGTTCGTTTAGCATGCAGGACCCACCCCGTACAATAAAATCACGTGGCTTGTTGAACGTTTGCGTTTATAAACCTCTTAAAACAAGCGGCATATCGTTTCTACCTTCTCTGAATCTTGCACGAAGTGTCCGAAACCTGATCTTGCATCATGCTGCGTTCAAAGTCCAGCCTGTACTAATTTAACAAAATCTACACACTCGATTCCGAACTTGTGTCCGTGAATGCTCCTACCGGCACGTATGAACTGTTCTTGGCATGATTAGGTTGGAAGTGGCCACAGAAGATGGATTTTATACATTGTATCTTCTGTGGTGTCCGTAAAGAAAAACTTTTTAAAAGTATGAATAATGGTATTTTATGGCCTATAACTTTATTGCATATAAAACTAAAATTGTTCAGTTCCTTTTCAGAACACGATACTTTTTATGAAAATAATACAGACATTTCAAAGCCAGAAAATTGTTCCCATAAGAGTCCTGCTAGAATAAATATGGGGGGAAGGGATAAATCAAAGATATTTTGAAATGAAGTTGAAACCTTACATCAACATGGGGAATTTCATAGCAACTGCTGACGTGCAGAGTATTTTCGTAATATGTACCAACATATGACAGTTCAGGTGGCGCCGTAATACAGCCACAAACCTGAAATCTAAAAACCTTAACACAAAAACACCCTATTCTATCAAGCCGACAGTCATATTCTTCAGCAAAAACTCATTACGAAAGCAATAAAATTGAATTTCAATGATTTGGTTTCTTGTAACATTAAGTTTGCTCATTCTGTAGGAATGTTTATACTGCCACAATCGCATAACACTTTCAGGAGAAAACAATTTCCAATCTGTAGTGGGTTTCCTTTGTTTCCAGGCCTTCCCTCCAATACGGTTGAATGTCATGACGTCAGAGCTTGTTTGCGAGCAATGCTGGATATGACGCGTGGGGGCGGTAGAGGAGCCGAAGTAGCTTTTAGCTCCCACGAGTATCATCCTGGTTAGACGCTACGTTGGCAAGAAGAGAACCGAAGCAGCTTTCTGTAGTTAGTGCATTATCTTGCTAAGATTCTCATCACCCATGTGCCACTGCTTTAAAAGCGTAACACTGGGCATAGGTGTAACTTCGGTTGTTTTTTTCCTTCCCTTCGTGTGAATGTTCATATTTATTGAAGTTCCCTTGATTGTTAGCACTGTCAATAGGAAAATATGTTCATAATTATAGATGCAGTTGAACCATGTCATTGGTAATATGTCTTTCTCTCGCCCTACTCAGCTCAAAGCTGTTATTCAACCACCATTTTAACTAACTTATTGGATATAAATGCACGTGCACAGGACGACTGATTGGCCTTTGACCAAAATACAGTCACCGCTGCAACCATCTCCTAATGAACAAATAGTCCCAACATTATTTCAGATAGTGCGAGAGACCAGAGAACGTGAACACCCTAATTTTTGACACGTTTCTGGTTTATTGGTTATTTTTTCTTTGAATGCTATTACACGTAACAGATGTGGCAATTTAAAATCTACTGCGTTTAAACCTACTGCGCTTCTCTCAACTCGACGAGATATGCCAATAGAGTGACGAGCACAACTTGAGTTGTGCACGTTTTTATGAACTTATGCGCATGCGCAACTGGTATTACGTAATTACCTTATGGATGCAATACATGTGGGTCGTGCACACATGAAGAAGTGCACTTGCTTTTACCATCCATCTCTCAGCAACAAGTTTATGTCCATACCATTAGGTGGTAGCACACTACGGCACAAGTTTCAGTCACCTAAGAGCGCAAGGGCGAGAAATTTGGAACCTTTCGGTTTCCAATATGACATAAAAGATCACTCACTGTACAGCGAAATTTAGGTCTGATGTCAGTATGTTATATTTATACGGAGAGAAACTTATTTTCTAAACATATTATGGATTTCTGGGCGAGTTATGGTATACTATGTTATAATATCGACAAAATTCCTTTTCATCCTTATTTTTCATTTAAAGATATTTTAGGGTTCATTATATTATTAATATTTCTATCTTACTAAGGACTTCAATCATAGGGTGATAAAGACGTGTGCGATTGAAAAACAGACGAATGGATTTTCTTTATAAATAGTGTCAGCCATGATGCAATATAGTTTTCCCTATTTAACTTGTACCTACGGTGCAATGTAACGTGTATTTATATTAACTTTTGTGTGGACTATGTAAAGGGACAGGACGTTTCATACGAAGAAATTTTGCCACTTTCCTGCTTCAGAAAATGAGACCTGGGGAATGCTAGTAAATTAGTAATATTAATATTTGGCTGATGAAGGAATACAAATAGTGGTGAAATCTCGTTGTTGCTTTAAACTTATTTAATTACGCATACAAAACAATAAAAATCCACAAAATACTTTCTTTGTCAGACAAGCTATGCAGTATTATTATTATTATTATTATTATTATTATTGGAAGCTGCTGCAGTTTTATCAATTTTTCCATAATCATAACCATTATGCAGCATTTCACATTTTCAGGGCTGTTTGAATCCAACATTTTGTGAACACACTAAATGTATACTCACCGCCACAACCCATTTCACAAATGTCGGTACCATTAAAATTTACGGATAACCTACTGTAAAGTGTTAGAGAGCGTGTGTAATATTTTAAGCATATTTACTTACAAGAAAGTAAACAACTGATACGTTCGACTTACACAGCACTTGTTTAGCGCTTTTAAGCGCCATCTTCAATGCTATTACTGGTTTAGTACGATTCAGTCAGGTGGAAGTGCAGTGAAGGGACTATCGGTAAGCATGGTCAATCTTAAACAGGTCTAGTGTCAAAAACACTCAATAACAAGTAGCGAAAAGCAAATAATGCTAAATATGTTCAATTCTCTGATGCAGGGAAATCCCACATCCAGAGAATATGAAATCCAACTCACGGGCAATTTGCAGGTGTTTCTCAGTGGGCTAAGAGACATTTGCAAAATATTTAAAAGAAATTGATGTGCTGAAATAAGCCCAGAACTGTGGTGGACAAAGTGGGCTATTTTTTTTTAAAGTGCTATCCGTTTCAAAGTTCATGCTTTCTGTTTTGATAACGATGCAGTACATAATGATCCAGATTTATCGGACTTTAAAAGGTCACATTTCATAAACTACTTTTAGAAAGAGGCTTCGTGAACATGAAAAGAAGTTAACGTGATGATAGGAAGATTTAGCATTGTGGAGGCGCAAGTATTTGAGAGCTGTGTGTCAATATAGGAAAGAAAACACAAAAATATACCATTTAGATGAAAAACTTGGAGGGACAAAGGTTATACAACGGAGGGGGGACACCTCGCGCACTGCCACCTACCATTGCGGCTACCAGAAGGAAGGAATTAAATGAAGGAACCACAGGAGGCTACAGACCGCAAGCAGACAGGCCACTTGAGACGAGCGGAAGTGCCTAAAAATTCCAGGCTCAAAGACCCGTCCCCCTGCTAGAGCTAAGGTGGTGAACGAACCGTCGACCAAGCAGCTCTCTAGTGTCCACAGGGTACTCTTTTCCTTTGAGCAAGCATCTGCGAGGTCTCTCCAGAACCGCCATACACTGAAACCTAAAAGCACATCTGAAGGATGTGAACGAGACGGAATTAAAGGGAAATGATGGAAAGAAAATCGCGGTGGATTAGTCACCACCCCAGCATTCGCCTACCGACCCGGGAAACCCACGAAAAACTCGAGATCAGTGTGGACGGTCGACGGGAATCAAATCCGGGATCTCCAGATGCGAGCCTCGCACGTCACCGCGTAGCCATCTCGCTCAGTCAATGAGCGAGATGGTTCATCCCTAGTCTGGGGCACCAATTCATTACTGAAAATATATTTGTTCCCCTGACAATAACCACTCCTTTACCCACGAGCAACCCTTTCCAAACCTACTATTAAATAGGAATTTGCGAATAAAGACTATATAAAGTGACCCTTATTTCCCAGTTGAATAGTGAAATTTCTGATGTTTGAAAAGCTGTCCTTATATAAAGTGTTAAAAGTTATATACTTAATGTAAATGCAAGAAAATTACTAAATAATGACGTAAAGTCGAAAGAAATACCCTAAAATAGAAAACTGCTGAAATTACCAAATATTCCTTTTCATAATCTGGAACCCATGCATTTATGTACAAGTCAACGCCTATGATGCAACAATTAAAAGATGACGTCATGTCATTAGAATCTGGGCCCTGATGATCAATATTAAGCCAAGAAATTACATGTTCATAGCTTCTGTGATTTTACAGCTTTCGTCGAGCACGTGGTCTTGTTTCCATTTATGTGCAAGTTTCTGGGGGCCATTTCGCTCAGCGTCACCTCACTCCAACCCACAAAATGACTCAAAGACGTCGTACAGCAATCAGCCGTCAAAGTCGTCAAAAATCCTATTTTGGGATTTTGAATATTTAAGTATGTGTAGTCAAAATGCTAATTTTCTGTGTAAAAGATACTTAATTTGCAAAATAATTCCAGCAGCGTTTATATAGGAAGCGCCACCTGTTACAGATACTCTTATATCCCCATATTTGCTAAGATGCAAAACAGATTTCTGAACTCGTCTGAAGAGGAACCACAGGGGAACCAAGACAGGCATTGAGAACCTGATTATAGTCCTGGATTGCTCCCAATGAGTAGGAAAATTTTATAATAAAACTCTTAAACCTATTATTCTAAATGTAATGACTTTTTTACATTCAGGTACACATTATTAGTGCACTAATGAAGCTACAGGCCTCAAATACTTACTGCTTATTAATATCACCTAATAAGCAAAACTATGATTGAAATTTGCTTACTTCTTAAAAGTTTATTTAAAATGTTCTATAATTTGTTTAGTCATTTCTTTTAAAAAAATCATATTTAAAAATCTGATTTGTTGCATTCACATGACTTTCTCTACCCCCTATCGCTTATTAGTGGGTATACAAGTTATTCTTACGAAAGTTTATTTTCCTATCTACTTCATTATAATCGAGATAAACCTTTCCAGAAATAGCTGCATTACACATTTCGTTATAGATACAAAGGGAATAGCGACAGTATAATGTTTAAGAAATGGACGCTATATGGTGGCCTTAAAATTCCACACTTTTCATTGCAATCGTGAGATACGACTGCAAATCGACAGACTTGAAAAGAATGGCTAAGTATTGACAATAATTCGAACCATTAATAACGGATATCTCGGAAATGGCTGATGCCACATAAAAGGTTATTTGAAATGAATTGTGTGTTTTAAAGAGATCTACGTATTTTGTAAAGTGCGTTTTTCTCTATCGCGTAACGTTTACCAGTTATACAGGTTTACACAAAATTACTCCCGAATGAAAAGGACTTCACAAGCAATTCCCAGAACATTCAAGATGTACATTTCATTAGTCATGCAAATATCTAATATATGGCATTATACTCAAAACGGTCAAGAGCCATTTCTTAGAAAATAAAAAAAATTTGAAAATATTTCCATGCAAGGGTAGCTTGGGGTGGTGGGGATTTTCTTGAAAATATTCGTGTCCCCATCTTTGGAAGCTACTGAACCTAAATATCAAATTTGGTATTTATCAGACTTTTCGTTTGAGTTACACTGTTCTCAGACACGCACATATACACACCTTTTTCTAAAAATGCTTTGGGGAGGAGCTCAGGGGACCTCGAAACATATTTCCAGTGAAATCTCGATATCGAATTTTTGGGTGGATTACAATACTTCCCCTACTTTATAATACATTGTAAAAGTGAAAAATGACAGCTTTTTTTTTTAAGTTGATTCATAATTATTATAAATTAAAGCTTGAAAAACAATCTGAACAAATTTCAGGATCAAAGCTTACTTAAAGTGTATCAAAAGTCTATAAAATTAAAAAGAGCGACAAAGGGAAGGCTCTCTTACCTTAAACTATTGTTTGTATCCTGTTCGTTACGGATCTGGCGGTCTGTCCACCAGCTTAAAGCTTCTGAATTTACCACGTCTATATACCTGCCCGGGAGAACGACCACGGACGACAATAGCTGAATTAGTTGTGCAAACTGAATGCAATACGCGCAGTCTGAAAGGTCATCTTGCAAAAGTTGAGAATGAAGGCGTTCTTACCACACACCAAACTTGGCAAAGCGCTTATGAAGCCATTCTTAAAAATCTGATGCGACACACTCACAAGACTTTCTCTGCCCTCTATCGTTTATTTGTGGGTATACAAACTAATCTTACTACAGCTTATTTTTCTATCTACTTCGTTTTAATCCAAATAAACCTTTGCAGAAATAGCTGCATTATACCTTTCGTTATAAATACAAAGGGAAGAGCGATAGACGCTATAAGTTGGCCTTAAAATTCCACTCTTTCCATGCAATCGCGAGAAACAACTGAATGTAGATAGGACATCAAAAGAATGAACCAAGTAATGAACAATTCGAACCATTAACAACGAATATCTCAGAAATGGATTATGCCACAAAAAAGTTATTGGACATAAATTGTGTTTAAGAGAGATCTACAATTTTTGTGTAGTACGTTTTCGTCTATCGTTTGACGTCTAGCAGTTATACAAGATTATACAAAATTCCTTACGAATGAAGAGGACTTCAGAGGCTATTCCCAGAAAATTCAAGACATACATTTTATCATGTAAATGTACTTAAAATACGATATTTTAATCAAAATCATTAGAAAATTTTAGAAAATTAAAAATTTCAAAATATCTTCCAAGTGAAGGGTAGTTTGCGATAAGGGGCATTTTCTTGAAACTCGCCGTGTCGCATCTTTGGGAGGTACTGAACCTAAATGCAAAGTTTGGTGTTTATCAGACTTTTCGTTTTTGAGTTATACTGTTCACAGACGCGCGGATCTTTTTCTAAAAATGTTTTTTGGATTCAAGAGCCTCAAAACATGGGTTTCCGGCGAAATCTCGGTATCGAATTTTTGGGTGGAATGAAACACCTTCTCTACCTACTAAGTGCATGGTAGAGAAAGTAAAAATATTTAGGAGTGATGTAAATAAGCTTCAAACCGTAAGTCTTATTCTAACATAATTCTTTGAACGAAAACAATAATTGGAAAGCTGAATGAGATTTGACAACTACGCTGAAGATGCGTAGTTTGGGTGTACCATCTGAAGCAAGATGGCTCCGCGGTAATGTGCGAGGTTCGCATCAGGAGGTCCCAGGTTAGGTTCCCGTCGGGTCGGCCACTCTAGCTCGAGTTTTTTCGTGGTTTCCCCGGTTTGGTAGGTGCATGCCGGGGTTATACCTCTTCTACCACGAATACCTGTCCTCTCGTTTTGTTTCCCCTTTCATATTTCCGGTGGGCTTTGCAGTGTCAGTCGCTGTTGGACAGATGGCGCGGATACTTGATCACTGAAAAGTTCTCGATCCTGTCATATGTTAGCCTTCTTTAAGCTACCTTAAGTGAGTCGACTTCTCCCATAATCCGCCAGAGGGAAGCATTTGAGCTGCCCGACGGTGTGATCGGGTTGATCGAGTTTGGAATCGTTTGGAACTCTGCGCGTCTCTGATCTGTCTGTCTGTGGCCTATAGCCTCCCGCGGTTCCTTCACCTCATCCGTTCCTCCTGGAAGGATGTAGCCACAATAGGTCGAGGTGTCCCTCTCCGTTACCTTGTCACAGTCATAGGGTTATCCATTGTAAGGATTAACTTCTATTCTGAAAATTAAACTTTTAAGCTCTTCCTTGGATTTGCAGCGAACTTGGTGTTTAATGGAAGCAAGGAAACCGAGAAAAAAAACTTATTTTAGCTTTGAATGAAAGAGTGTAAGTAAACATTTACATGTACACATTCAAATAAGTACAGAAGTTTCAAACGCCAAACACAGCTGTACGAGATCTGCGTGAGATTAGGTTTCCAGGGCGCTGCTGCGATGTCTTGAACTTCAGTATAAATTAAGATTTACAAAAAAAAAGGAAGAAAACGCGCTAAACTGTAGAAACGAATCGCTTATTGGTTCGCACAGCTGAAATTCTGCCAAAACCTAAATAAAAAAAAGTATATATCAGAGAAAAATATACTTTGAACCTTTAGCTTCAATCACACACTAGGGCTTTTGCTTTCAGAATCCTTTAAAGCTTCAATATGTGTCCATTTAAATGTCCAGAAGGCCTGTACTTGCTTCCGATGCCTTTTACCCAGCTTTGGTTTTTTCTTACGCTTTGCGTATTAAAAATGTCCCATATAATACAAATTTCAACACATTTTGTCCAAATTTTCAGCAGTAACTCAGAATTAACTTAAACTACTGACATATGGTTTTTATACACTTTAAACTCCACTATAAGACATAGTTCATTCCAAGACTGAGGATAAATTGTTACAAAAAATAATTTTTTAAGCTTTAAATTTTTTTCTGAACCAACCAGGAGAGTTGTAACACTTTTATATGCAGCTTTTATGTATTAACATTTAATATAGTTTTAGTATTTTTATTTTTTCAAAACTGTGGTTTCTGCATCGTATACAAACATCCGATTAATTAGCATATTAACATTAAAATACTTTTTTCTCAAAAAACTATTAAATATACGTGTATCAAATTTGAAACACACTTATAATTGTGGTATAGCAACATGTGACATTTTGAAAACATTTGCACAACTGAAAGATTAGAAACTTCACCTGAGTACCCTTAAGGAGGATATTGAAGATATAAGGAGTGTTGTAATGTTCTATTTGTCTCTCTGGACAGAATTGGATCGTTACTGGATATTTTCCACGCGGTATATTTGCTTATTTCGAAGACATGGATCTTATGTATTGCTTACACCGTCGCAAACATCTACTTTATTTGCTCTAAATAGACGAGTGTCACATTTTGGAACATTCAAATAATTACACTACAAAATCCACTATTTTGTATCTCGTAAATCCAGTATTACATGTGATTGGGGCTGAATTTAAAACTAGTTTACTATCAATTTTACATATACAAAAGGGTGATGTTTCATATTATAAAGCCAGCCTCTAGTTACAATTGGTGCCTACCGATGGCCTTACAGCTGTCAAAACCTTTGTTATTTGGTGGTCAAGGTTTTCGGAAATAATTGATAAAGCTGTAACAGGCCGATATCTTCCTTTTCACTAATGCAAGGGGGAAATGTTATTTAAACAGAAAGGAACCAAATTTTCGTCAGCTTTTATTTTTCTGCTTTTTATCCTCTATTCTGTAATCTCATAAAAAGCATGCCTGAAAGCTATAAAGCAAGGCTAAACATGCATGATAACGTATCTCTCTCATGTTGACATGGGAACGCCATTAAAGGAAATCAGAAAGTTGCTACATTTGAAATGTTCCACGAAAGTGAATTCCGACTTATTCAGAATATGTGCTTTGTAAGGAACGCGATACAATTTAAAGGGCTATTTAGCTATTGCGTACCATTTTTAACGTTTTGTGCAGCTCTCTTTATCAAATTCGTAAGACCGCTTGCAACATTAATGTTTAAACTGGGGCCGAACGATATTTACATGGTAGAAGTACAGAAAAATTAACCTAACTTATTTTGGGAACGGTCCCGAGAATGAAAAAGTTCCAAAAAATCTGATGTGTTGCACTCGCGTGGCTTTCTCTACTCTTGAACAAACGCTTATTCTCCATCTACCTCATGTTAATCGAGATATCGAGATGTAAATCTTATTGCTAATTTTCTTGTAGGTGCAAGGGGGATATGGTAGGCTTTATGCGTTAGTCAAATCTTTTAAGAGCTGGCTGCTATGTGGAGTATTCCATTCTCTTTGCATGTCCAGGACATAAAAAGGAATAACGAATTCCCATTTGAGAAAAAGTATAAGTATTGAAAAATTGAGACAAATAAGGAATATCTCGGAAATCGCCAACTCCGCAAAAAAAAATTACAAATTGTGTGTTTTAACGAGATCTATATTCTTTGTGTACAAAAATTTTATCTATCTCCTACGTTTTACCAGTTATGCAAAAGCCATTCAGAATGAAGAGGACTTTTGGGGACATTCCCAGGAAATTCAAGATATACATTTCATTTGTCATAAAAACATCTTAAACATAAGATATTTTAATCAAAATCGTTAAGAGCCATTTTTGAGAAAATCAAAATTTTCGAAAAATGTTTCATGTAAAGCGTAATCTGGGGTGGGGGATTTTCTTGAAATGTTTCGTGTTGCATCTTTGAAAGATACTGAACCTAAATACCAAGTTTGGTATTTATCCGACTTAGTTTTTTTTAGGTATGCTGTACAGACACACCTTTTCTTTAAATGCCTTTTTTGGATTCAGGGGGTCTCAAAACATTTATTTCCGGTGAAATATCGGCATCCCCTATTTACTATACGTAGTAGAGAAAGTAAAAATGACCATAGTTCTAACTATATAGCTGCTAAAGTCCAGCAATGCAGTAACATGATTATTTGAGTATTTTTATAACCGGTTCCACGAGTAGCGCTCTAATAGTAGAGTCCTTTGGGTTACAAAATAGCAGTTACAAGTATGACAATTAGGACGCGAGACCTCGAACCCGCGCCTCATTTCGTACATAAAGAGTATAGGTCTGCACGGGCCGAAATAGGCCAAGCAAGAACCGAGTCTCTCTGCACACAGGATGCTGTAATATTTCAACTGCACTTGAAAACTGCTTAAAATTCTTCCTCGCTTTGGATTTGGCGAGGACAAATACCCTTTTCTTTTGCCAATTTTCTAGCCTTTCGAATCACGTATTCAGGATTAGATAACACCTTAATTTTATTTATGCTCCAGCTTTTAAGAAGCAATGTTAAAATTGTAATTTTCCCCACTTTTGTTGGAATTTCGTAATTTTTCTTCGGCTGAGTCAAAATTTCCGAATCGGGACTAAGGTCCTGGTTCTTCCTCATCACCATAAATTTTAAGTAATTTTTCTGCGATGACTTTCTCAATTTTTCCAATTTTTTGCTTCTTTGTATTTCTTCTTTTGCAAGCTTTATGTATTTGATAGGTGACTCGCCTAGATCAACAAGACTGATATGTATATTATACTCGCATTTGCACTGGAGTCGACATACATATTCATCAACAAGTTCATTACCTGCAACATCTTTTACACTTTCCACTGCTAGCACTTTTGTTTTTGACACGCATCGCACAACTTTTGCTCTTTTTACTTTCTCTACCACGTACATAGTAAGTAGAGAAGGCATTCGTTGCATTCCACCCCGAAAATTCGATACCAAGATTACACCGGAAATGCATGTTTTGAAGCCCCCTGAATTTAAAAAATATTAGAAGAAAGTCCGCGTGTGTATGTGTCTCAACACCATAACTCGAAAATGAAAAGTCTGATAAATACCAAATATGTTATTTAGGTTTAATACCTTCCAAAGATGCGACAAGAAGATTTTCAAGAAAATCCTCCCACCCTAAACTACACTTTACATGGAACATTTTGAGAGATTTGATTTTCTACAAAAAATGGACTATATATTTACATGATAAATAAAATGTATATCTTAAATTTTCTGGCAATAGCCTGTGAAGTACTCTTCATTCGAAAGGAATTTTGTGCAATCTTATATTAACCGATAAATGTTACGCGATAGACTAAAAACTTACTACACAAAAATGTAGATCTCTCTAAAACACACAATTTATTTCAAATAACGTTTTTGTGGCATCAGCCATTTCCGTGATATCAGTTATTAATGGTTCGAATTATTGTTCAATACTTTAGACATACTTTTAAGGTCCTGTAGATTTCCAGTTGTTCCTCGCGATTGCATAGTAAGAGTATGGAATTAAGGCCAGTTCTAAAACATTTGACTATCGCTATTCGCTTTGTATCTACAACGAAATGCGTAATGCAGCTATTTCCGGAAAAGTTTATTTGAAATTAAAATGAAGTAGATAGGAAAATAAAACTTTCGTAAGAATAATTTGTATACCCACTAATAAGCGATAGAGGGTGCAGAAAGCCATGTGAATGTAACACATCAGACTTTTTAAACTCGGAAACACACTTTTCATCCATGGGAGAACATCTCTTAAATGTTTTCCTGTAATTAGTACGCCCCGTTTTCTCGGAAGCACTACAGCAAACTGTTATAGGTCGAGAAGAAGGTAATCTAGGATGGGGGGAGAACGGCATGGAACAGGAAGGTGTAAGGTTCGCAACCGAAGCACAAATGTAATGTACAGTACTGTCAAAAGTTGTACTGCTCAGAAACGTCGGTAGATTCAACTGATTTGTAAAGAGACTGTCCTTGATCTAGATTCCTCTGAAAGTAATTATACACATTATATATCACTTCCCGTGTCTGAGAATGCAGAACTTTACTTCCACCCAATTTACTTTTAGCTGCAGACATAGTAACACAATAATAATGCACGCAACTGTACTACAATCACTCGGAACGCATGGTGATGTCAGCTTATTTCACGTTGTGTACACGCGTCTGCTACTGTTACTATACCTTTTTCAGTGAAAGGAGACGTAAACAAATATATCACTCCGGCCGAGCGCATGGCAGCACCACGTGGAGGATAACGGGAACTATAAGACCCGTGAGAGGAAATTGCTTCATACAGAATGCGAATACAGTATATTGCGCAGCTTGGGGATCATTAGCTTTTAAACACTGTATGTCTTATTGCCTTGCATCCCAAACTTCTAACACACAATACTAAGAGTAGACAAATAAAAGCTGTACCTGAACAGTTCGGCATGTGTTTAAAAGTACTGTATTAAACTGTTCTTAACTTCAGACTTTAGAAATCATTCATTTAATGACTAATATCAGTATACCACCTTTGCTTTAACCTTTTATGAGTCAACAAGTTAAATAACGATTATCACTATAGGATAAATCACAACAGAAACAAACGTGACCCAAGCTATCTGAGCAACAATTCTGCATCACTAACAAAGAAGTTCAATTATTCCTAAACAATGGCCAACCGTATTCATTGTCGATTAAAGGTGGGTACTTTCCACAGAATTTGTTAAAAGCATTTAACACAATTGTCTTCTTTCCATTTCCCGCGTTTATGTTTTCCACAGTGGCAGAAGATTCTCAGCCGGAAACGAACTGCAGCGCCTGCTCATAGCCTCTTAAACCCTCTGCTATAACGGTTCATTTAGTTATAGGTGAATCTGAACACACATTTCATAAATTTAACCGTTAGGCTGGCCCCGTAGCTCAGTCGGTAGAGCACCTGCCTGTTGTGCTAGGGGTCCCGGGTTCGATTCCCGGCTGGGGGGTAGGAATTTTTCTCTAGCCAAGATTATTCCTTATCCTCCCTTAGCCTGGAAGTATGAATGAGAATGTGTATGTATGATCTAATGATTAAAAAAAAGTGCAAGAAACCCAACAAGAGGAGTCCAACAAGAGGAGTTAACAGCATTGCCAATAGGCAAAAAGTTCCAAAGGAAAGGCCGCCGGTAAGACCAATGTAGTTAAGAGACGGGGTATAAATGAAACTACACAAAAAAAATAATAAATCTCTCTGCACAAGAATAACCACAAAATGTTACGATCTGAACCGAGCTGGTTTTATGCAGAGGAAGAGACGACATGCCAAGCATGTAGTTTGCCCACCAGCCAATGAGGTGCTGTCTTGTCACGTGGTTTTGTTTACTTCTTTCAGCTTATAGTGAAAAAGGTATACTGTCCTAACACCCCTCCAGACTTGTCCAGCTACTGTACAGATAAGCGGGTTCAGAACAAACGAAAGAATCAGCCTATAACTTTAAACGCAATTCCATTTTCATCACTATACCACTGACAGGAATGTTTTGAACTGGGCAGACGGAATGCACGTGTGCATTTCTCCGGGTCAGGACTTCCGGCGTGAGAAATCGGCATGTCTACTGTTGAACTGTCTTAATGCGCTGCAAGCATTTTCAGGGATGCTTTTTATTTATAACCCCATAATATATATGCTTCCCCAGACAAATTTATTACAATTAAAACGTAATGTGTACAGTAGCAGAGTATAAAGTTAAGAGAAAAAAAGATCAATCAATCAGAATACTCAAAAAATACTTTTAGTACATTCTTTAATACACCAGTAGGAAGTCTGATTCATTAGTTTTAAAATGAGCACCTATTCAGTTCTTACTTTCCCTACTACGTATAGTACGTAGGAGAAGTATTGCATTCACCGGAAATACATTCTTAGAAAACGATCCGTGTGTGTGTGTCTGAACAGCATAACTCAAAAACGAAAAGTCTGATAAATACCAAACTTGCTATTTAGATTCAGTATGGTTCAAATATGAGACACGAGGATTTTCAAGAAAATCCCTACAACCCAGGCTACCCTTTATATGGAACATTTTTTGAAAATTCTGATTTTCTCAAAAATGCCCAACGATTTTGATTAATATATCATATGTTTAAGATACTTTTATGGCAAATGAAATTTATATCTTGAATTTTCTGGGAGTGTCCCCAAAAGTGTCCCCATTCTGAAAGAATGTTGCATAACTGGTAAGCCGTAAGAGGTAAGCAAAATTTTACAACACAAAAATGTAGATCTCGTTAAAACACAGAACTTATGTCATACTGCTTTTTTTTTTTTTTTTTTTTTTGTCCTGGACATGCAAAGAGAACGGAATGCTCCACATAGCAACCAGCTCTTAAAGATTTGAATATCGCTTAAAGCCTACCATATTCCCCTTGTACCTATAAGAAAATTAGGAATACGATAGCTTCTGCAAATTTTTATATCGAATAACATGAAGTAGATGGAAAATAAGCGTTTGTAAGAATAGTTTGTGCTAGAGTAGAGAAAGTCATGTGAGAGTAACACATTAGTTTTAATAATAGTTCTGGCCGGAGTTATATAATTTTTAATCAACTGTTGCGGGTCGAATTTGTTTTGTTTTGTTTGTTTGTTTGTTTTTTAATTTTCAAACCCAATCTGACTAAAACCACTGGATTTTGGTATGAAAAATATTACCTTAGTTTCCACATGAAGGATATACATAAAATTTCATTGGAATCGGAGGTGATGCTGTTGAAAATCATCTTTTTCTTAGTGATTTGGCATAAAACGACCCATATACGTTTTTATTAGTGGGTTCATTAGTTCAGAAAGGCGTCAAAATCATACATACACTTAAGTTTAAACCCATATACGACGACATTTACAAAACTTTGATTTATTTAAAATGGGCACTTAGCCAATTTATGCAAATCGACAATCAAATTTGGATATGCTAATGTGTTCTAAAGAGAAAAATTCATGTGTACACGGCTATAACATCCAACCGATTTTTATAACTATTTCACCACTGAAAAGCATCGTTCTTCCAGACGCACATGGCCTATAAAGTTTCCATTGCGTTTAATCTGGGGGATTGGGCTTATGTTACCCAATTTCAAACCGGTTTCGTTAAATATGGGTATGAGAGGATTTGCACTTCACTGTGAGCATGGTAGATTTTAATCACCTGCTAGTCAAAGGGGTAAATGGGGTGGCTTAAAATCTTAAGTGGAGTTATTGGAGGGGTATCATACCGTGTCCATCCCTCCAAAATTCCCTCTTATTTCGCTGAACTTTATCAAGCATTTTTGTTATGAGAATGACAAAACTTGGTCAACTTCAGTCTTAGAATCTGACAAAAATAAGCTATCCTACAAATTTCAGAAACTTCCCTTACTCTTATTTTGTATCTATTTACAATCTGACATACAAAAGAACGCTTTTGACCTATCTAGACAAAAGCTGCATAATTACACTATAGGACCCAAAGGAAATTATAGGCTACCTCACAAACTCAAGAACTACCCCTAACGTAAGTTCAACCCCTTATGTATAGAGTTGCACTGTTTAATCAATCTGATCAAAATAGCACATGATTAAACTACCGAACCTAGTAAAAATCATAGGTTGCCTCAGAACTCAAAAAAACTACCCAATCCTTACTTTAGGTCATATTACCTCGACACTCTTAAAATCTACCTTTATTTATTTTCAACCCCTTATAGAAGAAACTGCAGATACTCAAAATTATTCCGTCAAAGTTCA
This sequence comes from Deroplatys truncata, assembly GCA_030765065.1. Classification (NCBI taxonomy): domain Eukaryota; kingdom Metazoa; phylum Arthropoda; class Insecta; order Mantodea; family Mantidae; genus Deroplatys; species Deroplatys truncata. Next base: position 638,607,899 of record CM060990.1, read on the forward strand.
ACTCAAATGTTTACTTTCCTAAAAACAGCATAAAACATTACAGTAACAATATAATAAATCTTTTTGAAACAAACAAGAAAAAAAGAATCATTCTTCTAAACAACAGCTGTTGTGAAAAAACATTTTAGTGTACTTGCTGGAATTTCAAAGTAAAAAATATTCGGTCAACAAAAAGGTACGAGTATTTCCCTCTCGCTGGTTGAATTTACGAGGGGCGTCCAATAAGTAAGTTTTCTTATTTTATAAAAAACATTACACACAATTGATCATGTTGAATTAATTTTATTTATATTGTACAATCCTCCTGTTACTTTTCTACATAGTCAACATGTTTTTTCAAGCATTTTGGGGGGCGTGACAAGTTTTTCCAAGCCAGTGTTGTACCAGGTCGGGTCCTGTGCTCGTAACCAGCTGCTCACTTCTGATTGATCTTCGTCACGGTGTTAAGAGTGCTTACCTCCATGATGACCTTTGAGTCAGGGGAACATGTGAAAATCACTTGGGAAAAGATCTGGTGAATATGGAGGATGCGAGAAAACTTCCCAGTTGAATCTTCTGAGCTCCGCCTGGGTCAAGATTCAACTTGGAAGTTTTCTCGTATCCTCTGTATTCACCGGAGCTTGCCCCCAAGTGATTTTTCACATGTTCCTCCAACTCAAAGGTAAGCACTTTTAACACCGATGATGAAGTCAAATCAGCGAACAGCTGGTTGCGAGCACAGGACCCGACCTGGTACAACACCGGCTTGGAAAAGATTGTCACGTCCCCAAAAATGCTTGGAAAAACATGTTGACTATGTAGAAAAGTAACAGAAGGATTGAATATAAATAAAATTAATTCTACATGATCAATTGTGTGTAATGTTTTTTTTAAATAAAATAGGGAAACTTACTTATTAGACGCCTCTCGTAATATCTTGTAGGGTATCCCTTACGCCTGATTAGTTCTAGTAGGTGTGCTTTCATATTCAGAATTGTTTTCCTCGTATAGGGTGCTCAATTTTAACCCATTCTTCTAGCAATCTTTTCTTAAGATAATCTTTAGAGATGGAAAAATTTCTCTCTTATTCAGCTCATTCCACACATTCTCTATTGGATTAAGATCAGGGCTCTGTGGGGGCGAATGTGTGACTTTTGGGTAGTTATATAACTACCATTATCTATATACCTAGTGCTTTGGAACTTGGTAGAATTTAAGCGTATGTCTTATCCCTAATTTCTTTGCACACGTGTGAAGATTTTCTCTGAGAATGTTGAGGTAATCCATAGTGTTTTAAATGAAAACACAATTTCTCAGTTCCCTAATATGAAACCCAATACTATCACATTGGCACTTTTGTGTTTTACTGCAGGGTGTCAATTCTTTCTGTCCAACTCTGTTTTGGGCTCACGCCAAACACGAACCTTCTGTATCCATACATACGAGTGACTTTTTATCAACAAACATCACATCATTCCACCACATTTATCTGTCTCTATAGTATTCTCTAGCAAACTGCAACCTCTTTGCTCTGTTAGTTTTACTTACATTAGGTTTTTTTTCTGTCTGTCCTTCCTTTCTAATAAACCCCTCTGTTTCTAAGTGCACAAGTTTGCCAGTTGTCAGACGCAGTTCGGTCGCCAGTTTTGGGGCAACTATTTTAGGATTAATGATTACCTTTTTCATAAGCAGTCTCTTCTCTCACTCGGCTTCTGTGGACGCCCTGTTTGTGGTAGATTCGATTTTGTCTTCTCTATATCGTCCGATGGTGTCTCCAATAAAGCTCCGTGGTATATTCACTTTAGCAGCAATTTCTCTATGCGTAAGACCATTGGCATGGTGAAAGACCACAAGTTGTCGCTGTTCAAATGTTGTGTTGTCTCGTCTGCGTCCCATTTGACTTTCGGTACACCACGACAGCACAGAATCACAGGTTTGTCAGTGATGGTAATGGGGATGCGAGCCTCCCCTTTTTATACCAGTCTAAACGCATTAACACACGCGTAGCTGTAGCGGCGCATGTACAGCTTTCGAGTCAAACGGTACCTAAGAATTATTATTTTGTTGCAAATTGCGTGTGCCACGCCGCGGGAAGACATCTGGTGTGTTGTAAAGTTACTACCGTTGCATTTTTAATTATTTCTACCTTCGAGTTCGATGCATTTTCTATTGTTTCATGTTTTAGACATATGCGTGTATTTCTTATTTTGACTTTTTTTCCCCCCTCTGTACTAACAGTGAATCGCTTGGCGTAAGCAAGTTACGCCTTACGTCAGCATATCTCTGTGCCAGTAGCTCCTCGCTCATTCAGATCATGGTCTGCCCAAATGGCTATAGTCCAAACCAGAATTCGCTTCCATTCCAAGGCCGTCCATTTGGAATGTGCCCAAAGGTTTAAACAAGAGATTTAAATGGGATGGCTCACAAATGACGACGCGCCATCTAAAATATTGAGAGCCCACTCCATAAACCTACTCTGATAATGTGTATGTTTTAGCGGAATCTTGCTTTACTGTTGCCTGGCATTGCCCCAAATTTGTAAAAATACTTCTCTCGACACGAGAAGAGAGGCTGCAAACTGAATCACCCAGTTACATCTCATCCAGTTGATTGTGACTCCAAACTTCCAGTGTCAGATAAAACCAGGGTTTTGGCTTAAAGAGGCATTTTTGTTATTGAAGAATGCAGAGGTTCTCTTCCCTTTATAGGTCAAACGAAAAATTTTGGTAATGATACCTCTTTTTAGACTTTTTATAATAATATTTTAAGTTTTACTTCAAACTTCGTGACAATTTGTGTAACAAAACCATAAAAAAAGGGGTATGAAGAACTCCTGAACATGTGTGTCAGAAAGCAAGTACATCAGCTATCATTAAAGTAACCATTTTTCCAGAACACATACGTGATACTGTTTTATTATTTGGAATGGGACCTCGAAAATGAAAGTCTAAAAGTTTTTTAATAAATCATCGACGGATTTTCAATTCCACCAAGCTTTTAATTCAGCACTTCTATTCCAGACATCATTGGTGGCACTGTTATTTCACGCTAGAAACAGACGAAAGAGGTCGAGCGCGTATTGCCGAATTCATCGTTATTGGCCCTCCGCAATGACTGCGTTTTCTACAGGTGAATCAATACACCATTCCATCGGCTCTTATATCTAAAAGAACAAATGCAGACAATGGGGTAAGTGGGATGGATACTCATGAAATCTGCAGCGTTAACCGAGTCGAGTGAAGCTGATTCATCTCACGTATCACATTGCATTATTTTCCCAAACGAAGAATCCTAAAAAAAATCACTTCCCTACAGTTACGTACAATATTTTGTTTTTTACTATGTCGAAACTATTTATATAGTGGTTAAATATTGTACTCCATATTATGTTGGACATGGACGCAGTTATGTTTCAGTTAAAGTTTTCGATTAACCAGTTTAAGGAAATACTAAAAGGTTGGTGTTGGGATACGGAAATTAGGTGTACGGAAAACTTCAATTTCCCTAGTAGTATGGAGACGGAAAAACATGAAATTCCGGATACTATACAACATTACATTTTGACGAATAGTGGTCAATTATTGTCGCTTTAAAGCAGACATAACATTTAACTACGATGTCTAGATTCAGTCAACCATTCAAAAGTAAACTACACATTTATTTTAGTGAATTTGAGGTGCATGCGTTTTCAACTGACGAAAGCTTTATTGTTTAACATTTGTGAAAAGACTTATGGCAATGTGCAACAAAACAATAAAATATACAATTTGAATTATTTTAAACCAAATATTGGTTATTAAATATATTATGATTGCGACAAATTTATAATACCTGTTTTAAATTTACCGTGCCGTTTTATTTCATTTCCTTTCTTGCCTGTCTATTTTGGTTATAAATGCCTTAAAATCCGGGCTATGTTGATTATACAGAGCCAAAAGACTCCGAACCGTCTGCGCGGTGTTTTTCCTGTCCCCGTTCTCGTCGTTACCGTCTGCCGCTATCATAGAAAGGCGCCGATGAAACCATACAATATTTTTAAAACTACTTTTAAAGGCTTTACTTACCAACTTTACGAAAGGAAATGCTGAAACTGGCCACAGTCGTTGACCATACATTTTTGGCACCTCTTTAGGAAATTATCCAACACTCGCCGTAGTTCACGCTGAGAAATGTCCTGTCGGATATTTTGTTTTAATTCTTCCAGGGTGTGTGGGTTTGTCTTGTGCACTACATGTTTTAAGTTACCCCGGAGGGGTATTTTATGAACAATATTACCGGCTGCGCGGTGTTTTTCCGCTGGGCGTGTGGAAATATGATAAAAACATAACGCGCTGCTGCTATAAACAAAGTCACTCTGTTGTGGTTTTACTCTGCAGTGTGAAGTGCACTTTTGAGTTGATGTAGTTCAGTTATTATGAGTTTTTATTATTTTGTCCTGAACTTAGTCACAAAGTATATTATGGCTCAGTATATGTTTTCCACTGCACAGCGTGTATGTATTTATTTATGATTCGTATGTGTTAACTCGGTCAGCTCGACAAGCGAAAGTACGATTTGCAGAAAGATTTCCAGGTGTAAAAGTTCCAGGCCGTACAACAATTCATGAACTTTACAGTAAATTTCAGGCCACAGGAAGTGTTCAGGCTAAGAAATCTAAAAGACGGTGTTCGGTTCTTACCGAAGAAACATTAGAAGACATCGGTCATCGTTTGGAAAATCCCCCCAAAAATTCCATGATGGATAAGTTTCCTAAAGAGGTGCCAAAAATATATGGACTACGACGGTGGCCAGTTTCAGCATCTCTTTTCGTAAAGTTGTTAAGTAAAGCCTTTAAAAGTAGTTTTAAAAATGTTGTATGGTTTCATCCGCGCCTTCCTATGATAGTGGCAGACGGCAGCGATCGCCGAGGATGCGGACAGGAAAAACACCGCGCAGCCGGTTCGTAGTTTTTTGTCGCAACCTGTAGTTTTCAACTGATCGACTTTAAATACACATCACAAAAGGACAATACCAACCTACACCCGAAAATGTAATTTGCATTTCAGTGATCGATGCTTTTACTTTCCCTACCATGTAACGTAAGTAGGGGAAGTAGGGGAAGTATTGCATTCCAGACAAAAATTCGATACAGAGATTTCACCTGAAACATATGTTTTGAGGTGCCCTGAATCCAAATAAAGCATTTTTGGAAACATGTCCGTGTGTGTGTGTGTGTGTGAACAGTATAACTCAAAAACGAAAAGTCTGATCAGTACCCCAACTACCCTTTAGATGGAACATTTTTCGAAAATCTTTATTTTCTCAAAAATGGCTAACGATTTTGATTAAACTATCTAACGTTTAAAGATATTTTCATGACAAATAAAATGTATATCTTGAATTTTCTGGGATTGTTCCCCAAAGTCCCCTTCATTCTGAATGACTTTCGCATAACTGGTAAACCCTAAGAGATAGACCAAATTTTACTATACAAAAAATGTAGTTCTGTTAAAACACTTTTTTTGGTCGAGTGGCCCATTTCCGAGATATTCCTTGTTATTTGTTTGCATTTTCCAATACTTACACTTTTTCTCAAATGGGAATTTGTTATTCGCTTTTTTATGCCATGGACATGCAAAGAGAATGGAATGCTCCACATAGCAACCAGCTCTTAAAAGATTTGACTATCGCTTAAAGCCTTCTATATTTCCATATTCCCCTTGCACCTACAAAAAAATTAGCAATAGGATAGTTTCTGCAAAGGTTTACCTCGATTACATGAAGTAGATGGAAAATAGGCGTTTGTAAAAATAGTTTGTACAAGAGTAGAAAAAGTCATGCGAATGCAACACAGATTTTGTTTCTTCATTTCTGCGATATAAATTAGTTTTGTTCATAATTTGATAAACCCTTTTATGATAATTATAATGCTTCAGGTGTCAAACGTTAAGCTTCCACAGTCACTACCACAAAAATAACATCAAGTTTACTAACATTCTGATGCATATGCAAGAAGAACAAATTTTTACCTTTCGATCTTTCATATACAAATATCGAATGACGGAAATATTAAAAAACACTTTTACAAGTTAGTATGAGCTTTCAGAACAATATTCCTGAAGTTCTACTGAAACGTTAACAAGTCATGACCGTAAAATGTGGCGCATTTTAAACAGTAAAGAACGTCGAGGTAGTAGTTTTTGGGAAAAATGAGTTTTAACCCGGCGAAATTCATACAGTGAAAGTATAAAGGCACAGAGTACAAAGTTATCGAACTACATATCCGATGTATAGTTATTACATATATAGAATGCTTCAAAAAGATAAATGTCGTTAAACCAGCAGTTTAATGGGGGTCATCGATTCGGAAAGTTTTGATAGCGATTCTGGAACATCGTGCGTTCAAAACTCGTTGCAATTTCCTTAAAACGCTTCCTAGTCCGTTTATGTTTTTATTGCTCGCTTACTCACTCCCCTTTCCGACCACTTAGCAGATTGCCAGTAGCTTTCTTTCTTTCTGCCATATCCTTGCTCGAACACACCCAGCGAATTCGCTAGCCACAGAAAATTCGGTAGAAGAGGTGCAAATTAGCTCTGCGTCGTTGAATTTAATTCTCCGCGTCCAAAGCTGACCTCGTGGAGAGTTGATTCGTCCATTCGCTGAAAGGGTCAACACTATTAGAGCAAATATTTTTCCTAATCAAAAGGTAAAACATTTTTGCTGCAATTGCAACATTTCTTTTATCATAGGTGCATACCTACATAGGCGTAATTTGGGGGGTGCACTTGCCCCACCCATTATCTCCAACGTAACGTTTAATCCTGGGTTACTTTAAACTAAAACCACAAAGTTGTATTTATTTAAATTAACAGTAAGTAGTTTTCAGCCAAAATGTGCACATGATGAACTTTTCATCACAATTACCCTGCAATGACAAAGCGATCAGATGCTCTGAGCTTGGAGATGTGTTTATATTTCCCTAGCTGTAACCTGGGAGTACGGTAGAGATCGTTGTTTTCTGCCGTTAAGAATGTATTTTCCGTGTTCTGGAATGCCAATGTTGTAGTGGAGGTGAGGAGGGCTGCAGACCAACTGTTAGCGTTTACCTCAAGCAAAGTGTTTGCAACATCATGACTAACTTAATTACAGACTTTCTTCTTAGCAGTCGCAGAGGACAAAAAGTTATACTAAATATTTGAAATCATCTCTTAGGTATATTTGTGATAAATAACAGGAAACTTAGAAATAAAAATAAACGTCGTTCGTATAAATAATTTTAGACTAGATATGAAATTAAACCTAAGGAAAGTCGTGCGACTGTTACACACCAGGTTTTTTATGGGTGCTGACAGAAATCAAGAAATAAACGTGTTTGATAAACTAAATATGTTCTAATTGCTGTTTTTGTATTGTTATTTTAAAATAATGCTTTATCTCCCTAAAAAGTGACTGAAAACTACTTTTAAACGTATTTTATACCGTGTTTCACTGTGTTGCTTTCGCTTACTTTGCCCCCCCCAAGTTACGTCCAAAGTTATGCCCATGCATACTTAATAGCTGTTGGTACACATGGGACATTCCATTTCAAATCGCCCGAAATAGGACAATCGACCTTGCATTTTTTAAAAGGAACGACAAGCCCGATACAATGCTTTATGCAAACTCTTAAAATTCAGATCATCATAGTTTTGCAATTACAATTGTTCAAATTTAACGATCTTCCTAAAATTCCCAAATTCAAGCTGGTATAACTCTGAGGCCTTTATCTAAATTATTTAAATGGCGCTTTATTTTGATTCCCTAACCTTTAATTTCATACTGATAAGTATATATGTTCTTATTTTTATTAAGTGAATAAATTTCTATTTTTTCAAGTGTAGGCGTGAATGGATTAAGAAAAAAAGTATGATAAGATTACGTAATTTAAACTCAAATCAAACGTATGTTTTACTGTAATAGTGACTGATAAGGATTTGTCTAAAATAAATAAAGAAATAAATTACTTGATGCGCGGGAGTAGTAAAACACGTGACCATGCGCTTGTTTTGAAATGAAGGTCAGGCAAGCTGCTGTGCATGCTTAAAACAATGAGAACGCTTACTAAGCAGTATGCAGTTCCGAGTATTCCCTTGCAGATTCACGGAGCGCTTCGTGATCATCGTGCACCAACCTCGCAATTCGCTGCGTTTATTCAATTTGTGTTATAACTACACCCTAACATTATCATTTTACCAACGTTGCTGGCTTCTCTTAATGATACTATGGATTATTCTCAATCTAATATTTAATTTTATAAAACTCCGAAACTGCTTGAAATAAGTAAAAACCGCATATAGATTTTGTTTTTATAAAAATAATTAATACATGCATGCTGTAATGAAATGCCGACTTTTATCCACAAAATGAAATTTGGTACAATATTCTGAAATAAAGGGTTCCGGAACTATGCGCACTTAAAATACGACAAAATGAATTAATACGCTACATTTATCGTTCAATAACGTGACAACCATTGGGTTTTAGATGCTAATATTTAATAGATATGCTTTCCTTAGCACCCCTTACAAGAAAAATTCCAATGCAAACAAAAATGCAAGATGATTTTTTTAACGTTCGATTTCACAAGGAATGTCCCATATGCAAGCCGAACGCGGTCGTGAACTGTGTTTAGTGATCCTTCTGGGGAATTCGATAGTGTAATCCGAGTTTGGACTTGCTACCTGCAAACAATAATTTGCAGTGTCCGGAGAGCCGTTCACTCCCTATCAACTAACTGCTGATTGGTTTTCCCTCGCCACATCAAAGCAACGTCGTGCTCATTTCCCACAAGTCTGGACGTGTTTATAGTCGATGTATTTTAAGTAGTACCACCATCCAGCGCCGGCTCAAGGGGGAATGGAGCCGTGACACCACGCAGGGCGGCAGGTTTTAAGGTCGGAAAAATCGGCAAAAATGAACAAAATATGTAAAAATACGACGGAAATGCAAATTATGTTTAAATTTTAGCGACTTTCTGGGGGATTTTTGTTACGAAACTGGAACAACTGAAGCGCTAGGGCGAGTTGGATGCGACCCTCACTGATGATCGTCGGAACATCCCGTTCGTGTCACGTTTTCAACAGTCGTCCTCCGTGGTGTAGTGGTTGCCATGCTAGCCACGCCCGGCGGAGGGCGATGGCTTTTTTCGGGCGTAAAAATCCTTAGCACGGCTTCCTTCGAAAGGGAAGTAAAGCAGGTGGTCCCGTGTCGTAGATTTACGGCACGTAAAAGAATCTCAAGCCTGATAAAAGGCCTCTGAGCAAAATTACTGGTCTTTCACGCACAACATAGAATGGGACGCTAAGGACCATAGTAGTTAAAGAGTGTCCATAAATAAAACTCAATTTAAAAAATTAAGCATCACGTTTGTAAACAGGAGTGTTTCAAGCCATGTTTATTTCATTACATTGGTGGCTCGTGAACCTCTTGGTCAGTTATCGCCCTGGTGATATCCTGAAAGTCGCTGTTTATACGTTCAATTACTTGTGTTGTAGCTTACTTTGCGAGTACGTCACTATTGCTTTTAATTCCAGAGAAACTCAATTGAAAAACTTCGAATTAAGTGCAATAAAAGGACACTCCAACAGCTACATCCGAAATTGGCATCCGTCGTCCTCCGTGGTGTAGTGGTTACCATGCTAGTCTCTGGTTCCCGAGGTCGCGGGTTCAAACCCGGCGAAGGGCGATGGACTTTTTCGGGCATAAAAATTCTTCCCTTCGGAAGGGAAGGAAAGCCGGTGGTCCCGTGTCGTAGATTTACGGCACGTAAAAGAAACAAGCCTGATAAAGAGGCCTCTGAGCAAAATTATCGGTCTTTCAAGCCCAATATAGAAAGGGGAGCAAAATTATCGGTCTTTCAAGCCCAATATAGAAAGGGACGCTAAGGACCATAGCAATTAAATAGCGTCCATAAATAAAGCTAAAAAAATGGGCATCCTACCACACACAAACTTATTTCCCCACCTAAAGAAGCAGAACTATTTAAGTGGTCTTATCCCTTTGAACAAGTCCACCATGACCTCGTATTTGAGTTCAAGACAATAAATAAGAGAAAAATAATATATTGTAGCCCTATAAGCATTACTTTTAAGATTACAAAATAAGAATTTGAGGGAAATACCCAATATGATTGGCTCAAATGACGTCACCCACAACACTATTGTTGCCCATTCTGAAACATCTCATTTTTATGGCCACCTATTGCTCTTCATTTCGAGAAGATCTGGGGATTACCATGAAGACATTAACCACGAGCATTTCTACAGATGTTTTAAGAATCAGTTACTCCTTAGCATCCACTGCTATTGTTATGGACAATGTCACATACTACACGCACACTAAGGATAACATTCGAGCACAAATTGTAGAGTGGCTCACTTGCATATGTGACGTAACATCACAATGAAATAAGGGGTACTTATTAACTTCTGTTACTCATATTTATGAGTACCCAAACATGTTTTGAATAATTCATCCTGCATTGAACTGTCAAGTGGTTTTCGTTTTGTACCCATTAATCTTTTGTGTAGTTTTGTAATATCCTAAAGAATGGGTAAACCCAAAATACATATTAAACATGTTTGTTGTGGGACTTTGCGCGTTTTATCTTTCACTCAGAACAACGTAGTTTCACCACATATATCTCTGAGTTTTATACCCCTGAATATATTATATGACTGACATTGCGGATAAAAATTAGTCATGCCTGAAAGCGTGAGCGGAGCGACAAAACTCCTGGAGTCGGCCTTGTCGCCATCTGAGGGTTGGCGCCATTTACTATCCATCCAGCTGAGTGAATAACATGCAGCCAATGGGCAATGCGGGAAAATATTTTGTTTCTATAAGTTTTAGTGCAGACTGGCCATTGAAATAGCTATTTTATTTTAGAATTCCTATAATGGAGCTATACATCAACGCATTTTGGAGGCAATGATGGAAAATGTACTAATTTCCCATGGAAGAAGCGTGTATTTCAAATACGAGCATAAAAGTTTACTCATGTTTTCAAATAAAAATTGGATTTAGGCGTCTCAAATGGAGGACAGAGGTTTGTGTCCCTTAGCAGGGGTCTATTTTAAAACTATGTATAGAAGATAGATGTTTTAATTGGATGGAAAATGTTTATGTACTCAGAAGTTTGTCTGCTTCAAATCAATATTGTTGAGACGCTTAAGAATCTGATTAGGCTTTCTTTTTTAATTCAGATGCAAGCCTAATGGCAAACAGCAGGTTAATCAAATTATTAAAAACAGCATGGGTAGTTTAAAATTTCACCGAAATTAATGCCAGATAAGGCACTTATTACTGTGAAGAAGGAATAGAATAATAAAAACTAAAACTTTACAAGTTGAATGCAGCAATAAATAAAAAAAAATACAATTTAAAAGCTTATATATTTTCCTTAGCGGTTCCAACACTATATTTTAAACCAGTAAATAAAATGACATGTCTGCAAAATTACAAATTGCTTTAAACTATAAATTATCAGATCAAGTGTTAACACTTAAGGTAACCAGAACCGTGCAGAACCGACGTGCAACACGTGTATTTGTAAGCGGGCAGCAAAAATACCATTAAGATTGAAATATATATTTTTAAACCAGATATTTTTGTGTCTTTGGCTAGGCCTTCACATCAAAATGATGTTAGGAAATTTGCTTCCTAATATCTAACTGGGATAGGTTAAGTTTTTAACCTTTCATTTCAGTTAGGCACGTACATACTGCAACAACTTCGTCTTGGTCGACATTTGCATGCAGCTGCACTATTATTGTGATGAGCAAAATCAAGCAGCTACGAGTTTCGCGCGTGATTAAAGGTGCATTCCTAAACGATGATTAATTTCATGTCCTCCGCTAGACTGTGGTGGTGTGCAGCGAGTTAAAGCGAATTGTGTGAAATACTCAATGGTGAACATAGTGGTGTAGTGACAGACTTAAAACTAATAGGTTTTATTAGCGTATGTTTACGATTCTTAAATGTCCGATAAAAAGAAAAAATCTGATGTGTTACACTCACATGACTTTCTCTATTCCTAAACAAACTATTTTACTTATTCTCCATCTACTTCATGTTAATCGATATAAAAATCTTATTGCTAATTTTCTTATAGGGCAAGGGGAATGTAGTACGCTTTAAGCGATAACCAAATCTTTTAAGGGGACAAGGTACTCTGAAATGGTCAAAAATCACATTTTTTGCTTCACGTACCAATAAAATCTCTTACTTCCAGTTTCAGAAAATATATACTTTTGGGGGTTAAGAGGTTAAGACATTTAAATATCATTAAATGCTAGTCTGCACTCCTTTAAAGCTGCCATGTAACACCTCTTTTTAGAACATTTTTGTATCTTTCAACAACGGACTATATCTTGTCCAGCGAGCAGTTCAGCAATTAACAAAAGAGACCAGGACCAAGAGAAGGCAATCAAAACAGCTGCAGTAATCCAGCAATGAAGGTGCAGACGATTATGACCCTGGAATTACTGAAGTGTCAGAATTTTAACGTTCAAACTTTAAATTCAGTTTTCTCAAAACAACATTTTTGGATACTTGTGTACCTTTTTCTCAGAAAGTATGACAGGTAGAGAGCTTAAATTTTCAGTGCATGTACACAACACACAGCTAAACATTCTGAACCACAATCATAATTTTATAATGTATATTAGCGATAATAAGAAAGCAACAACGTTGCAAATTGTCCACATTTTTACTTTGCAATTATTTTTTTTTCAATTTCTAGTGAATTGATATACATAACTAAATAATTGAGGTTCAAAGGATAGCTGATTATACTAATAACAAGCATGCAAAAGTGTGATTCTGTATTTTAAGTAGTATCAGAGAAAAAGGTACATGAATTCATATGTTTTAAGAATAAATTTTATTATTTTTCTGCTGAACGAAATAATTTTTACGGACTCAGCTACATAAGCTATCAATGCAAACAGCTACTTGAAATAATTGTCATGATCTATAGAGCAATTGATAAAAATTTCAGGAAAACCCATTGAGAACTTTAAGAGCAGTGGTAATTTAACATACTTAAGGTGTAATTTTCATGTGTTCAGACTACCTTGTTCCCTTAAGAGCTGGTTGCTATGTGGAGCATTCCATTCTCTTTGCATGTCCAGGACAAAACAAACAAAACGAAAAAAGTATAAGTATTTGAAAAGTCAAACAACAAGGAGTATCTCGGGAATGGTTCACTCGACAAAAAAAGTATGACAAATCGTGTGTTTTAACGAGATCTACATTTTTTTGTGTAGTAAAATTTTGTCTATCTGTTACAGTTTACGAGTTATGCAACATTCATTCAGAATGAAGACGACTTTTGGGGGCATTCCCAGAAAATTCAAGATATACGTTTCATTTGCCATGAAAGTATCTTAAGCATATATTTCAATTAAAATCGTTAAGAGCTATTTTTGAGAAAATCAAAATTTTCCCAAAATGTTCCATGCTGGTAGCTGGGGTGAGGGATTTTCTTGAAATTCTTCGTGTCGCATCTTTGAAAGATACTGAACCTAAATACCAAGTTTGGTATTTATTCGACTTTTCGTTTTTGAATTATGCCGTTTTCACACACACACACACACACACACACACACACACAGACCTTCTAAACAATTCTTTTTTTGGATTCAGGGGGGACTCAAAACATGTATTTCCGGTGAAATCTTGATATCGAATTTCTTGGTGGAATACAATATTTTCCCTACTACTATCACACTACTATACGTACGTAGTAGAGAAAGTAAAAACGTATTAGTTACCGAGTATCGAAAACGCATGTCAAAAAAAGAACGCAACATAAACAAAGCGGGTTTTGCATAAACTCCTCAAAAAGGAAACAAGTCGATGCTACTGCAAGAAGAAAAGATCGAAACCAATTAGGGGTTCGTTGCAAGCACTTCCCATCACGATTACAATAGCGAGGTGGGCGAAAATGAAACCCATTTAGTTCCTTCAAGTTCAGAAAAAATAACTTTAAAAATGAACTGATCCAGCAAAATGAATCCCTGTAAGTTATGCCGAAAGGTATGAAATCTTAAGGAAAGGTTCCCCGAAGAGATCAGAAAGTGAATTAGCTTTTCCTCGAGGCTGTTAATGGCCATAATTTTTCATTAAAATGTTACCCTAGGGAATTAAGGAATGGAGAGGTATGATCTTGGTTAGTGTACTCCAAAGAAGCAGACTATTTTGTTTCTGCAAGTTGTTTTCCTGTAGCGACATTTCTCTCACTGGCGAAGGATATAATGATTGGGAGCATTTATACATGTATAAACGAACATATAAACAACACGTTGCGTTCAAAGTGGATTAAGTTGTTGCCTCGACGTAAATCAGAAAATGCAATTGATCCAAAGCATAAAGAATTGTTAAATGCAGAAAATCTACACTGGCGAAGCGTTACGGAGCGCACGCATTGGTATTGTTCATTTCTTGGAGCAACAATGCTTATCTTTTAGTGGAATATCCAATAAACTTACATTCCTAGCAACGACAATTTTTTGAAGTTTGTTGAATTAATTGCTAGATTTGATGTTGTCTGAACATTTACTGCGAATTAATCGTTCCACTACTACACCTTTTTCACTATAAGCCGAAAGGAGAAGTAAACAAAACCACGTGACAAGACAGCACCTCATTGGCTGGTGGGCAAACTACAACCTTTCCCACTTAGCATGTCGCCTCTTCCTCTACAAAAAACAGTTCGTTCAGATTGTATCATTTTGTGGTTATTCTCGTGCAGAGAAATTTAAAACACTCATTATTGTAACAGTTCAATTTATGAAAGTAAATGTATTTGTTCAGATTCACCTATAACTAAATGAAGCGTTATAGCAGAGGGTTTAAGAGGCTATGCGCAGGCGCTGCAGTTCGTTTCCGGTTTCTGCCACTGTAGAAAACAAACGCGGGAAATGGAAAGAAGACAATTGTGTTAAATGCTTTTAAAAAATTCTGTGAAAAGTACCCACATTTAATCGACAATGTATACGGTTGACCATTGTTTAGCAATAATTGAACTTCTTTGTTAGTGATGCAGAATTGTTGCTCAGATAGCTTGGGTCACGTTTGTTTCTGTTGTGATTTATCCCATAGTGCTAATCGTTATTTAACTTGTTGACTCATATAAAGCAAAGGTGGTATACTGATATTAGTCATTAAATGAATGATTTCTGAAGCCTGAAGTTAAGAACAGTTTAATCCAATACTTTTAAACACATGCCGAACTGTTCATGTACAGCTTTTGTCTACTCTTAGTATTGTGTGTTAGAAGTTTAGGGTGTAAGGCAAAATATAGGAATAAGACATACAATGTTTAAAAGCTAATGATCCCCAAGCTGCGCAATATACTGTATTCGCATTCTGTATGAAGCAATTTCCTCTCACGGGTCTTGGTTCCCCGTCATCCTCCACGTGGTGCTGTCATGTGCTCGGCGTGGTGATACATTTAAGTTTTGTTTACTTCTCCTTTCAGCTTATAGTGAAAAAGTTATAGGAGTATGCAACAGCATTAACTTTGTAAAACTTTCAGAATGAATCGATTTCTCTTATCTATGGAGTGAAGTAAGCTTCTTCGGTGCACAACGCTAAATATTACAACACAGTTGCAGATTGTACACCTGTCGTAGGTCTATTAAGTAACTGACAATTTTAGGATTTGTTATTACGCACCCGGATGATAGCATTCATGAGATTTTCTCGGTTTCATTCTTGTAGAGACTACCACAGGCTCAATTTTAACTGAATATATTCTTAAATAATTGTCAGAACTGAACATTCCTATGCCGAATATGCGCGGTCAAGGTTATAACAATGTATGAAATATGAAAGGAAAGCATTCAGGAGTTCAGCAGCACAACAGAGATTTGAATCCGAGCGCATTTGTTGTCCCTTGCAGATCCCATTCTCTCAACTTAGTTGTCAATGATGCCGCTATGTTGTCTAATGATGGGATTCTAGTTTTTGGAACAGTGCAGAAACTGTTTTTTTTTTGTTTTTATTTTTATTTATTTATTTTTATTTTTTGGCGTCATCATTGCGTTGGAAAGTCCCCAGAGGGGGGAGACGTAGCACAACCCTAACTGCGAAGCCTTTATTAACACCAGCTGGGAATCGAGAATCTACGCCGGTCGTCCTTTAAGATACAGGCAGAGCCAAAAAAACTACGAACCGGCTGCTCGGTGTTTTTCCTGTCCGCGTCCTCGGCGCTCGTTAGCCGTCTGCCGCTATCATAGAGGCGCGGATGAAACCATACATTTTTAAAACTACTTTTAAAGGCTTTACTTAACTTTATGAAAGTATGTTTGAGGACAGAATTATTAGTAGAGATTTGTGGCCCCCTCGGTCCCTCGACCTAACCCCTGCGATTTCTATCCCTGGTGTAATTTAAAACAAAGTGCACAAGACAAACCCACACACCCTGGAGGAATTAAAACAAAATATCCATCAGGAAATTGCCAGCAGTTCTCAACGTGAACTACGGCGAGTGATGGATAGCTTCCTAAAGAGGTGACAAAAATGTATGGACAAAGACGGTGGCCAGATTCAGCATCTCCTTTCATAAAGTTGGTAAGTAAAACCTTTACAAGTAGTTTTAAAAATGTTGTATGGTTTCATCCGCGCTTTTCTATGATAGCGGCAGACGGCAACGAGCGCCGAGAACGCGGACAGGAAAAACACCGCGCAGCCGGTTCATAGTTTTTTGGCTCTGCCTGTATTACATTGATGGATATTACGCTTTTATAGAATTTTGTAGACGAGTCATTGACAAAATGGCAAGACATTATGTCATTCTATTCCCCTTAAATTCAGAGATTGTCCATTTTTTATGTTGCTTAGTCATGTGGCACTATATTTTAAAATATAATTAATGTTGCTAATAAACTACTGCAGAAGTGGGTCTTTTTACTGAAGTATCAACTTTCGAAAATGTTCTCCAAAGCCTTAAAAATCTCAGAAACGATGGATTGCAACATTTTCTAGTTGATGCTAGAACGTCAGTCGAAAAACTTGAGGTTGACCCTGGTTTCAAACCAGCATTTGTAAATTCGAGGGTACGTAGGCAGAAAAGAATTCGATGAGGCAAGAGATGAGCCCACTTTGGATCCAGAAACTAAATTTAAGATAAGGGCTTTTCTACTGTGTTATTGACGTCGGAACGACTTCTATTTATGAAACATTTCAACAACTGGAATACCAGTGTCTCAGTTTTCTTTTCTAATATATAATAATGTCCCTGACTTAAAATCTGAGACGACGAATACTTCTACACAAACGCAAAACACCAGAAAGTATTTTAGCACTAGGAGAAAATACACTAATTGACGCTATTGAACTATATGATAAACTGAGAATGGTTTCACATAAGTATCAGAAAATACGACGCCAATTGAAGTGTTGCGATGTGTTGTTAAAAAGCAACTTTGCCTCTAATGTCGCTGTAGCCTTAAGAGTGTTCCTAGCTTTGCCAATAATGATTACAAACGGTGAGAGGAGTTTTTTTCTAAATTAAAACTTCGCTACGATCTTCTATGGCCGAAAATCGATTAGAAGGACTTGCAATGGTTTCAATTGAACACAAATCGGTCATAAATTGGACTACAATGAATATTTCTGATTTTGCGAACATACAGGCAAAAAAAATTAAAATTTTAAATTTGGGCCGATATGTATTTGAAATTTAATATAATGGCGAGGCCACGGATCGCGCGTATGCGTGTTCCGCACACTATTACAATGGTGGGGTTTCATTCCGTAACTCCCACGTTATTTACTCGCGAGTGATAGTAACATGCACTATGAGCATTAAACCTTGTTATAAATGCTGTTGGAAGTGTATATCTGCGAAAATACATTCCTTGCATCTTCGGACGAAATTTCCATTCACACGCCTAAGATCTTCTTGCGTAATGCTCATAATTTCTTGTTTAATAGTGTCCTTAGGTTCGTCTATGGTGTGGAAACAGATGCAACAATTTAATCTTTTTTTCTTCCCCCCCCCCTCCGTTAGAACATCTCGCTTTCGTTTCTTAGGTTTAGCGATCCCGTTGTCCTAAAATTATTAGCTAGACGTCTAACGGTTTCTCTACCTGGAACTGGAATACCATAAAATTTCTCCTGAAACTTTCCACGCCTGTCTACATGATTCGGTTTTTACGTATCGTATATAAAAATTCGTTGTTCAAGCGTGAATTTGTCGGCAGGCATTGCAGTGGACTATTAAGACATTAACAGTATTAAGCATATCAGACAACACAGATAAACTTTTACCTTTGATATACGCAACTCTTTACAGCACGAACACAAAGCAGCGACTGAAGCACAGCTGTTAAGGATAACCTTGAAAGCATTATGCGCCGCCAGTTGGGCATTTTAGAAGCACCGAGGTCACCACAGTACAGCGTGCTACGCATACAGCCGGTCTTAAAACGACTGCACTGTATATACATACATACATACATACATACATACATACATACATACATACATACAATGTACAGACGGTGGACCATTTAAGTAGAGACTGTACAGTATCTCCAAAGCTAAGCTTGTAGAAATAAATGCCTTTTAAAAAGTTGCTTGATATTATGGGGGAAAGTAAATGCCATTAGTCGTGTTTTGTTTGGAGGACGTTACGATAGTCATTTTAGGCTCAATTTAATTTTTTTAAATGGGAACCTATATTCTATGTTGTTTTCTCATTAGAAAAACGTTTATAAAAAGCTGTTTATTTTGTGATGAGGAATAAGGAAACAAAATGTTGGTTCCCAATTCGAAACGTAACTTGACCCTCAAATGGCCATCCATGGATGGTCCAACCATTCATTGCACTCCTCGTACACAGCCGTTCAGAATTTTCGTTATTTACATTGGTGTAAGAACAATTAAGTGCTTTATACAAATGTTTAATTTTTTATGAGTGATAAAACATAAAAAGGTAGGTTCCATTTAAAAAACACTAAATTGAGCCTAAAATGACCATCACAACGTCTTTCAAATAAAACACGACTAATGACATTTGCTTTCAAGCAACTTTTATTCAAGACATTTCTTTCTACAACGCTTAGTTTTGAAGATACTGTACAGTCAACTCAAATGGTTCACCCTGTATACACGGCGACAACGCTTAGTATTTTGGACAGGGCATTAAAATGAAGTTTTCAAGAGCAAACCCGGAAATAACATGGTTTGGACGCTGTGGGACGTCAAAGTTTCATCGGAATGTTGTTGACTTCCTAATGTAGTTAAGCAACCCTTTCGCCCTCAGCGTGAGGTGGATGAACTGTGCCGTAACTTTACGGCGCTCGCAGTACATCCGCCCATAGTTCAAAGTTGGCATCCTAATGGGGTAGTCGGGACTGTAGCAGTGCAGTAACGGTGACAGCATTACGAGATGAACCAGTACACTAATATCGAAATGACTGATATGCTACTTGCATACGTCACAATTGATGGCAAAGACAGAGCTGCTGCACGATTGTATACGGCAAGATTTCCCATCAGACCTACTCCGCATTATACGACGTTCGCAGCAATTGTGAGGAGACTAAGAGAAGCCCGAAAGTTGCAAATAGGTACGAGTTTTCCACCACTGTAGCATGTACGCACAGTAAAGTGTATGGTTTTGCTTTTTACATTTTTACTCTAGGTACATAGTATTGTGTGGTATTGAGAACATTTACTGGTAGGCCCTCGGTTCAAACACCTGGCTATGAGAAGGATGTGTTTAGACATTTCGAATACGACCAGTCCACCAGCACAAGTGGCGCAAGCGTTGGGCAAGTCACGCTACCGCGTGGAGTGCTGTCCATGAACAGCAGCTACTGTCCATTCCAAACCAGAGTTCCCTCTGATGTAAACAGAAGCACGTGCTTCTGCTTGTCACGAACCCAAGAACACTCTTACGCCAACGTAAATAGTTCCTTAATACATGAATTGTATCATAAAATATTAGAGCAGAAAAGGAATAGAACTGCACATTTTATCGCGGTTATCATAAGAACTCATTGATGAAGGTAATGGATACATACTGTTAATACGTTACAAAATATTTTCGTCTGCTGTTGCGCTAACGCCGAGAGTATCTTGCTTGTTAATACCAACTGTATGCATGACTCATTCTCTTGCATACACAAGAATGCAGCAATGAAATCCCAGAGGTGCTATCTGATTACCGAATAAGCACTTTGCGTAACACAGGATATATGATAAGCGAACAGTCATTCATAAATGCTAGTACACGTATGCTCAGCTCATGTCAAATCTTGTGATTTAGTCAGTTGGTATTCCAGTTCTCATGGCAGACGAAGATAAGTATGGTGCGAATAAACTGTTCAAACACAAAAGCGGCAAACAGTTCAACAGTGGCTAAAAACAAACAATACTTCATATATTCAACTCGCTATTAGAAAAATACCCGACACTTGCATTAGTGCATATTACGAAACTAATATCGGATTTTACAGGTGTTTCAGTGAGAAGTGTAACCAAAGCGCGCAGGGAATATAAACAGACATAATAGAACATAGAAGAGGAGAATCAAATGTGGGAACTTGTTTTGTGTGCGACACTGCTATGGAATTGTGGATAAGGTTGTCAATATTTTGGAGAGTAGTTCTGATTCCGATATGGCAGCTGAGTCATTTTCCGAGGATTCGGATTTCGGTGTTGCACTTTTTCCCCAATGATGTGATTAACGTAAGTAAAATATTCATTTCCGCATATTTATAAAATCGATTGTTACCTCAGGTTGCATTTTGAACTATGATTCTCACGCAGGGCGCCTTTTTACAGATTGAAACGATGTTCAACAAGCACGTGAGAGGGGAACAAGCAGCCATTAGGGGCGGGGATTGCGAACTACTTTCGCGCGGATAATACAAAGTTTGTTTACTGTGAGAGGCACTCTGGTTTGGAATGGACAGTACATGCATATCATCTGCAGAAAGTCCAGGCATCAGTAGAAGAGGACTACCCACGACGAATAGTTTGCGCAAGCGCAATGGTATTTACAGCGCTGCATACTCCAACCACAGTTCCCGACTTTGGTACTCTTTACCGATAATTCACGTTCTCTCCAGACAGGAATTGTGAATCCGCACAACATTCATGTTTGGGTAGACTAAAATCCGCGTGCGCAAGTGGTTAGAAGTAACCAATACAGGTTCAGTGTGAATGTATGGGCTGGGATAATCGATGCCCAGACCACTGGGCCGTATCTATTGCCAACACGACTAACATACTAACTTTTGTCAGAGATGTTCTTCCAACTTTGATGTGGTGCCACTACAGGTAATGTGGCTGCAGCACGACGGAGCTCCAGCTCACTTTGATGCAAATGTACGGCATCACTTCCGCGCCACATATCCCAATCTATGTATTGGTAGAGGGGACCTGTGCCACGGCCACCGGATCTTACACCTCTTGACTATTTTCTGTGGGGTACCATGAAGACTACGGTGTATGTTACCCTTGTAACATCAGAGGACCTTATCGCACGAATCCACGCTGCGACTTAAATACTGAGCACACAGCAGCACTTATTTAATCACTGCATCTGTGTCTGCACCACCGATGCACGCTCTGCATTCAAGTAGGTCAACAGTTTGAACCGCTTTTGTAATTTACTGCATGGTATGATATTGTTAGGTTTCTCAACGAAATGTGTAACGCACACCCACCAACATATCCGAACCGTTCGAAAACTTCAACGCTCCACAGCGCCCAAACCATGTATTTATGGACAGATTGAAAAATGTTCCTTTAATATCTCACCCAACATACTATGCGTTGTCTATGGTTTATACGAGTCATTCCACATCAAACCGAACACGCACAAAACATCACTTTCTCTGAATTTTAGTTTACGTGTTCTACACAGAATAAATGAACACGTATTTTATATTTTGCGGAAAATCAAATTATTTTAGGATTTACAGCGTACTTAACATTTTTCTAATACGCACACAGCGTCACACAAAAGTAATTTATTCTCGGAATACAGAATGGCCAGGAATAAGAAAATGCACCGTTTTGCAGATAAAAACATTGTGGTTTGCTTATATAAAATAGTATTTTCCGGAATAAAAAAAACAATCACTTTTTTAAGTGTGAATGTTTTAAACCACAATATCGTATTTAACCCCCTAATATTAAAATCTGGAAAAAAAAATACAGGAGGAATCTGATATATTTTGTTTTAAATCTGTTAATATCTGGATGGGATCTTTCTTAGAAGTACCCTTTTAAACAGTTTGTGTTAGCGCTTAGGTTTTAGAACAATAGACTGCTGACTGATAGTTTTACACTGCAACAGCACGCCGCGCCGGCCGATGCGTTAAGCAGTAAGAACGTGAAAGGCTATTACTTCCAGTGTTCGGTGTAACTTAGCAACTGGAATGATATTCTGTACAGCCTCCCTACGCTGTTACATTTTAAATGTTACTTTATGTTCAGCTTCTTGCGTTAGAAGTTCATTCTTAGCTCCGATTTCTGAAAGTGCATACTGAGTGAACTGAAGAAACGTAGCTATGACTATTGCTTCAATACATTTAATGTTTCCAAGCATAACACAAGGCAGAAATCATTAACCTTAGTTACCTGCAATATGCTTACAAACTTAAAAATGGAGAACCTAACTTTGCCACCAGACCTAAAACTATGTGATGCGTGTATTTAAAAAAAAAAAAGTACCATCCACTAATAGAGATTGTGTGCTACAAAGTGCCAATGGAGTGAATAATCCAGAAGTGGTTTTGAATATAGTGCCCATTTTAAGGCAAGAGACAGCATTGCGCTTGAGCTCGAAGGGGAAAAAGTGCATATTTAAATTGTAGTTAAGTTGCCTCCCATAGATAAGATTGAAAGTTTGAATGTTTCTCGGCTGTATGCCAAATTTAAGTTACATGTGAACAAACTAGTACAACTAAAGTGCTGTGAATAGTTGACAAGGCATTCAATGACAGACTGTTACTACTGCTGCTGCTCTCCAGCTGGGATCCCGCTACGCACCGCTTTTTAAGTTAATTTTACTTAAAATTAACTATACGGGATCCCATCTTTGTTTTAAGTAAATATATACAAAAAACTACAAGGAATTTATTTATAATTTTTATAGAAATTTCAACTGGGGTTAATACAGGATGAGCCAAAAAACTACGAACCGCCTGCGCGGTGTTTTTTCCTGACCGCGTCCTCGGCGCTCGTTGCCGTCTGCCGCTATCATAGAAAGGCGGGGATGAAACCATACAACATTTTTAAAACTACTTTTAAAGGCTTTACTTACCAACTATCCATGAACTATTCTGTAACTATCCATGATGGATAGTTCCTAAAGTGGTGCTAAATATGTATGGACAACGACGATGGCCAGTTTCAGCATTTCCTTTCATAAAGTTGGCAAGTAATTCATTTAGTAATGAATTTTTCTTATTGGCACTGCACTGTGAATTTTGCAAATAATTGGTATTAAATATTGTGAAACATTAATTATAATTTTAGTCAACGAGCAACAAGAGAAGAGTGCAGTGACAAATCAGAGCAAAAAAGGGTTACAAAAACTGAATAACGTTTGGATTTTGTATGCATTTATTTATCAATACTCAATTAAAAACAATAAATACAAATTGCTATTATGTTTCAGCACGCCAGTTCAATTTCGAAAATTATAATTACATTTGGGTGAACATTAACAATTAAACGCAACACATCATGAGACACGTTATGGGTAAACCGAGCAATTAATAACTGTATAATTACAAATTTAACGTAATTGATTATTTAACAATTACAACTTTACGGCCAAAATTCCGTTTCCGCACCACATTAACAGCGTGTTTACGTCTGTGCTGTGAATATGATTTAAAAACACGCAAACCGAATGCTACCATACAATCTACTGTGCGACTATCGAACGAAAACCGTTTTCATTGCTATGATTACAGTTCAACATGTTTATACGAATGCCAAACCGAATGAAAACGTGTGGTTTAGAAAAACCATTCTACCTGAGAACAGCCTCCTGAAAGTTAAAAATCCCGCGAAGGGCGATGGAATTTTTCGGGCGTGAAAATCCTTAGCATGGTTTCCTTCGGAAGGGAAGTAAAGCCAAGCCGGTGTTCCCGTGTCGTAGATTTACGGCGCGTAAAAGAACCTCAAGTCTGATAGAGCGCCCTCTAAGCAAAATTTTGGTATTTAACGCCCAATATAGAATGGAACGCTAAGAACCATTAGTTAAAATTTTAATTTAATTTAGATAAAAAGTGTCCAATAAATAGTCGATTTAATTTTACAAGTTAAAATACGTAATATAACTAATTTTCTTTACTCTTTCTTGCATTGTCTTTCTCGTAAACATTTGGTCTTTAATGAGAACTTTTTATGTATGAATGACCATTAATGGCGTTTAAAATGAGTTATCGGGCATGCTAATACCTGTACTAAATTATGGATTTTAACATGTTTAAATATTTTCAAGGACATGGTTGAGCCGACAAGATATGCTTTTTCACGGGGCGGTAAATCCCCTTGGGCCGGTACTGAAGGGAACCACGCCTATATCAAAATAATAATAATAATAATAATAATGAACATTTAAGTAGGTAACTAACCTAAGGTGTAGCAGGTAATTGTACTATACAACTAATTTGTTTCTACACCGTTATATTTTCCAGAAAGAGCGTTTAAGGTTCAGTCTATTTAAAGGGGTAGGTAGAATTACGAGAAGTCTGCACGCGAGATTTCCACACTCCTAAACATCCCTAGGTCGACTGTTTCTGATGTGATAGTGAAGTGGAAACGTGAAGGGACATGTACAGCACATAAGCGTACATACCGACCTCGTCTGTTGACTGACAGAGATCGCCGACATTTAAAGAGGGTCGTAAAGAGAAATAGGCAGACATCAATCCAAACCATCACACAGGAATTCCAAACTGCATCAGGATCCATTCCAAGTACTATGACAGTTAGGCGTGAGGTGAGAAACCTTGGATTCCATGGTCGAGCGGCTGCTCCTAAGCCACACATCACGCAGGAAAATGCCAAACGACGCCTCGCTTGGTGTAAGGAGCGTCAAAATTACACGATTGAGCAGTGGCAAAACGTTGTATGGAGTGACGAATCACGATACACAGTGTGGCAATCCGATGGCAGGGTGTGGGTATGGCGAAATGTCCGGTGAACGTCATCTGCCAGCGTGTGTAGTGCCAACAGTGAAATTCGGAGGTGGTGGTGGTGTTATGGTGTGGTCGTGGAGGGGGCTTGCACCCCTTGTTTTGCGTGGCACGACCACAGCGCAGACCTACATCGATACCTCTCCTCAGTTCCGCACTCCGTGAAGAATGGGCTGCCATTCCCCAAGAAACCTTCCAGCACCTGATTGAAAGTATGCCTGCGAGAGTGAACGCTGCCATCAAGGCTAAGGGTGGGCCAACACCATATTAACTTCCAGCATTACGATGGAGGGCGCCACGAACTTGTAGGTAATTTTCAGCCAGGTGTCCGGATACTTTAGATCACGTAGTGTACATTCTCAAATTTTTTATATCCTATTATCACGCAACCATTCTTGTATGAAGAAAAGGTTCTTTCAACGGAACATGACGTCATTGGAGCGTAGAACATAGATGCCAGTGCAGCAGGTTCTAGGGGTAGTTCTCCTGTATACTTTTCTCCCTGAAGTACTGCATTTATGATTTTCTTATCTTCAAAAGCAGGATTTCGTGGAAGAATCTTCTGCAACTTCGAAGAACATGCAACTCCCACTGGTCCAGGTATTTCTTTACTAGAAACCCTGCCAATGATATCTAGAGCATCTTTCAGTGGCAAAATTGTACTTTCCAACCGGAGAGTAGCTTCTGGTATAAAACAAAAATGTGTCAATGAATGCAAGGGAAGCGGCAAGAGTAGGGCACTCGAGTGATTTCTTAGGCTTGGCAATGCAGGAAGCTTCGGTTTCATCCAATTTATTGACGACATTTTTAACGTCTTTTAAGTGCTCGGCATAGTAAATGACAACAGACAGTCAAGTTCTGACCTTCTGTCAGCTGCATCCAGGTTTCAGCACGTCACATGTGCTGCGTTTAAGTGTAGTAATTTGAACTATCTACTGACTATAAGTGGTGGAAATAATTTTATAATGAGTTTCAATCCGAAAATAACATTCATTTCGAAAAAGGAAAAACAGCTATTTAGGTTATTTTAGGTATCAACCCCTCATTTAGGGTTTTTTTTAGGTGTAATGAAATTCGCATCTTCTGCTCCAGGAGGTGTGAAACTAGTATATATCTTGAAATGTGTTAATTAAATAGCGAGGAAAAATATAGGTTAAAAACTAAAAATCCGGGCCCTAGTTACAAAATTGTCCTTCGTCCGCATGCAATGTAAAAATTTACGCCTTGGTTGAAATGAGCTCGTCGAATCGACGATATTGCCTCGCACGTATATATATATAGTTTTGAGGCTTTGTAACCTCTTTCACTAATTCTGGTATTCTTTAGTGCTGAAAGAATTAATGTATAATATTTAGCATATGGGAAGATTCAATAAAGAATCTAGATTCTCAGTTTGAAACAATCATAGTATTCGGTTGAATAATCAAGACTGCAAGTGAACTTTAACGTTTTTACAGCCTTTTTCACCTACTGAAACTTTACATTTAAAAATCTCTATTCATAAAAACTGAAATTTTCCACTATGTTAATCTTTATCGATATGAATGAGAAATTGTGTTGCCAAATCCGAGTTTTCTTGGGTTATCATCGCCCTATTTTATACAATGTAGGGAGGCACAGAATTTTTCAATGTAAAAACGGGTGTGCAAAATGCCGAAGTACTTTTATGCGAGTTTCCTGATATTGCCAAAGTGTAAACTACTTAAAATTCCATTTCAGGTACATTATAATTATGTTGGAATTCTTAATAGAATGCACAGAATGTTTTTAATACAAGCAGGTTAATTATATCCAAGTGTCACCTCTTTGTTTCGTATATATGTAGGTGATCTACTGAACTTCCTTGGTGTTGAAGGCTCAATATAGAAATCATGTTTACTAGTGTCTGAAGTGTGCATTTCACTATAAATTTTGTTTACATTATTGCTTTTATGAAAAGAGAATTTGATTAAAAACAAAAACATACTCCCAAGTGTTCTACTCCCGTTAATTTCAATTCAAGACTTACGTTTTCGTTAAAAATGTGTTAAGTATACTTTTGCGAGTTTTGAAAGCCTTATTCTAAACTGTATTCACTCTTAGGTTTATCCGCAACAAAAAAACCCAGGTGACCAGTGCACCGTTATAATGTATCCTTCCGCCATTCGCACCGAAATGCTGTCATATTTTCACGACCATGTGACGAGTACAGACAAAGAGAACATGGTCCGACAATTTAAAGGGTGACTAGCATTCTCTGTTAGGATTGAAGGTGATAAGATTGATGGCCGCAACAAAACAAATGTTTGCACATATAATAATGGTTAATTCTAAAAGAAACAAGCGAAAAAGAAAGTAGCAAGTATGCGATGTCTTACATTTATTCGCTCTCTGGAAGCGGCACTTAACTGTTGGCGGCTCATTTTTAAAAAGAAAATTTTATATTGTTACGTGAATTGCATTCTTGTCGCATTCTTGCATCGCGTATTTCACACGCTTTCTGTTTTTCCCGCGTGTAACCATTTTCCAGTTTCAGGTTTTGTTTTAACGAGCACTGTTTATACTTTTAGTCGAAACACCGGTGAACTCGGAAGTTAATTTCACCACTTCTTTCACGGGAAGTGTTAGATATTTCTCATATAGCTAACAAACTTCCAACCCTATTGTTTTTTTCACCACTAGTCGATGGTTTGCCCGCTTATGCTTTACGTAAATCGACGAAAACACAAGAGCAAATCACAGTCCGCCATGATACTAAACAGAAACTGCTGGTTTCCGACTACAATGTTCTGAGCATACCCGGATGTCAGGTACTTATATGAATTGCATTTTGGGACTTTTAGATCTGTTTAACGGTACAAATTAGCGTTAATTAGACTTTAAAGAATTTGTATAGAATATTATACCGTTTAAGGATAAATTCATTCTAAAATTTAGATTAACACAGGACTACTTTCCTGCAAGCATTGCTACAGTGTTGTACCAGGGTGCAATGTTCACGTGCGTTTGTTTTGGCGCGGATCGACCTAAGAGTGAATGCAGTATAGTTATTCTCCAATACGTTTCCAACGGAGGGGGGAACAAAAGGATGTATTGACTAAGGGGCAGGAGACCTGCAGAGCCTAAAAGCAGTGGCGCCAGCTGGGAACGTTTGGTAATCACTGAATCCCGTGGTTAGGTTGGAATGTCAACTGCTCATGTCATAGATATTGTGCTTTTTAACTTCCCTGTCTGTTGACGCTCTTGGGAGAGATTACAAGCGGCGGCGTGTGCACCGCCTGCCTGCTTTCTGTTTCGAAAGGATAGTGTTACTATTTTACAGGTTTCATTCCGGTTACTCAATAGATGTATTTAAATAAAATGCAAAATGTTTTTCGGTGCGTGGTTGATAGCGCGCATACAAACTATGCACGAAAACCTAGTTTCATTAATGAAGTACCCTTCCAACTCAAAACTACCCTTTACATGAAAATTTGATTTTTCTCACACATTGCTCAATCGATTTTGACTAAAATATCATATGTCTAAGTTACTTCCATGACAAAGTTACTTCCATGACAAAGTGTGTGCCTTAAAACTTTCTGCAAATAGTCAAGTCTTCTCCATTCTGAATGAATATTTTATACTTTAGTATAATTGGCCATAGGCAAAGCTTGCTACACAGCTATGTACACACTAAGAAAGAAAAGAAAAAAGAGCAGACTCTCGAAGCGTGTATTTGTCTTAAGTCCAAATCGTTTACGCGACCGGTTCACAATGGTGTCTTGAGACGCGTGCCTTTAGCTTCGGTCTATTGTTAACATTTCATATTGAGTGCCAGTCACCAATATGCGC
The DNA here is from genome assembly GCA_030765065.1 of Deroplatys truncata. Classification (NCBI taxonomy): domain Eukaryota; kingdom Metazoa; phylum Arthropoda; class Insecta; order Mantodea; family Mantidae; genus Deroplatys; species Deroplatys truncata. Next base: position 638,636,891 of record CM060990.1, read on the forward strand.
TGATATCCAAGCTGTTATAGGCAGAGATAGTAATGAGGCCTACCGAGGTTCGTATCCCGAGGATAACTATTTTTTTTCTAGAAAAACGCAACGTTTATTACGCATACTATAATATAATTTCCAATTGCTAAGGCTTATTTGATTTTATGCTCACGCATAAAAACTGAAATACACTCCTTTTCGTTTTCAAACTATACAAGAAATAAGTGAATGTTATAGACCTAAATGAAAAATCTGATGCGATACATTCACATGACTTTCTCTGCCCTCTCGTTTATTAGTGCGTATACTAACTATTCTTACTAAAGCTTATTTTTTTATCTACTTCATTTTAATCCAAATAAACTTTGAGAAATCGCTACATTACACATTTCGTTATAGATGCAAAGGCAATAGCGATGGTCTTAAAAACTGGACGCTATACGCTGGCCTTAAAATTCTATACTCTTTCATGCAATCGCATAGAAACAGTATGGAATGCACTTTATAATACTTACTAATTTTACACTTATTTTGAAAACGACGAGTAATTTGTTTGTTTGTAGGCATAAATGTATTAAAATCAATAGATATCTTATGCATGGAAAACATACGGCATTGCTATATATTTAACAAATTAAAATTTAAATAAAAAAAACATTTACGCCAAGGGTTCGAACCCAGGTTGTTCCAATTACGAGACACGTACGTTTCACCGCTCGATCACCATGCATAGATGCAACCAAACTAAAAGGTACCTTTCTACTTATCACATACCTTTGAAATGAACGCAAGGTGGTATTAAATCGTGTATTGTGAACGCAGCGTCAACAAATGCTTCCGACGTTTTCCAAATCGAACTCTTCTCTCTGGCTGTTGCTCATTTATTTTGTCTTTTGCTGTACATCTCGTTAAAACATGTAATTACTGTCAATTCATTTGTTGTAGCATTAACCATTTCCGAGAAATTTGTTATTGGTTTGAGTTTTCAAATACGTTATCGGTACTTTTTTGAAGTGCTAAGCCGCCATAGTAAATGTAATGAAAAGTGTGGCATTTTAAAACCTGCATATAGGAACCTGCACTTTAAAGATTTTGCTGTCGGTTTAGACTCCTGTATCCCTGTTGTATATTCAACGAAATGTGTCATGAAACCATTTTTGCAAACGTTCAACTCGATTTAACACGAAGTAGAAAGAAATGCTTAGTCTTTTTCAGTAATTATTTGCAGAAGAGTGGGTCGTTATGAATGTAACATTAGATTGTTCACATATCAGAAAAAAACGCATTTATATCGTGCAATCAGCGGTCCCAAACTTCTTGCACACAAGACCCCCTTTTCGATAATGAAATTATTGGCGACCCCTCCATTCACTTCGCTCTTAATCATTAATTTGCAAGTTTTCGCGCACAGCTCAACAACTTAAGTGCGAAGTTAAAGGATAAATTAATTGAGCTTTCTTCCGACCAAAGTTTAAAACTGACTTTCCAGAAGGAAGATGTGTATCAGTTCTGGCTAGCAAGAAGAACAGAATATTTGGTGTTCCATTCTGCACCTCTTCTCTCTGCGAAATGACTAAATCTAGGAATGGACTGCAGTTAGAAAGTGGTTTAATCATGTGTGCAACTAATATACAGCCAGACATTGAACGATTAATTAATAGCAAACAGGCTCATACTTATCACTAATCATCCTGATGTGCTGTGTAACAATTAATGATTTAAATAAAATTGTAAATGTGCATTTACTGTGAAACTGTAGTATTAATATGCTTCTTAAATACAAAATGATTCTGTCTAAATGTAATAGGTGACTAAATTCCATTTTCCCCATTGTTATAATAATAATTAACAATAAAAATGATTTATTAATAATTCCAAATATCCACTGCGGCCCCCTTGAGGGTCGCGATCCACAGTTTTGGAACCGCTGGCGTAATGTAATACGCGTCTCGTAAATGTTCTGTTTTGGTAGAGAAGGTTTTGCATTCCACCCAAAAATTTAATATCGATATTTCACCGGAAATACATACTATGAGAGCCCCTGAATAAATAAATAAAAAAAATTAGAAACAGGTCTCTTGAGTGTATCCGAACACGCTGAAAAGCGAAAAGTCGGATAAAAAACCGAACTAGTTATGCGGCGATACCACTGTTTCTCTATACCGATACTGATTTTAGAGCACCGATACTAGATACTCACTTTGTAAAAAACTGTAAAGGCAATAGCTTGGTCACTGAATTATGTTCTTATTAGTACTTTTCTGTGTATAAACGCATGTAACCAGTTTTTTATTGTATGCTAATTCCAAAATTGTTCCTGTAGGCAATTCTCCAATTAGCAGCTATTTTTTCCTTTTATCTTCATAATGCCACAAGTTATATATCGCACTATTGTTAATCAAGGCTAATAATAATAATAATAATAATAATAATAATAATAAATAAATTAATTAATTTATTTATTCCATTTTATGTAAACTATATTTAGTGCTGATAACCTTCTTTTAAAGGATTTTCTAACCATAGAAAAACAAATACTAGCAATTCCTCTCTATTCTGCAATTTTCGAAATATAAAGTAATGTGTATTTTACATGAAACAACTAAAAATGTGTGTATTACACCATTCTACCACTATTGACAACTATGCCACAAACTTATGTATTTTTCATCCGGCAATAAGCAATTAGCCATACAACACTCGGAAACGTAGTAAGTTTGTTGATTAAGCTTCTCTACCACACATTCTCATACATTGGCACATACATGTTTAATACAAATGCATATTAGACAATTAAAAACTTGAAGAAAAAAATCAAAGAAGTATTATATGAAATGGAGATATAAAGGTATCAAGATTTTTGTTAAAGAACACGAGCATTCCTGAAAGAATATTTCCATCCGCTGCATTATCTCACGTCTTAAGTTCCGATTTGTCTCTGCTGGATTCATAGATTTTTGGTCACCAAAGTAGGTAAACGCAATGACAGATTTGAGTCATCAGGCTAGGCTACTGCAGGACCGTCAGCTAAATCCATTTCATTCGCAAACTAGTCAACACTGCATGTTACACGAGGACCTCTACTCTTTTCTCCATTGTTTTGCACGTTTTCATTTAGACACAAGAGTCTACGGAGCGTTGCATGCAACGCAGTCGAGGTCTATCAAGAACTATAGTCCAAAATCTTTAGACACATGCGAGGCAATGACGAAGTCTCCACTCCTTTCATTCCTTATCTAATATCAAGTTAAACGCAACAACTTTCAATAATGCTAAACCCCAAAATTTAAAAGTATCGAAAAGGTATCGAAGGTTTATCGATAAGTATTTGACAAACTTCGATACCACCGAGTATCGATGTATGAATATATATATTAGTATTAAGTTCAGTATTTTCCAAGGATGCGACAAGACGGTTTTCAAGAAAATCCTCTCACCCCAACTACCCATTACATGGAAAATTTTAGAAATCTTTTTATTTTCTAAAAAAAAAACAGAACAAAGATTTTGATTAAAATACTATATATTAAGGATACTTACATGGCAAATAAAACGCATATCTCGAATTTTCTGGGAATAGCCTGTGAAGCCCTCTTAATTCGGAAGGAATGTTGTATAACTGGTAAACGTTTAGCGAAAGATAAAACCTTGGTACAGAAAAAATTTAGATCTCTATCTCTTTAAAACACACAATTTATTTCAAATAACTTCTTTGTAGCATAAGCCATTTTCGAGATATCCGTTATTGATGGTTCGCATTGTTCAATACTTTGTCATTCTTTTGTAAGTCCTGTCGACATTGTTTTTCGCGATTGCATGGAAGCAGTACGGAATTTAAAGTCAGCATACAGCGAGCTGTTCTTAAACATTTGACTATCGCTATTCCCTTTATATATCTATAATGAAATCTATAATTTAGCTATTTCTACACAAGTTTATCTCGATTAAAACTTGTAGGAAAAAAAAATACTTTCGTAAGAATAAGTTTACCTATACCTACTACTAAACTACAGAGGGCAGGGTAAGTAATGTGAATGTAACACAAGATTTTTTGTTTAGATTTAGATTGGATTGGATTGCGTTCGACGAGTTCACTGGTGGCCAGAGACCCAAGGACAAACAACAGGTCAAGGAAAATACAATGTGGTTACATGTGTAAATGAGTCTTAAATATGGATATAGAGCATATTAAAATAAACTGAGGGGAAAAAAACGAGGAAGATGAGTTAAAGAAACAGCAAATGGTACCAATATTTCCCTGCGTTTACAAAGCTTAAATATGTAAATATAAACACATTTTTCCTATGTATTAATGAACTACTAAGCTTTATTTTATCACTGGACTTGTATAGCCTGTGCATCTTTTCATTATTTTAAATAATTTTGCATTGTCAGTTACATTTCCATAAGTGAATTTATAATCTTTGAAACATATCCACCTGCACTATTTATTTTAGCGCTCATATTAAATTTTAATAAACTGGATATTATTTTCGTGCATACAGCTTATTTACGTAAGGAAATTAAAGCGATTTGAGTACACATACCGAATTGATTACTGCATGGAAACTTTGACTCAAATCGAAATGAATCTTATATTCGATCCTCTTAGGAAGCAGGGTCGGATCAAAATTTTATTGCATGGAAGCGATTCGCTCTTAGTAAGCAGGATTGGATCGAAATATTGTTGCATGGAAGCCACCTGCCGCATTGAAATCTTATTGAATGCGCCAAAAAGTACTAACTTCCACTGCACTCGCTGATCGCTCATCGTATTTTTTCTACAGATATGTTGAAAATTTTTAACATTTTGTTGTGCTGAATATGGTTCAAGCTGCCGGAATATGAATTTAAAGGTGGTATGGCCGATTCGGGCATTTTCAAAGCAATCTTGCTCCTTAAAACATAGGCGAACTATACGTTCCCTTCCATCAATTCATTTCCTTAAACCAACAAAACGTAGTAATAGCTGAACTTAATGTTATTCCTTGACATTTTTGAGATTAACACTAAAACGGGTTTCAAGTGCAACGAAACGTGTGTAAAATTACTGTACGGTCCTAAAGCCAAAATTCTGGTTTTGATTAGGTCTTTGCCTGATGCTGCAACAAACTCAGGTTGCCAACCTTCGTTACGACCTTGGCCACAAGGTGGTGTTGGCTGTACCTTTTCACTCTTGTTATGGGCTTGTTTATTGTGTTTCACCACTGTGCAACCACACGTATTTTACGATTTTGACAAATGTACTCTAACACACACGTGACGCATAGCTCAACAACAGTTAACATGAAGCTGTATTTGATTTGGGGACCTCATAGTGACACATTTAATTTATACTAATAAAGAAAATTCATATAGTTTGCCGAATGTCTTTCGAAGGCATGCATTAAATTTGTAACCATTTAATTAAGTAATAAGTATTTCTCACCTTATCCTTTACACCCATTATGGAAGCTTCCAGGTTAAATTAGAACTTTCTAAATTAAGTACACGTAGCACACAAATTCACTTCCAAACTCTAACACGCCACGCTTCAAATTGAGAATAGCTGAGCTCTTCCCGTACAAGTCTGCGCATACTGAGGTTAGTGGGGAGATGGTGGGGTGACACCAAAGCTCTGATTGGCCGGAACCTCTGTGACCGCCAGCAAGAAAATCCTGTTTTCGTTTTCGCTACGTGCTTAGAACACACTAGAGGTTATAAACTACAAGAATCCGAGTTCGATACCCGTTGTACAGAAGTTCTGTTGAACTGATAACGGCGTAGCAAGGAATGCCCATATCCTCGCGCTGGAGGAGCCCCATATAAAGGATGGACCCCCCCCCCCCCGGGTCATGGGTATGTTTTAAGCTACGTGCTTATGAAAGTGGAAATGTTGCATTCCACTCAAATATTCAGTATCGAGATTTCACCGAAAATGTACGTTTTCGGGTTCCCTGAGTTAAAAAATAAAAAAATACGGAAGAAAAGAGAATTCGAGGGATCGATAGGTGCAAACTTCATACTTCAGATTTATGGATGCAAGATGAAATAGTTTATAAAATTCTCTCCAACCCTAAATAGGTTTTAAATACAATATTTTCAATTTGCATGAGGAATAAAATGTACAGTTAACATTAATTTTCTGTAAATGACATTTGAAGTTCCCTCCATTCTGAACCAGTCATAAATATACTAATATTATAAAGACAGAAAATGTATGTGTGAGTGAGAGAGAGTTATTTCAATTAAATAAACTTTTTCTTGTTTTCTACTGTGTAAATTCACAACATTTTCACTCATTCTCTTAGTTATACATAATTATTTCTTAATCATTCACACATTAAAAAGAAACGGTTATTTGAACCTCTCCATCTTTAGTTTATGTGACTAGCTTGCAAGTTTCAGTAAGACTGGTGAAAAGTTGCATCGCGTGAAACATTTTATGTACTGGAAAATGTTGTTTCTTATCCGGTTAAAGATGCACATGCCATTATTTTGTGTTTCTGATCTCGATATGGTCAAAATTATCCTACATAATAGTCGCAGATGGTCAAAATAGCACGGAATGTGTGTCTAGACTAAATTATTATAAAATGTCAAAAACAAACAAATTGGAAATGTTGAAGTTTTTAACCAAATTGTCATCGCAGGATTGCCTTAAGAGTAAGACAGTAAGAAAACCAAACGTTAAGAAACCTGTAGTGAACGTATAAAAACATCAAGGCCGTTGGTTTTTTCTCAAGTAGCCCCCGATATGACCATAGAAGTTAAAGCGGGCTGTACAAGTGAAGTAATTAAAAAAAGAGCAAATTGAATCTGGCGTTTTACAATTTATTATCTGCTCTGGAGTAAAACTGTGTCCATCAATCATGGCTTGTCTCATCCCTCGTGCTCTCCCCGTTCCATACTCATCCCTTTCTTTCCACTAAATGTAACTTCGCAGTTAGATCTAAAATTTAAAAAAAAATACATTTCCCTGTTTAAATAATCGCGAATTTTGTTTAATCCTCCCTTGTTAGAAGTATTGGAGATAGGCGTTAATAGGTTTGTTTTGACCTTGTGTTATGTAAGTCAGAAATCACGTGACGACTGGTAGTTTCTAACTTTACCGCATCGCCTAACACTTGCATATCAGGCTATATCTATCTAATATTATATATTCAGAGTATTGTTTTACGAAGTGGACAACCACATGAACAGAGTAGTAGAGGCGACAGCTGAGAAGACTTACTTAAACGTGTTTTCCAGAAACGGTAGACTACCTGCATATTCTATCCCTTCAAGATCTCTAAAGTAATGACCTTGCATTAGTGCTTTGGAGCCATTAGGCCATAAAGCAGCGTTGTAATTACAATTAGCTTGGGGAATGCTACCTAGAAGTCAAAGATCTAGCATGGGGAAGACTTGTTTCTTTTCAACAGATGGGATAATTGCTACCCTGGAAGTGCCTACAAAATCATTTCAGGTAAAAGTATCTGAGAAGCAGGCGTGTGTAGATTCCCATGATATTGCATTTTGGCGAATTTGTTGACCCAGCAACAACTCAGATCGCAAGGCTGCACTTTTTCCTTAGTGCAGCAACTTGTACCGAGACTTGTACTTGCTAGAATTGCCATTTCTTGATCCAAAAGTGATGACTGAATGTGTTATTACATCCGTAAAGTCCCAGAAGGAACCAAAGCAGATGAATTTTGCTATTGTATTGTAAAAAGTACCTACACCAGAGTTATGATAATTTTCTTCCCAATCCTTATCGCAGCCTATGAGAGTTTTCGCATAAACTTCACCACCTATTTTCATCACCACCCGCAGACGTTCACGTTCTAGGTGTTCTGAAGGCAGTATAGAAACGCAACTCAAAGTCTCAGTAATCTTTCATTTAAGGAGATAAGATAGTCTGAACACATGGAAATTACACCTTAGGTGTGTTAAATTACCACTGCTCTTAAAGTTCTCAATGGTTTTTCCTGTAATTTTTACGAATTATTCTATAAATCGTTGCAATTATTTCAGGTGGTTGTTTGCATTGATAGCATATGTAGTTGAGACCCTAAAACTTATTTCATTCAGCATAAAAATAATAAAATTTACTCTTAAAACATATTAATTCATGTACCTTTTTCTCTGATACTACTTGCAATACAGAATCACACTTTTGCATGCTTGTTCTTAGTATAATCAGCTATCTTCTGAACCTCAATTATTTAGTTATGTATATAAGTTCACTAGAAACTGAAAAAGAATTATTTGCAAAGTCAAAAAAAGTAAAAATGTGGAAACTTTTCAATGTTGTTGCTTTCTTAATATCACTAATATACATTATAAAATTATGATTGTGGTTCAGAAAGTTTAACTATGTGTTGTACACATGTACTGAAAATTTCAGCTCTCTGCCTGTCATACTTTCTGAGAAAAAGGTACACAAGTATCCAAAAATTTTGTTTTGAGAAAACTGAATTTAAAGTTTGAACATTAAAATTCTGACAAACTTCAGTACATTCAGGAGTAATAATCATTGCACCTTCATTAATGGCTTGCTTCAGCTTTTCTGATTGCCTTCTCTTGGTCCTGGCCTCTTTTGTTAATTGCTGAACTGCTCGCTGGGCATGGTATAGTCGTTCGTTGTTGAAAGATACAAAATGTTCTAAAAAGGGGCGTTGCATGACAGCTTTAAAGGGTTGCAGATTAGTATTTAAATTGTATTTAAATGTCTTAAAAACCTCTTAACCCCTAAAAAGTATATTTTCTGAAACTGGTAATAATAGAAATTTTATTAGTGCCTAAAACAGAAAAAGTGATTTTTGACCACTTCAGAGTACCTTGTCCCCTTAAAGAAAACGAGAAAGCCATTGACGAAATAAACATTTATACAACACGAACACACATTATAATCTTTAATTACATCAATGGTTTTCAAACTAGGGGTCCTGAGAGACTTCCAGGGAGCGGAGACCCTTATGCAGAAGGAAAGGAAACAAATTATGTGGTATACAGGCAAATTGCTACTAATACTACTACTAAAGGCACGTAACACGGAGGGGCCCCCGGAACCGGGGTAGAGCACCGCACGCAGGCCAATCGGCCCATTGTGCTTCCAACGTGACCCCTGGGAGGGAAGGATGAAGAGAGAGACCCGAAGGGCAACCAGATCCGGATGCCGACGGGAGCAAGCATGGAAAGGGTCCCTAACGTTTCCAGATATAACGCATCCGCCGCCGCACGGTCCCTGCTCACAAGCTACCAACCTCCCACGGAGCGAAGCCTCACGCTGAGGAGAGACCTAACTGAACAGTACCGTAGCGACCCCAGGGAAGAAACCTATACAGAGCGCAAGCCACCGCCCAGCCACAACCCGCTGAACACGTCGCCTGGTCCTTCAACCCTGAAACAGCGGACAAGGAAAATGATGGGTACAGGAAATGAGAGGAAGGAGAGTCCTGGTAGAAGATGAACCACCCCAGCATTCGCCTGGCGACCCGGGGAAACCACGTAAAACCCATGGGCCAGAGTGGGTGGTCGCCGGGGATCGATCCCAGGACCTCCCGAATGCGGGTCACAGATGTAACCACCTGAGCCATCCCGCTCGGTTACTACTACTACTACTACTACTACTACTACTACTACTACTACTACTACTACTACTACTACTACTACTACTACTAATAATAATAATAATAATAAAACTTATTTTGATTATCTGGAATGTAATATAAGCAATAATAGGAACAGGGATATTGAAAATAATTTGAATAAATTTCAATCAATTTGGGGAAAAATAAATACAATTCTTACAAATAAAAAATATGAAAAGGTACAAAATTAAACTTTTGTTAGCTAATGACTGAAACTTGGATAACATATGAAAGAGATAAATGTAAGACACAATCAGCAGAAATGAAATTTCCCCGTAGAGTGAAAGGATGCACAAGAATGGATTTGATACGAAATGCAACTATACGGGAAGAATTAAGTATGTACAACTAAAATTAAAACGTGAAGAGTATGACCACAGAAAGAATCTCTGCCTTGGTGAATAGCTATCAGCCTCGAGATGGACGTTCCAGGTCGTAGCACTCTGAAGACAGAACAGGCAAGGGTGCCTAATCCTTGCAAGGATGATGACGACGACGATGATGATGATAATAATAATATCCATTATTGTGGTGACATCAATGTATAAATCACTTAACGTTAGGTAAGAAATACCTGCGTGTTAAATCTACTTAAATGCAAAACACTAAAAAATCTATCGCACCTGTAGAGAAGAATATTTCTCATTATAACCAAACAGAAAGTTTGATTATCTTTGTAGAACAACGTTTGATAAACGTGTTAATTTGGTAGAGAGCAATTATTTTAACTCAAACAATATACAACTAAAATAAAACCAATGGATAACTGTTTGGAAAGTTTTGATTTTGGTGAGTAATTGATACTGACATATATACTGGGCTATCTCGGAACCAAAACATCAGTTTTCTTTATTTATTTCTTTTGCGTGTGTTACCTTCTCACGCAAGAATGGCCAAACCGATTCTTATGAAACTTAGGTCCTGCATAGAAAATAGCCTACATCTTAATTACTTGCCCCAAAGGGAAGGTTCAAATAAGACGCAAAAAAAAAAACTCGTGTATTACATTCACACGACTTTCCCTGGTCACTCTACTAAAACGATTCTTGCAAAAGCGTGTTCTATCCACTTCTGGTTAGTCAAGTTAAACTTTCAGCGATAGTTAGATTTTTAAAAAGCGGATTGCTGTGTGATGGTTTTGAAATACCATGTTCTTTGCATGGCCACGAGAAAATACGAACGACTTCACACTTGAAAAAAAGTATAAGTATTTGAAATTGAGACCAATAACAAAGAATACCTCGGAAACAGTGAACGCCACAAAAAATTGTATTTGACATAAACTACGTGTTTTAACACGATCAACGTTTTTTGTGTAGTAACAGTTTATCTATCTTTTATAGTTTATCAGTTATACAAGTAATTCAGAGTGAAGAGGTTTTCACAGGTTATTCGCAAAAAATTAAAAGTATACATTTTATTTCTCTTGCAAATATCTCAAGCATATGACATTTTAATCAAAATCGTTAGCGCCGTTTTTTGGGAAAGCCAAAAATAACAAAATTTGGCCATGTAAAGGATAGTTTGGGGTGGAGGCATTTTCTTGAAAAACTTTGTGTCGCATTCTTGGAAGATGCTGAATTTAAACATAAAGTTCGGTATTTAACCAACTTTTCATTTTGAGTTATGCTGTTCATAGACAGACGGATAAACACACACAGGGAGCTTTTTCTAAAGATGCTTCTTTTGGATTCAGGGAGCTACAAATGTGTATTTCTCGGTATCGAATTTTGGGTGGAATGCAAATTACCTCTCCTTGCTATAGGTAAGTGCAATGCGGGCGTTTCAAGTAAGGCCACAGATCTACTATATGCGCAGCACGCCTTACTGCAGTGACCTTGGTATTCGACATATGCGCGATCCGTAGCCTTAACTTAAAACGCTCGCACTGTACAGAGAAAGTAAGAATCCTAATATCTCGCTTTCTTTTCGTTTGTTTTTAAAACTTGCTGAACAAAAGCTTATAAGCAGTGTGTTTCTAATAAGTTTTATATTTATGAAATTCCGATCAGATGTATATTATACCAATATTTCGTTAGTATTATTCGTGACTGTAAATCTATTTACCACAAAAAACCGTATATATATACGGTTATATACTTGTCTATTTATAGCATCTCATGCTTAATGGGACAAGCTACTCTGAAATGGTCAAAAATCACTTCTTTTTTAGGCATTAATAAAATTTCTATTATTTCCAGTTTCAGAAAAGATTTGCTTTTTGGGGGTTAAGAGGTTTTTAAGACATTTAAATACAATTTAAATGCTAGTCTGCATTCCTTAAAGCTGTCATGCAACGCCCCTTTTTAGAACATTTTTGTATCTTTCAACAATGAACGGCTATATCATGCCCAGCGAGCAGTTCGGCAATTAACAAAAGAGGCCAGGACCAAGAGAAGGCAATCAGAAAAGCTGAAGCAATCCAGGAATGGAGGTGCAGATGATTATGAGCCTGGAATGTACTGAAGTGTGTCAGAATTTTAATGTTCAAACTTTAAATTCAGTTTTCTCAAAACAACATTTTTGGATATTTATGTACCCTTTTCTCAGAAAGTATGAGAGGTAGAGAGCTGAAATTTTCAGTACATGTATACAACACATAGTTACACTTTCTGAACCACAATCATAATTTTATAATGCATATTAGTGACATTAAGAAAGCAACAACGTTGCAAATTTTCCACATTTTTACTTTTTTGTCTTTGCAAATAATTGTTTTTCAATTTTTAGTGAACTATATACATAACTAAATAATGAGGTTCAGAAGATAACTGATTATACTAAGAACAAGCATACAAAAGTGTGATTATGTATTGCAAGTAGCATCAGGGAAAAAGGTACATCAATTCACATGTTTTGTGAGTAAATTTTATTATTTTTCTGCTGAATGAAATAATTTTTGCGGACTCACCTACATAAGCTAGCAATGCAAACAAACAATTAAATTAATTGTAATGATTTATAGAATAATTCGTAACAATTTCAGGAAAAACCATTGAGAACTTTAAGAAAAGTGGTAATTTAACACACTTAAGGTGTAATTTCCAGTGTTCAGACTATCTTGTCCCCTTAAAAGACAGTACAGGTTAAATGGGACGCACTGTTGCCACGCTGTCAAGGACATGCGTTGGTTAAATGGAACGCACTGTTGCCACGCTGTCAAGGACATGCGTTTTACCCATTCGTTTCATTTGGTACATGATGGGACTCGTCCGTTTCTCCCAGCCCAACTCGTTCGAAAAGCAGTAACGAATATACCCAACTATACTCGAGCTTCTGTTCACATGTGCGCTCGTGGAAAATGGGTCCCTTTGGGTATTCGCTCCTTCGAGAGATCACATCATAGCGGTGTTGTCAGGCGTATTGTTTCACTGCGTTAAGGCAAAGGAATGGCAATAGCCTATGCCATGTTACAGCGTTTTCGACTTTGTTTCTTCCTATTGTTATGGCCAAGATTTGTTTTACTGCATCATGATACGCAAATTCCATTTTCATGGTTTGTTTTATCACCACACCTAAGCAAAATATGTATGAAAATATGTTCCAAAATAAATATCATAAAAGCTTCATATACAATTTCATTCTGAATTTCTGTGAGAGGAAAAAACAACTCAGTCATCTGTATAAATAAACATTGCAAATCATATTGTAATGCAACAATGCTTTATTCTTTAAAAGTCCAGAAATTGCACAACTGCCATTAAAGTAAAGTATGTTACTATCAACCTGTAACGCAAATTCAGGTTAATTACTCAAAAGTTGTTGCTTTACATCAATGATATATATATATATATATATATATATATATATATATATATATATATACAGCTAGGTCCAATTGTAAAAGAAATTTATTGTGTTTAAAATTTCGCTTTCTTTTAATGAGATACAAATTAACAAAGCTGAGAAAAACTCCGTAATGAGAAATGACGATATTTGAGAGCAACTTAATGCTATACAATATGAAATCTGATAAAAATACAACCAAAGACAGTTTTCTTACAAGAAAATTTAAAACAACATTCACAGAATGTATATTGAGGCTGAATATATATGACCTGGTCCTGGGCTAATTTTATCTGTACATTGTGGAGCTCATTTTCAAAATCTATATAAGGAACTCGGGTGAAAATACGTATGTACATTATCGTGCTCTATCTCGTATTCCTCGAGCCAGGAATCAGTAACTTAAAATAATAACTTATTTTCCTTTAGCAATTTACACTTCCGGTAAATGAATGTTGCTGTGAATGAACACAGTCATCAATATTTTTGGGTGAAATAAAATATAACATTGCAGTAACCTAGTTTTGTTTTAGCAATGTACACTTCCAGCAAATGAATGTTGCTGTAAATGAACACAGAGCGATCAGCTTTTTCAGCTGAAGGTGAATGAATATAACATAACTTAAAAACAATAACTTAGTTTTGATTTAGCATTTTACGTTTCCAACATATGAATGTTGCGTGAATGAATTTCATTAAGTAAAGGGTCATAATATGTAATCTGCCATGCCAGATAGGCCAAATATAGTTTCATAGAAGGGGCAGATTTAGTGTTTCAGACAAAGTGGTGATGATTATCATGAAGACATAGTAATGACATAGAATGGTTTACCGATGTCTTTCAGAGACTGGAAGAAGGGTGTGTGATAGTAATGGACAATGCAAATTCTAGGAAAGCTGAAATTTTTAAAAATGTTTCACTAAAAAAAGTGCCAAACAGTCAAAGCTAAATGTCAATACGGGTATCCCAAATGAAGCAACTTGTTCAACTTCAGGCCCCCAGTTGTCAACCTTTAATAAGGACCTATGTGAAGCCTTAGATTGTGCTGACATTCCACTCTATAAATTAGAACATCCTAAATTACGTGCATTCTTAGAAACGTATATAAAACAGGCTATACCACATGAGTCTACCCTTCGTAAACATTATGTTCCATTACATTATGAAAAAACAATACAAGAAATTCTGATTCTATTAAGGATAATCTAATCTGGGTGTGCATGGATGAAACTCCAGATGCGTGTAAACGAGCAATATGTAATGTAATTGTCGGTACGCACGGTGAAAATGGACTGTCAAAGGCTTATCTTCTAACAGTGTAAGAAATAGCAATGATAAATCATTCAACAATTGCGAAAATATTCAATAATGCAATGTTGCTATTATGGCCAGACGGAATTAGGTATGAAAATGTAGTTTTGTTTTTATCTGACGCAGCCCCATATATGGTTAAGGCAGGATGGGAGTTAAAACTGCTTTATAGTAGACTGATTCATGTAACATGCTTGGCACATACAATGCTTCGCCTGAGTGAAACTGTGCGCTTAAATTTTCCTACTGTTAATAATTTAATATCAAGCGTAAAAAAGGTTTTCCTTAAATCTCCGAGTAGAATCAGTTTGTTTAAACAGTTGGCTCCAGGAATTCCACTGCCTCCTGAACCGATCATTACGAGATGCGGGACCTGGTTACAGGCTGCCATATATTACACTAGTCTGCACGATATCGGATGACTGAAAACTAATAAGTGATTCTGACTCACTCTTTTTATGCTGATTTCAGAACTGCTTTTAGTTTTTTTTTTCTATCACGTACAGTTTTTTCACAATTTCACTTCAAAAATATAGAGTTGAGCCAGTAGATGACGATTGGAATCACTTTGGAAGCTACTAAATGCTAATGTCGAAAATAACAAAATAAATTAAATACCGACAAGGAATGACTCCTGTGTTTACATTATTTACCACGTATAATACCTAGTAGGAAGAGGAAGTATTACCTTCCACTCAAAAAAATTCGATAGCAATACTTCACCAAAATGCGTGTTTTGAGGCCCCCGATTAAGAAAACACTTTTACAAAAACGACCGTGTATGCGTGTGAACAGGATAACTCAAAAATGAAAACTCTGGTAAATACCAAACTTGGTATTTAAGTTCAACATCCTCCAAAGATGGGACACTAAGATTTTCAAGAAAATACCCCACTCTGAACTACCCTTTTCATGGAACATTTTCGAAATTCTTTATTTACTCAAAAATTACTGTAATGTTTTTGATTAAAATACCATATGTTTAAGACATTCACATGACAAATAAAATGTAGGTTTTGAATTTTCTGGGAGTGATCTGCGAGGTCCTCCTCATTCGAAGGGAATTTTGTATAATTTTGTGTAAATGGTAACCGTTAAGAGACAGACAAAGATACACTTCAGAAGGAAAAAAAAATTAAAGCCCTTTAAAGCATACAATTTATTTCAAACAACTTTTTTGTGCCATCAGCCATTTCTAAGACATCCGTTTTTATTGGTTTGAAATGTTCAATACTTTCCTGTTTAATGGGCTGTCGCTATGCAGTTGTTCCTCCCGATATCATGGAAAGAGTGTGAAATTTCAAGCCCAGCGTATAGCGACTAGCTTATAAACTATCTTTTCGGTTCCTTCTATCCCCCTTGTACCTACAACGAAATGTGTAATGATTTCTTGATTAACATGAATTAGAAAAAAATCTTGTGATACATTCACATGACTTTCTCAACCATCTATTTTTATTAGTGGGTATGCAAACTATTCTTACTAAAGCTTATTTTTATACCTCCTACATTCTAATCCAAATACATCTTTAAAGAAATAGTTACATTACACATTTCATTATAGATTAAAAGGGAACAGCGATAGTCGAATGTTTAGAACTGGACGCTATATGCTGACCTTAAAATTCCATAGTTTCCATGCAATCGCGAGAAACAACTGAATATTGACAAGACGTTAAGAGAATGGCTGTTATGAACAATTCGAGCCTTTAATACCGGATATCTCAGAAATGGCTTATGCCACACAAAAAGTTGAAATAAATTGCGTGTTTTAAAGAACTCTACATTTTTTTGTTTAGTACGTTTTCGTCTATCGCTTAACGTTTAGCAGTTATTCAAGGTTATAAAAATTCCTTCCCAATGAAGAGGACTTCACAGACTATTGCCAGAAAATTCAAGATATACATTTTATTTGTCATGTAAATATGTTTAATAGGTGGTAATTTAATCAAAATCGTTAGAGTAATTTTTTAGAAAACCAAAAATTTCAAAAAATCTTTCATTTAAAGGGTAGTTAGGATTGGGGATATTTTCTTGAAAATCTTCGTGTCGCATTCTTGGAAAATACCGAACTTAAATACCAAGTTTAGTGCTTATCTAACTTTTCGTTTTTGAGTTATGTTGTTCGCAGATACACACACACGGAACTTTTTCTAAAAAGGAAGTTTTTTAATTCAGGGGGCCTCAAAACTATTTCCGGTGAAATCTTGGTATAGAATTTTGGGGTGGAATGCAATACCTTCTCTACCTACTAGGTACGTGGCAGAGAAGAGTTCGTAAGAATATTTTATAGGAGCTTTATAAAAATAAGCGATAGTGTGTAAAGAAATATTTTAATTAATGCGTGGTGACAAGCTGTAAATACCTTTTCTTGACACCTTTTCTCGAATATTTCTTCTGATCCACGACTTTCCATTGAAAACGCAAAAGAGGGAGTTATCTCACATCGTAAGGTACACAAAATTAAAGTCTCCATCCTTGCTTGACGTGACGTACCACGTTTGCAACCGCGAGTTAACTGGTACTTAGAATGATTCACGCGTGCTTTTCTGTGTACTGGTAGCGTGTGCCAAGCAATTAGATTACGAAATATCGAATTAACTCGGGACCACTAGTGTGGGCGACGCGCGCATAATTGAGTGCGTCACAATTTTATGTTTACGCTGTTTTCTGCTAGTGAGAAAACCACTATCGCATTATCATAATTACGTGCAGATCAATGAAACTTATAAAACCTAAGATAGCATTAACAAATCTTGTAGCAGTGGTAAACATATACTAACGTTGGTTGAGTCGTAGCTCAGTTAGTAGAGCACCTGCCTATTGTGTAAAGGGTCCCGGGTTCGATTCCCGGCTGTGAGGTGGGAATTTTTTTCTAGCCAAGATTATTCCCTATCCTCCCCAGTCTAGTAGTGTGTGTGATCTAATCAATAAAACCCAAAGCTTACCAGAAATATAACGACAAGCGAATACGAGTTAACACTATTGCCTATAGGCAATGTGTTCCAAAAGAAAGACCGCCGATAAGACTAAAAGTCCATACTCTGCTATATCCAAACCTGTATTAAACAGTGTTTTTCCTTTTTTTTTATTTATTTTGTTATGCTAGGATATTTTTATTACATCGCTAATTATTGAGTTCACCAGGAATAAGATAAGTAAAAACACAAATAAAAAGATATGAAATAATAAAAGAAACATATCAATACATTGTGGTGTATGCAAGTGTAAAGTAAAGCTTTGAGCACTTAAATATTATCTTTTTATTAAAGCCCTTGTACACGATCAAATTTTTGTCAAATTCAATACTTTACAAGACCTTTCAAGAGTTGTCACAAATTTACAACTTTTCTTGTCAAATTGCTCCCAATACTTTTAAACTCGTTGAAAGTCTTGAAAGCAAATAAGAACATGCTCTAAACGATCAAAGATTTGACAATGATTTGATGGCTTTAGCCAATGAAATGCGAGTATTTATAGTGCGTCACTAAATCTGCAACATGGCGGAAAGCGAAAAGTAAACAAAAATGGCTACCCGGCCAAGGTATGTTGTATGCGAACTGATTAGGTTATACATAAGCTGGTCATGTCTGTACCTCGAGGGCTCCGTGGATTACCAGAAGATGAAGCAGATGAAGGCATATGAAGAAATAATTGCCAGGCAGATTTCCAAACTAAGTATACATTACTGCAATGTTATATAGTGTGGTTAACCTATGAGTTGGTGTTATTTCCATTGTATTCCATAATCGTAATATGATTTCATTGGATATCATACGTGAAAGTGCTACATAACATTGGTATAGAACAGTATTTCATTGTAAACTGTTAATACCGTGACGCAAATAGTAAATTGCTTTGTGCGTGATAAATTATTTATTAATGTATTCTGAAGGGTTTCAGTTTGAAAAAAGACAACTCGTAAATACACATTTATGACATTGTCAAGTCCTGACCAATCTTGTCACATATTGAAAAATGTTTGACAATTTTTCTTGCACACTCTTGAATTGGAAAAAAGTTTGATCGTGTACAAGGGGATTTACAACGTTTAACCATACTATTTTAGTTTTTAATCACTGTACAGAAATACACAGTATACTGCAGAAAGGCGCTGAGGATATCCCGTCTCACAGCTGCAGCTGGCCATCCAAGGGAGTCAGGTAATTGGTTAGATTCGCCGTCTGTTGCAACATCTGTGGGAAATCGGTAGAGTTCGGATAGGTCGTGCTTAATTGGTAAGTTATAAAACCAGCTGCTATCCAAATGTGAACAGGTTTTGGGAGGCGGATGTAGGATCCCTGCCTGGGAGAGTCTAGAATGAGTAATTGAGATTTACATGTGGAGAAACAACCTGGAGGTTTTCCTTGGCTGTGGTCCACACGACTACTGTCCTCCGCATGAAACGCAGCGGTGTTTTGCTGTATCCAGTCCACCACATTGGCTGCAGAATAGGGCAGGAGACCAGGTCATGCCTGTATTGTTTTCTGCTCTTGGAATGATACATTACGGTAGTGGTAGATGACACGTTCCACTGAAGCGGGAGATGGGACATGTGAAGATTTCTCCAAATGCATGCCCAGCGTGATTGGAGTATTGCCGTTCCACAACGGGTCTATTGCTGACTCGTGGAAGTGGAAGTGGAAGTGGAAGCCGGTAAACTAATTTGGTAGAGATTAACTGCTCGGCACGACTGACTTCTGGAGGAAGTGTTTGGATGTTGTCCGAGTGGTTCCGGAAAAACTGAGGTATGGCGTGATGCTGCCCCAGAGCATAGCTTTGCCATGGTAAGTTTTGTATCTGGTCTCCCAGGTCATACTTGGCTCGTAGTGAGTTACGAATAAAGAGGCCCTGACATTGTTTCCTGGACGGATATGGAATTGAGACCTCCCTTCACTTTAGGAAGGTGCAATTGCTGCCGAGGTAATTTATAAAAATAGTCTTTCCAGAGATACACACCACAGCTCTTTCCAATACAATGGCTTGTTTCGGCGGTATGAGAAGCACTTGAGCCAAGTACCATTGTTTTAAGGGCAAAACACATTAACATGCTACATTTTCTGAAAGGGTTTAAGTTCCTGGATATATGCTTAGACAGCGATGGTCCCGTTGTTCCAGTAAACCTTGCCCAATTCAGAGCAACCATACCCTTCCAGTTCCTCGAGACTATTGATACCAAGAATTTTAGTCTGATGCATAGAGGGAATATCTCCTACCCTGTGATGTTCCGCCATTCTTCCAATGCTATCCACTAGATTTGGAGTGGTTAATCCTGGCATCAGAAGCTTTTCTGTAAGCCTTAAGCATCTCGGGAATCGTCAAACAGTACTTTTGTTCTCACAACAGGATCACCACATCAACTGCGTAAGCCCGTAGCGTGAGAGGGGTTGTAATACATAGCATCCATAGGCGAACGTTCTATGTGCCATTCGCATCAATGGTTCTAAGCTTAAGGCAAAAAGCGTCATTGACAGTGGACAACCTTGCCGTACCAGGAACCCATGCAAACAGGCTGACTTAAGTATCGCTTATCTGTATGCGCGAATTGGTGCAAACACACAATGGTTTCCAGGATCCTCTTCGGGAAGCAGAAGGCCTCCAAAAGGCTTTTTCAAAGTCTAGTGCCACCAGTGCACCGCTTTCTTTATCCTGCTCTGAAAAATGGAGAACCGTGTCTCTGAGGACGCTAAGACTGTGAATAATGTTCCTTCCAGGAATGCCACCGGTCTGACCAACACCACAGAGAGCAGATACAACTGATATTAATATTTTCGTAAATAGTTTATAGCCAAATTTCAGGAGCGTGATTGGTTGATACTCTTGAAGGCAGTGAGGATGAGTTTTTTGGGGGGGAAGGATAATCAGTCCCATCACTGAAGCCGTTGTGAATCGCTTGAGTCGCTAATATTTCATCGTACATCGCTGAGAGATACGCATTCACAACACCCCAATATTATTTATAGAACTGATACGCCAAAACATCAGGCGCGGGAGCCTTGTTCCTACGCGTCATTTTTAGCGCTCTCAGTACTTCCACTGCATTTACAGGCTAACGTAAATCCTCTTGTTGGTTCAAACTGGCATGAGCTGTAGGAGCACTCATCATCTTACGTATATGTTCCCTATCAGGCGGAACATTGGAAAATTACGCGAAAATATAAGCTCTGCTGCGCACAAGATGTTGCTTGTCCCGTTGACTCTCGACCATCCTCCGTCTCAATCCCACATATGAATTTTAATTGTCTCCTGCGTTTCTCCTGAACAACATGAAATAATGCCCCTTGTTCATCTGCTACAGCAGACGACACTTTCGCTCGCATCAAGACACCACTCATAAGTTGTTCTTGTTTCTGACACGTCTTCATAGATGAAATTTCTCTTAGTACGTCACGACCTTGGCATCGTTGAGCATACAGCTCATGCAAAGCTTAATACGAAAAGTTTAGGGTTGCTTGCACTTCTTGTGCACGATAATGACCTAAAACTTTGTGAAAAAGCTTAAGCTTTGAATACCAGGTTTAATAATTGTCGACCAGGCAGAGAGCCGAGAGGGACTAGTACGACGCATACCGGTAACCAGCCGTTCCTAAAGAATTTGAAATTGTTTCTTAGTGCTCGGTAAAGTCAATGGCTGTTCATTCCAATAGCTACGACTGTGTCTGCCTTTATCCTCACAGCGAGGCAGTCGTGGTCCGAGAATGGTACCGGTATCAGCTCCGACCTCTGTACTGAAGATTTCATGACATCAGTAATATAAAGTCTATCTAACTTCGAAGCAGAAGTAGCTCTACGGAATGAACACCGTGCACAGTAACACCATGTATGACCTCCCAAGAGTCCTTCAGTTTCAAATCTGAGATGAGAGTGTCCAGATCCGGAAAAGGATGGTAATGATCCGTTTGATCTTTGGCACTACAAACACAGTTCCATTCACCGTCTATAACCAGCTCATTGCGATTATGCCTTAAGTAAAAAGGCAGCATTTTCACGATAAAAGTCTCTCGCTCCATGCCACGATGGCTACCAGAAGGTAAATACACATTTATAAAATGAACACTATTGAGAAAGGTAGAAATTGTTGACATTCAACGTGTTGTGTATGAATGCCAGAATGAAAAATAATGGCCGTACCTCTGTTGTTGCCACCGGTGTCAACTATGTGCTAATAACGGGGACCTATGAAATCAAGATTCTCAACATTTAGTCTCGTAAAAACAGTACATCTAGGTCATTTTTCCAAAAGAAATTCCGCAACATTGCTTGTTTGTGTTGACTGCGCAAACAGTTGCTGTTTAACGTAACGTAATTCCACACAAGAACAATAGTACACAGGACAGAAAAGAAAACATTAACAGAAAAGAAAAGTTTAAGTATCCCTGCAAACGACGTGTATGACATTAACTGTCTACTGTGGTAACACTCACTTTTGGCGCCGTTTTCGGGGAGAAATTCTGTCTTTTAGTTGAATGGTAAGGGTGAGATCGGGTTTTGGCGTTATCCCCACCAAGTTTAGTTTGCAATTTCACACTCTTCACTTGCGTGGATTTTAAGCGAGGATCCATATGTGAAACCCGTTTTGGGGAGTCGTTATCAGTTTTCAAATGTTTCGTAGGTGAGGGTGCCAAACGCGAGTTTCCACTGTGGACGTGCTAGACGTGACTCATGGTCTGAACACTCAGTCATTTCGTCTACCGCTTCCTCTATTCATTAGTTCCATGGTCGCGGTATTTGTTCATCAGCACGTGTACTTTTTTACATGTATTGCATGTGGTGCACAGTGCTTTGCGTCGTCTCTACAGTTGGTATTTACTACCGATATCTCGGCACTGTCCATCTCACTAGTTTTCTACGTGAACAAGGATGGCGAGGAATTTCTCGCGGAAAGGGCACGCCTCTCTTACACCGTTTGTACACTCGCTTCGCTTGGCTCTTCCATGCCGACAAAATTGTTGGGGCAGCAGCAACGATCGACTTTATTTGATTCTTAAATTTAGTTTTACTTATAGACGCTCTTTAACCACTATGGTCCTTAGCGTCCCATTTTATATTGGACGTGAAACACCGATAATTTTGCTCAGACGCCTCTTTATCAGGCTTGTTCTTTTACGTACCGTAAATCTACGACGCGGGACTACCGGCTTTACTTCTCTTTCGAAGGAAGCCATGCTAAGGATTTTTACGCCCGAAAAAATCTATCACCCTCCGCCGGGTTTGAACCCGCAACCTCGGGAAATAGAACATTTGTTTCTGCTGACTCGGCCAACAAGTCCTCCAGGAACGGCACTTGTGTCGTTCTTGGTGTGGTGCATGTCTACTATCACACTAAAAAGATGTGCTCCATGGTGTTGAGGTACATGCAACAAAGTTTTTCTCTGCTGACATTTATCTTTTAAATGAGTCGTTTCTTGACAGAGGAAGCACGCAGGAACCTGACCGGGATATTCTACCTGTACTTGAACGGGATTCACCTTAAGAAATGAAGGAATATTCCTCTTAACAGCCATTTTGACCGCCTTTATGCCATTGTTTGCCGGCAGCCTATAGTGGGTATTCCAAGTTTCCTTTCTAATGCCAAAAACTGCCCATAGAGACTTAACACGGTACAAAGGGCATGATGTGGAACCTCTGAAGGGGATTGAAATACGCTTACGGTGAGCGGTGTTTCATCAGCGGCTATGAGTGTGATATTCAGGCGAATGCCGGATTTAAATTGAAAGGATGTCAGTGTAGCATACTTTTTAAGAATCTGCTCGTATTGAATTAGTGAAATTTACTTCACGTAAACGTTTTCTCTGCCCTTTAATTGAATAGTGTCAACTTGATCCTTGTTTAGACCTACCTCTCGTGCCAGACATCGATGTATTTCCAACCAAGAAGGACGCCAGTCGGTCACTCCAAACGTCTCAACTGGTTGGTACATGTTGTCTCACTGAAGTAATAGCTGAAGCTGCAATCACTGAAGGGAACAACACCCGTATACTACTTGTTATAACCCGCAGTATACTGTGAAACTATACGTCAACACTCGAACACTCGTCGCCAGCTATCAGACAAGTGTGGCGAGACGAACACGTCCACTGCTCGAAATCAACTAATTGTTCCTTCATACACTAGTCATCGCATTTACAGTGGGAGGTGGTATGTCGATTGCTATTGGTCAACGAGGTCACGCGGTATTATCCGCAATATTGTTTCTATAGCATAACAACTTAGTAAAATTCTTCGGTCTACGGATGTGCGAGTATTCAGGAGGGATAATCGCCCGCACTCTAATTGTCTTTTACCTTCAGCTACTGAGTTATTCAATGAGGTGTCTTAAAGAGGAAGTGGGCGGATACGCGGGAAACAAGTGCCACGTCACTGTTGTGAACGCAGCAGTTTTATAGTATAGAAAAATGTAATAGGATCTTGTTTATATCGCGATAACTCAAAAACTAAAATCCTTAATCCAGTTCTGTTAGAGGTGTGTTAAAGAGCACAGTTTTGAGATGATGTGTGATTGGCCTCCCTGTACATTAAAGCCGCTAGTTTTCTTTGTAAAACTTCAACTGAAATAATTTGTATTATGAAAATCAATCAGCAAAGAACTTTGTTCCTTGAAGAGATGGATGGGGGAGTGAAGACTATGAAATACCCTAAAAAGTGTGAATTAACTTTTGGAAGATACCCCATGATAATACCATAATCCCATCCCATAATAATGTAAGTGAAATGCTATCGCTAGTTGTATGCAAACATTTGTTTTCACACCCGCTGCACCTTGCTCTTTGCGTGGCCTGTCACAGTAATCTAAAGACACAGCATTTTTGTTCCAATGCTCTTGTGTATTTAGTCCTGCCTTACAGTTGGATAGTTACAACAGTGATGTGATTACGTGATGAACGGTCTTGTGATAATAAAATAAAACACGGGCTAGGCGAAATGATGGCGTATGGTGCTTAAACAGCGAGTCATAAACAGAGTAGGAGAGGCCGCCCAAGGCAGTTAGGGAGGGGGAACATATGACCAGGTGAGTTACCCCTCCCAATGGTTTTGTTCTAAGTTCCTGAACTATAGTTGTGCACGTTTCCATGTGCCAATGCAGGTGTGACCGCAGGTAATCAGATTTATCGGGTTGTTTCATTATAATAGCGATGTAGCAATAAAAGAGTATTACGAGTACGTAAGTTTATTCAGTGTTTAGACACAGATTAGAGAGTATACAGAAAGGTAACTCGTCTGTAATCCATGCGCCTAGATTTATTGCGCGTGCGTGAAGTTTGCCATATTGAAACCGAGTAAACTGCTGTGTCGAGGTTAATCTCTTCGAACGAATACATTTTGTTTATTTTATTAATTGTGCATTTTAGCTGCTGGGCTTATATTCAACTCAACAGTTGTTTTATGCAAAGTAAAAGTTAGAATATTTGTTAATCCTTAACGGTTGCTGCTTTTATAATGAGCAGTAGTAGAAGAGTAAAGGCGGCCGATGGTGCTTAGCACCTAACTGTAGAAATAATTCAAATGCAAATAAGGACGTAAGCTTTTTCAGCTTTTTAAAAAAATGAACAACAGTAAGTGAACATCGTTATATATTTGTAGTTTACTAAGAGTTAATGTTATCAATTCGGATTCAAAGTAGTTTGTGTATAAATTATTATAATTAGCCACACATCTAATTGAATGGGAGAAAAACACAACAAAGCACGTGACTTGGCCAAAAATTTGGGTTAAGTTCACTTTGGGGTTATACTTGATAATGATTGATGGATTCCAATGCCAAGAGTGAAATTGTATATTTTTTGCTTTTGGTTTGACTTAAACTATGGCATCATAAACATTGAAATGTATAATCACCTATTTACTGAGCATCTACTAAATATTACTGATGTTTACCTAGTAATACAAGGTAAGATGGGAGGGTATACTAATTAAGTGATGTGTAATTAGTTTTTATTGTTTGATGAAATGAATGTTAGAGAGATTAAGAAAGGTTGAAAGCTACTTACACTGTTGCAATATTCACCAATCCAATTATAACCTAGTGGGATGGCTCAGGTGGTAACGTCTTTGGCCCGCATTGGGAGGTCCCAGGTTCGGTCCCCGGCGACCGCCCATTCTAACCCATGGAGTTTTCGGTTTTTTCCCCCGGGTCAGGCGAATGCTGGAGTGGTTTCTTTCATCCCCCGAATTTCCTGTCCCTCGATTTCGTTCCATTAATCATTTCATTCATCCTTCACCCCGCTTGGTCTTTTTTAGGGTTGAAGGTGTTGGCGATGGTGTTTCGGTGCAGCGTGGCAGGGGAAAAGGATGCTCTCTGTGCATTTTCTCCGTCCCTCGGCCTTCGGCTGGTTGCCGGGGTATAAGGACCACCCCTTTGGGGGCGTTGGACCCTGTGTGGGGCGGGGCCCCCGGTCTGCCTGTCCGATGTCTATATCCGGAAACTGTAGATACCCTCTCATTGCTGCGCCGTCACTCCTGGCCCCGGCCGCCCAGTGTCTCACTTCACCTCATCTTTCCCTCTAGGTAGCGCCCCCTCATAGGGCTTCGGTACCATATCTAGATTCACTGGATAGGTGCCGAATCCCCTCCGTTTGACAATCTAATCCAGATCCAATTATAAAGGCATACGTTTGTTTTAAACTTATGTTTCTTTCCATTGCAAAGAAATGGACTGTGTTCTATAGCAGGGCAGATTTACTGAAAAAGGATGCAAAATACGTAAATAAAAACTGCACAATAAGTTGTGTGCACTTTGAAGATGTGATGTTTGCTAATTTGTTGAAACACCGATTGAAATCTGATGATGTTCCAACATTATTCAGTATACCAAATCTACCCAATATCACTCAAAGGGAAAGCACCAAAAGTCAAGAACCTAAAATGGCTAAATTTGACACAAAGGTAAATATTGTAATAACATTATTGTAGCCCCACGTTGTGGTAGCCAATTTGTAACGGTATTCCTTATAATGTTATTACTTGTGATGTTTGTGTATGTGTGTTTACTTCATGTGAAGCCATCTTGTGACGTCATTCATTTGTTCGGTTTGTAGCTCCATCTGGTGTTAGCAATTTGCGGCAGTGTTCGTGTTCGTTTGAAAGAACGATATTGTTATCTTAATTAATTTTGGTTTACTGTCCTCCGGCTAGCTATTATTTCTCGGTCGAACATGTCTCTTGATCAGGGTTGTGTAAACGGAAAGGAATCTTTTATCCAAAAAGAACACTGATGAAGAAATTTGTTTTATAATTTTATTGTCGAACACGTTAACTATCACATTTATATATTGATCTTAACACTCGCCAAACTGAAACTGTTATAATAACTTCTTACTGATCACTCTTAATTTACGTACTTCAACTTTTTGTATAATTAACCTTACAACACTTTAGATTATTCATAATTCTGCTGCGCGTAAATTGTGAATCGATACCCGGCGTTTGCCGTACAAATACTTTCGACGAACTGACTGACTGAAGACGACGTGTAGTGTACACAGATTTTTGATGAACTGGACTGAATTTACCTCAAACCTACTGCTTTTATACTCCCACTCCCCGATATGCCTAAAGATTATAACTGAACTGCAATTGGCTAATAAAACGCGCCAACATTAGCGTCTGTTTTAATATCCAATGAAAATTATGAATACATATGCTCTAGGGAAACGTTCCAGAAGATTCTCAACGAAAAAACGCGCCAACATTACGTAACTTCCTCGTTTCCAATAATGATAAACAGCTCACCCTCCTCGCTGCATTATTGCGCTATTATTGACAGTTTCAGTAAGGCAGTATAAACTTACTTATCAACAATAATTACAATCAATAAACATCTTAAATCAATGTCACATAAAAATGCATATTCATATTACAATCATTATTTACATTTAAGTAATTTGTGATACAAATTACTGCATCATATGCCCCACTAGAAACATAATTATAAATATTTACAACTTGTTTGGAAATTTTATAATTGGGTTTTTAGTCTCCTAAATCTTGGAACACACGCTATCACTTTCACTTAACACTTCACACGTATTTAACACACGACATGTTTTTCCTCTATCTTGCCACTACTTACTGGCTCTGGTTTAATGTGTTTAGACTTTAATCTGACATTATAAAATTTTTTATAGCAAATACTGTACCCTGAATTATTTAATTACTGTTACAAAAAATGGTTTACCTTCTTATATTGTTAACAAAAATTTATCAATTCAAGAATTTTTTTGTAATTATTAAACATATTTACCAAAAATATTCAACCTTTACATAAATATATTTACATCTCTTAAATCTAAGTACTGTTTCACATTTTCTGTTTGCTACATAAGTATTTGTTTTAATTATTTTTTAACCCATTTTTGTTATTTTGTACTGTACATTCACAATACTCTTGGAATTATATCTACGTACTTTTACTTTAATATCATATTAAGTTTCAATCTTTACATTCTTAATTTCAAATACTGTTACAGTTACTAAAAAATGTTATTTTTTTATTTTAAATAAAAATTTAATTATGTCCAAAATTTTATTTCTCCTTTCACATGACGTACATATTTATTTAACCCTCTTACGTTCCAATACATTTCTCTGCAAGTCATCTTTAACTATCCAGCATTTACTTTACATCTCATTGCTATTTACCCTCCTGGATCAAATTGTGTGTGGCTAAACATTACTTGTAGCCGTATCCTAACCTTCAAAAATTGGTTCATGAATAACCTCTTGTATTCATATGAAATTTCGTCCCCTGATAACATTTGAAAACAATCTAAAGTTTCCTGAACAACACATCTTTTAACAACTGTCATTTTCAATTCTTCTACTATCTCTTTAATTTGAGAGTACTCTGACAAATCTGTACTAAACTGTACTGGACTGGAGTTTTCAATTTGAACATCTTGGTACTTGTTAATTTCAGAAGTTAGCTTTTGATTATTTACAGGCAAAACTTTAACTTCTTCGTACAATTTATTTCTCTGCATTACTGACTCCTTCTGTATTTCTGATATTTCCCCACTGAAATTAACTTGCACCTGAATTAAATCTGCATTTGTAGCCTCCATCATCTCTCTTAACTCACTTGAAATGCTACTCATTCGGCTACCTAACTCTGTACATTTTACATCAACATGTTCAAACTTAGTATTATCCTCACTTTTTTGGTCTGATATTTCCCTGCTCATTTCTGACATTTTCTTTGAAACTTCACCTATCTCATTTGCTATCATTTCCTGATTTTCATTTCTCATTCTCATCATAATACTATCTAGCTCCATGAATTTCTTTTCAATTTCTTCCCTGTTTTGTTCTAAGCTTTTACCAATATCTTCCCTTAATTCCCTATGATTCTTTTGCATATCTTCCCTTCATTGATCTGTAATACTCTTACTAATATCTTCCCTCAGTTCCCTATTATTCTTTTGCATATCTTCCCTATTTTGATCTATTTTCTTTTCTAATTTCTCTATATTCTTTTCTATATTCTCATTATTCTTTTTCATATCTTCCCTGTTTTGATCTATAAATTTTCTCAGCATTTCCATCATCATACTAGCATCAAGATTAACATTTCCTGCTATTCTATTCTGACTTTCTGCACTAACATTTCCACCATCAAATACTACATTGTTTAAGCTATTTTCTGTATCCTGTATTGAATTACAGCTAACTGTTACATTATCTCCCTCCATAATTATTTCTTCTGTATTATTAGTAGCCATTGTTTTCTTTATCCTACCGCTCCTAAAGTACATTTAAAATTTTACACCCTTTTTTTTCTAGAATAAAAATCACACGTTTCTAACCTTTCTGATGCTATCTGCTGATGTAGCTTTGATGTCCAGCTTTCTGCCCCTCTCTCCTAGATTATATGTCGCTTCTGCGTTGTGTTATGATGAATCTGCTTTGTCTCGATGTTTTTGTGTCCACTCATCCGCGTAGTCTGTCGTTCCTATAGTTGTTTCTGGAATCTGCGTCTTCTCGATGTTTTTGTAGTTGAATTCCCCTGTTGCCTTGTAATCTCGGAATTACGATGTCCAATCATCCGCGTAGTCTGTCGTCCCTTTTGTTGTTTCTGGAATCTGCGTCTTGTAGATCAATTCACTGCTCCATTCGTTCCACATCCTGGTTAATTCTACTACTTTCCTGGTTACTTTGCCCCTTTCCTGCTCACTTTGCCCCACGTTCTGGGCGCCAATTTGTAATAACATTATTGTAGCCCCACGTTGTGGTAGCCAATTTGTAACGGTATTCCTTATAATGTTATTACTTGTGATGTTTGTGTATGTGTGTTTACTTCATGTGAAGCCATCTTGTGACGTCATTCATTTGTTCGGTTTGTAGCTCCATCTGGTGTTAGCAATTTGGGGCAGTGTTCGTGTTCGTTTGAAAGAACGATATTGTTATCTTAATTAATTTTGGTTTACTGTCCTCCGGCTAGCTATTATTTCTCGGTCGAACATGTCTCTTGATCAGGGTTGTGTAAACGGAAAGGAATCTTTTATCCAAAAAGAACACTGATGAAGAAATTTGTTTTATAATTTTATTGTCGAACACGTTAACTATCACATTTATATATTGATCTTAACACTCGCCAAACTGAAACTGTTATAATAACTTCTTACTGATCACTCTTAATTTACGTACTTCAACTTTTTGTATAATTAACCTTACAACACTTTAGATTATTCATAATTCTGCTGCGCGTAAATTGTGAATCGATACCCGGCGTTTGCCGTACAAATACTTTCGACGAACTGACTGACTGAAGACGACGTGTAGTGTACACAGATTTTTGATGAACTGGACTGAATTTACCTCAAACCTACTGCTTTTATACTCCCACTCCCCGATATGCCTAAAGATTATAACTGAACTGCAATTGGCTAATAAAACGCGCCAACATTAGCGTCTGTTTTAATATCCAATGAAAATTATGAATACATATGCTCTAGGGAAACGTTCCAGAAGATTCTCAACGAAAAAACGCGCCAACATTACGTAACTTCCTCGTTTCCAATAATGGTAAACAGCTCACCCCCCCTCGCTGCATTATTGCGCTATTATTGACAGTTTCAGTAAGGCAGTATAAACTTACTTATCAACAATAATTACAATCAATAAACATCTTAAATCAATGTCACATAAAAATGCATATTCATATTACAATCATTATTTACATTTAAGTAATTTGTGATACAAATTACTGCATCAATATGATTCATACAAGTATTGTCTGTTCAGAGTCTTTAGAGCCAGTGGAGAGGGCAAGGTAAAAACCGCTGCCACGAGGCCAGTTCGGCTTCGTGTGGCTGTTCTTTGTTCTAGCTACTGTGCCGACCGCTCGGATTCCTTATCTTCCCCTTTCCACTGGCTCAAAAGACTCTGAACAAACAATACATATTTTAGAGTGAACGTCTAGGCCTAATTCAGAACCATTTGTATAAATTAAATTTTAATGCACCTACTATCTTCATTTAAAGTAATATCTATGTGTTATTTTCAGGTTGAAGACGTAAATGAAAATCCTAACATTGATAAAAACACTGCAACTTTTGCAGAGTGCCCCATAACAGCTGTTTCTGTTGCAACTGAAGTGATTTAATAGCTCACAGTCCCAGAAAAAAAGAAGTAAAATAAAACTGCTGCAAGGAAAAAACCGGTACTTACAAAATAAAGTAACTACATTGTCCTCTGTAGCTGAAAGCGGTGGCAATTCACAGCTTGCAAATGTCAGTAGGAATGAATTTAAAAGCTAATGCGATAAGTTTTTAACTAAAGATTTATCACAGCTTGTGAAAATGCAAATAGATTTAAGGGATCATAGCCACAAAGCAATGTAATATCCAAAAGAATTAAAAAAAAAAACATAGCTCTTAGATTGTATTGTCTTAGCCCTAATGCTTACAAATTTATGCAAAATATATCACAATTGCCTACAGCTAGCTGCTTATGACAGAAAAATGGCATATGAGTTCATTTTTTGAAGCTGAAGGTGGCTAATTTATGTGAAATGGAGAAATATTTTGCATTAAGTCCAGATAAATGTCATTGAAAGCATTTCTCTTTCACTTAGGGTGAAATAGTAGGTCTCCATAATACACGTACAGTGCAATTGAAGCCTGCAACATTTGTACTACTTTTCGGTAACTGGAAACAACCAAATAGCTACTACTTCACTTGTTCTGAAAGTTGTGGTTCATGAACTAGTTGAAAGAGTGCATAGTGTTAATTTAAAAATTTGCTTATTTGTGAGTGATATGGGCTCCAATTTTCTCCAATATGCAGGCATTGAAGGAGTAACCTCTGTTGCATCGCATTTTATGGTTGGGGATTACAGAATATTTTATATGTTTGATGCACCACACTTATTTAACTGTTTGAGAAACAGCTTGCTAAAGTATGACTTTTTGTTTCATGATAAGGTAGCTTCTTGGCACCATATTATCAAATTTTATAACAAAGATAAACAGCAAAATCTGCCACATCTATAATTTTCAATGGATTTCAAATAATGAAGGTCAAATTAGCTACTCAAATTTTCAGTCATACTGTTGCCAGTTCATTGCTAACATGTGCCAGTCTAGATGCTCTTGATTCATATGAAGTAGGAACAGCAGAATTACTGGATAGGTTCTGAAAAGCAGAATGAACTTTTAAATGATTTTTTGCAGTTGATAAAAATCTATCTGCATAAAGAACAAAGAAAATAAGGATCGCCATCTCAACAGGCTCAACATCCGGATAAGCATCGATCCAACATTGAGAATGGAGCAGAATGAACAACAACCAGTTGAGGTACACGTTGAAAAATGTCGAATCTCTGAGCCTACCATCTCCTACTGCCTTGAGAAGTACAATTTATCATCCATTGAAGTTATTGGACTGATATTTGGGGTAAGAGGAACCATACTTTGCTGAATTTTGCAAAACGTTCAGTCTCAAGGTCAATTTCGTGTACAACAATGCAATTTTTGCCCTTAAAGGTTCGATCAAAATTCTCCAAAATCATCTATATTCAAATTAATTTAATTCTGTAGCGTATGATTAACAGAAGAAGAGCTGTACTTTTAATACCCCCCCTAAAATAGCATTTTCCGCTGTTTTCTTTTACCCAAAATTGGATTTTATTTCAGCGATAACCATGTTTTGTCTTCTTGTGCTATTCTTGTTTTTATAAAATCATATGTAAAAGTATTAAGCTTTGTCCATTTTGGCAGCCCCTACTTTTGGGAAAGCTGAAAGTTTTCTTTCTGAATAAAAAAAAACAAGTACTATAATATGTATTCAAGAATTTATAATTACTGTAAATGCATTCCTGCAGTGCTGGTCTTATTTAGGCACAGTCATTTTCTTTTGTCCTCACTTGAAGATTAAATCAGGACTGCCGAGAACGTTTTTTGGTAGCGTCCAGCAAGGAGGCAACTCATACAATCCCATTCCAATATGCTTTAAAAGGACATTCAAAACGTTAGTTTGTCTCAATTGTTTTCAGCAGTTAAAACTGTGCTGAAGATTTTGAAACTCTGCCTTCACAATGTAAAGACAACAGTGGTTCACTGAAATTATATGTGACTGAGAATTCAGTTTCAAAAAGTATTGTTGTGAATTGTATCGATTACACACAAAATTACCTGGTACAAAACCGAGCGGATTGGCTCAGGCGGTAACGTCTGTGGCCCGCATTCGGGAGGCCTGGGTTCGATTCCCGCGGCCGACCTTCTTGACCCCATTGGGTTTTCGGGGTCGCCAGGCGAATGTTGGAAAGGTTCATTTATATCCCCCGAATTTTCTGTCCCTCCATTTCACCTACATCTTCATTTCACTTCACCTTTAATCTGCTTGGTGCATTTCAGGGTTGAAAGTGTCGGTGGAAGTCTCGATGTTGCATGACAGGGGAAAAGGATGCTCTATGTAACTCTTCGTCCCCCGTAATAGGGGCGGTCTCCGAGTCCCGGGCCCTCACAGGGGATGTGCAAACCCGCAGGGGGGAGGGGAGTCGGTTGCACAGAGTTTCAATCTGTAAAATGTAGGGACCCTGTCGTGTTTCCTGGTCTGACAACCCTCTGTCTCCTCTCACCTCACCCCTCCATCCCGGGGGCTTAAGGCACAAAAGATCTTGTAAGTCGAGGTGCTCAGTGCCCCTCCTCTCCTAGCCCTATTGTAGTCCTCTACTGTTTTCCACAGCAAAGAAAGTCCCCGGGGAATGAAGGAAATTGCTGATTAGACACGGTCCGAACGCTTCAATGCCCTCATCCGCGGCCTCGGGGAGTACGACATCGACCCCGGGGAACGCTACAAACGCCCCAGACTTGTGCTTAGCAGACACTAAAGTAAACAAACAAAAAAAACGACTACACTAACAATAATCTCCCCAACTAAACCTGAAAGCCCCATTTCCAACTATTCAAAACACACTTGCCCCAACCCCTAAGACCTTTCCTAATCCTAAAATCAAACCACCGCTAAACCACAGTCCCTTCAATCAAAACCCTCATTCAACCAACAGAGGACATCAGTCCTGGAACGCTAAAAGTCGGGAGACACCACCTGGACCCAGGTGGCTCCATCTCCCAATGACATCCCTTGAAGTGCGGTCCGAACCCTGCCTACTTGCTTATGTTGCCCTTATTTATGACACATACCACAGCTCAGTTGAATAGTTTTACTCCTTGCGTAGCATGCGTTCTCCGTCACAAATTCGCTGTCCTTGTCGTACTGTTTCCAAACAGATAAGGGTAGCACATTCCTGTCAGGGACTTTCTCTCCGATGGCGAACAGTAAATAGTTCATGACAGCTACAAAGTGTTATGCCAGTAAGGGTCCATTCACAATGAAATGTAAGCGCAGACGTAGCATAAGCGCAAGACTTTGAATTCATGTTATTTAATAGGAAGCATTCACATAGAGTCACGCAACGCGCTACGCAACGTAAGAGTTTGTAAACTCCAAACTTTATGCTTGCGATGCGTGCTTAGAAGAAGAATTCTGCATTTCTTTCTCTTTGCATTGCCTGCTGTTCAACAGCAGACGATCGCGATGCGAGACTTTAGGCGCTAATGTACATGCGTGCACTCTTCCATTTGGCCGTGCCACACAAATTTTGGGTCACCATCTCTCATTTCTCTCAAGAGGTTATGGTTGTGTCCTTACTGAATCCTCTTTCACTTAGTGGATGAACCCGGCATCTGTGCCTAGATTTCTTGGCTCAGGCGCAAAGAGATAATGAACATTGCATTAATATAACTTGTGCAGCTGTATCATCACATGTATAACTTGCTGCAGTTTCCGGACATTATTCCGTACGCGGGAAGGAGGGATGACATTTTAAGAAACTTACGGAATCGGGGTGTTTAATACACAGAGTTGATTGCGTAGTATCCTGGGTTCTTAAATTGTGTGGGAGTTGTTGGTTTATCGAAAACATTGGGCCCTTCTTGGCGACCGCTTAGCTTTGCGGAAATCTTGTGAGAAGATATTGCGAAAGTGATGAAAACAAAATATGGCTAACGGAATGTCACGAAACAAGGAAAATGTAACTAAAGTGGTTCATTCGAGTTTAGACGCGCAGATCCTACGGCTACGCCCTGCCGTCGCTCCGTAGCTGCGGCCCTTGCGGCTTAGGGCCCATGATGTTACAATTTTGACAGCAGAATGCCAACGACAGCAATGCTAAGATGATGCAAGTGCGTGTGTTACATATTGATAGCGAAAGTACTCACTACCCACATACGGAATAATGGCCGTGCTTCCATAGTACTTGCACAATTACTTTCAATGTTTTGAGCAAACAGTCGTGCTGTCACTAACGCTACGAGCGGCTGTTGGACGTATGTTTGTTTGTTTGTTTGTTTTTTGTGACCTACTTATTTATAAAATTTTGAGTGAACTTTCTTATTTGGTATTGTTGGCTATATTATTCAATTTGAAACTTACGGTCCACTCGGAACACTTCCGCAGTTAGTTTAAGGATCTAGAAGCCCGTGCAAAATTCTTGCGTTACGCCTACGGCTGCATTGTGAATGGTGTTCCCTCACGCCTGCGCTTATGCTGCATTACGTTAGCGCTTACATTTCATTGTGAATGAAGCCTAAATCTCCTTGATGAGATTTACTTTTACTAAGAGCAAGCAGAAATGTTTAAAATATGTATATCAGCAGAACGGTAACTTTTTTTTCAGTAATTACCCAAATTTTGTGTTTTCTGTCAGCAGTGTTTAAAATGCCAGCCTCTAGTTCCACTGGTCATAGGTTTCACCTGACAAAGGGCTTTGGACTTTTGGGGTGTAAAAATCCTTAGCATGGCTTCCCTCTTTCTCTGCCTCTACCACCTTCTTCCTCCCTTTCTCATATTCCCGCTCCCTTGTTCTTTCCCTCTACCTGTTACTTTCTCGCTAGTTTCCTCTCCCGCTTTCTTCCCCTCTCTCCTTCCGTCGCCCTCTCCTTCACTGCATGCGGTATTTTAAAAACAGGCAAAGAAAACGGAATTTCCGGGGTATTTATAAAAAATTGAAACATAATTCGGAACTATACTGTTTCCCACGGTAACTGGCACGTATAGATATAATAGTAATCAAAAAATTTCTATAACTTCTTAAATACTCATCCTGTATAAATCTCTAAATAACCCAGTAAAGTAATAACCCAGATGAGTAAAGCTATTGCTCAAAATGTGAACAATCTAGAATTGTGTATACGTAAAACAGGATGCCACAGCATGCGCGAGAAGGTTATCAGATACAACGGCATAAATGGAAACGAATGTACCATAGGACATGGAAAATTTATAGGTTACCTTACAACTTTCAAAATCTACCACGCATATTTTCAACCTTACGGTATATCGAAATTTCGATTGCCATTTATTTTCAACCCTTATAAACAAAACATACTGCTTTGCCAATCACGACACAATATTACGCACTTTATCTGTCGGACTTGGTGAAAGTTGTAGGATACCTTAAAACTTCAGAAAATAAACCTCTACTCATATTTTCAACTCCTTATGTACAAAGTTGCACCATTGGGCCAATTCGGCTTTAGGTACGACTGAAAATTTTGGGGTACTTCCGACTTTCCAAAAAACAAAAAACCACTCCTATCCTTATTTTCAAATCCTTACTTGCAGAATGGATCTGTACAGTGGTTACTAAGACAGCTACTACTACTACTACTACTACTACTACTACTACTACTACTACTACTACTACTACTACTACTACTACTACTACTACTACTACTACTACTAACTAACTAACTAACTAACTAGTAGTAGTATTGTTGGTATTGGTAGTGTAGTAATAATAATCCAATTACGTCACTCAGTCTGACTAACTTGCAAATTCCGAAGTCTTTAACCCAGAGTCAGCCAACTCATTATGCCTCACGTATCACAGTCGCGTGACGTAACACCGTTTCGAAATTCTTTGGTAAGCGGTTCGGAGGACAGGAAAGAAATTCTTTATCTCTTATAACCAAGTTAAGTAAAACGTATAACTCCTTGCCACACTAGTCCCTCCCTAACACCAACTCCGCCTTTCCTCTTGCCTCACGTAGCCTACATTTCTCAATGTGTTCCTTTGTCAGAGCCGGGAGCAAGAAGACTCTAACATCATCTCTGACGTCAAAGAGCAGTCAGTGCTGATACTGCTTTATAGTCTCTGGCACTGTATAACATTAGAGGGGTGATCCTAAAACGTTTCCAGTTGACCCCTCTGCAATTGCAATGCCCTCTAGTTACCTGGGTGGATCAGCTGAGGGCAAGGCTGCGGCTTCCATCCCTATCTATGACAAGAGAATTTAAATCAACTTGAACGTGACAGTCTTGTGTGTGCCAGTATATATAAAATAATACTTTGCGGGACATTCCGCCTCACGCCTCAACGCTCATATAACCCTGGCAGTTTTCGCTAAATAAATGATGTATTGTTATTATTATTACTAATTGCGAATAACGTAGAATTAACAAGATGATTTCGAAATTCCCATTAGTCCGTAAGACGCTATGTAGTTGAAACAAGAATTTAAATTGAATTATGTCAAAACTGCAATATAAAACTGTTGCTTGAAATTCAGTGCTGGCCTAAAAAAATTAAACTAAATTACTTCAGTTCACAGTTATTTGTCAGAAATATTTTAAAAATATCTCTGTTTTAAGTTATACGCTCTCTGGTTAAGGTCCTGGCTAGCCACTAGCTGGGAGATAGGTCCAGATGTTCATATTACGACCTTCAGTTAACGACCGGTTCGTCAATTAAGAGTTATATTTAGCGCTAAACTAAACGTCATTCGGGTAACGTTTTAGGTAGGTACCAACTATTTGGAGTTAATCATACAAAAACGGCTTACCTTCGGCTGAGATTGATAGGCGATAGCGATTCATGAAACCGCTGAGACATGAAACCGGAACGGAGAGGTGAATACGTGTTTGCGATTTCTTATTTCCACCTCTTCCCTACAGAGATTGTCTAATGCTGAAACCGGTGGTCTACGATTTGTGTAGGTAGTTTTTTTCGGGCATTATACATTCTGAATCGGGCTTGATCTTTACCATGCTCTCCTAAGCTTAGCTCTGAAGCGTATACTTCTCAAGAAATGGTTATATTAAATGCAGAAGGTAATCAATACAGCAACTTACCATGTAGTCAGCTATGACCTTATGAATTTCGAAGGTGTCATAGTATCTCTGATTCATAGTTTGTCTAGAGTAGCCGGTCGGTGATGAAAGCAGCAACTCTTCACTAGTTTTTATGTTGAATAAGTAGATGATGAAGGAACCGATGCCCATCAGGACCGCCACTACTATCATCATGAACGCCGGCTCGACGAGGTCCCCCATTCTGTAAAACATATACAAAGTCGTGTTATTTGAACTAGCGAAACAAGCAAACTGCTCTATAACCAGTTTCATATTATGCCGTTTCCAAACCATGGAAGCCTGTGAATAGCATCAGCACATTTTTTATTGAGCGTAGTATGGAAGGTCGTAATTCTTGAAGGTTGCACATAAAATACGCTGAGGTTTCTCTTTTTCGTTTTCCGAATGAAGAAATCCGAAATCATAATACTCTTTCCATGTAGAAGGTATTGTGGTTGACTCAGAAGAATGGCTTTGTCCTTGAACTGCAAGTATGCAGTGGACTAGGGAGCTTCTTGCCTACGATGCAAATAGTGTAACACCAGCAGTTCAAAAGTATTGTCAACAAGTGCAGTTGCAAAAATTAAAAATTGAATTGAGTTTTAGTTATAGACGCTCTTTGACTACTATGGTCCTTAGCGTCCCATTCTATATTGGGCGTGAAAGACCGGAAATTTTGCTCAGATGCCTCTTATCAGGCTTGGGGTTCTTTTACGTGCCGTAAATCTACGACACGGGACCACCGGCTTTACTTCTCTTCCGAAGGAAACCATGCTAAGGATTTTTAAGCCCGAAAAAATCCATCGCCCTCTGCCGGGTTTGAACTCGCGACCTCGGGATCTAGAGGCTAGCACGGTATCACTGGTCCACGGAGGACGACCAGTGTAGTTGTACATGTGTATTGTCATAATGATATTGTTTTACATGTATGCAGGTTTTACAGGTCTATTTGTTGAAAGTATGAGGTAATATAATGTATTACTGACGCTACTTGGTGTAATATTTATTGTTCCGGGAAAGAAAGGATAAGTATCTTTGCAACAGGGTGTAAAACAATAGAGTGAGAGGGAAGAACAATATAGCCCTAGTTTAAGTTCGCTTACGCGAACCACAAGTCATAGCTAAACTCCTGAGTCAAACACAGTATGAAAGGCGGTGCACAATGGCGAAGCTGGTTTAAGTATCTAGTATACCTTCTTTAATGGCGGTAGTGGTATTAACAAAGTTCAAACAATTTATTCAGCACAGCCCTCAAAATCTGCCTGTTTACTGTGGAATTTTAATAACCAAAGCTGAAGCCCAGCAAAGGGCGTTGCAATTCTTAAAGTATTATACAGTATTGTGTCTAATGATAGTGATGTAATATAGCTATGACTTTGTGTACCCAATAAATAGAATTTTACCTTATGTATCGGTGGAGTCACTGCGCTCACATCAAGAGTGATCAAGAATGAAGCGAGGGAAAGCTCCATTATGTTGTAACCAAACCTATTCACGCAGAGCAAGTGGAACTTCCTCCAAAAGCTCAGGGTTTCAAGGGTATTTAGATTCGTATGGGAGGGCCGCCAGTTACGGGTTTACAAGTAAAAGTCGTTCCATTTGATTCTACTTATCACACCTCAAAGTTTGTCACAAACTCATCCGAACATTCTGTACATCAGTTAACATTCCCGCAATAACGACCATTTCTGGCAGAAATTTCGACACTATCCGTTGCCACTACATCGAATCCAGCGAGATTCAAATAACTGACCATGTGTTGGGTTAGTGTCATACGGAAAATTGCCTTGAACACCATGTCCACGTTACAGATCGCTATTATGTTATAATCTCTCTAATGAGCAGTGGGACACCCTTATTTGCTTCCCATCCCTCCATTAACTTTGACCCATGTTAATCAAGCTATTGTGGAATACCAGGTGTCAAAAAAGGTTTGCTTACAAAGTTCCAGGGATGATGGAAGAGATAAAATCAGTCATATCTCTTATGCAACAAAACTTTGGCAGATACACCATTTCTCGCTATGTGGCCATAAAGGGTAAAGGTAAAGCAGGGATTAACGGAGGGCCCCCGCAACAGGGTCAGAGCACCGCAAGCAGCCACCTTTGCTTCTACCGTGACCCCTGGGAGAGAGGAAGGAGGGAAGAGACCCGAAGGGTGACCAGATCCGGAAGACGACGGGCCAAGCATCGACGGGGTCCCTAACGTTTCCAGTTGGGACGCATCCGACGCCGCCGGGGCCCACCCACAAGCCTCCTAAATCCCCGGCGGTCCCCCTCGGAGGCGGGTCCCAAGTGAGCGGTCATGGAACGTGAGGAAAGAAACCTCTACAAAACGCACATCCACCGCCCAGCCACCGAACACCATCACCTGGTCCTACAACCTTGAAACAGATAACAATGAAGGAATTGATGCGTACCGGAAATGAGAGGTAAAAAAGTCGGTGGAAGAGGAACCAACCCAGCATTCGCCTTCCGACCCCGGGAAACTACGAAAAACCAATGGGTCAGAGTGGGCGGTCGCCAAGTATGGAATCCGGACACTCTACCGCGGCGGCACCTCGCTCTGCCCTTAAAGGATAAGTCGCTTGACTTGCT
The DNA here is from genome assembly GCA_030765065.1 of Deroplatys truncata. NCBI lineage: Eukaryota > Metazoa > Arthropoda > Insecta > Mantodea > Mantidae > Deroplatys > Deroplatys truncata. Next base: position 638,677,813 of record CM060990.1, read on the forward strand.
CGGTGTTACAAAAGCTCTTTACTGAGTTTCCGGGGTAAAATAAATATGATTTACCATATGTAAAAAAGCGTCTCAGACTTATCATTTAGACGCCCTGTGTGCGTAAGTGTGGTTTATTTATTTGTGCTCAGTTACAAACTTGGTTATGGCTCGGAATCAGCACTTGTTCTTCCCCAAGCCATAACCACAAAGATGAAGATAAAACATCACATATCATTATAGTCCTTACAACCTATGAGCCCTTATCTGTTAACTAAGTCCATTTGTTTCTAACTTTATGTAAATATTTTCTTAGCAATTTAATTAGATTAAAAGAAGGTGAATTCCAAAAGGTACTATATCCATTTTTTTAAACAATTGAGATAAGTATGGCTTTTAATGAGTTCCTTTGAGTTACATCGATTTTGGCAAGAAAATCTTGGCAATACGTAGTAAAAAGCATGAAAATTGAGCTATAAAATGTGTTTTTCTTTCTAAAACATACTGTATCCGCAAGAAATCTACCATTAAAGCATTTCTTTCCAAAGAGTACTAAATTCAACATTACTGCTATGCCACCGTAGTTTATGTATTCCAAAATGTAATATTACTTCAGAATATTTCCTGCAAAAAACACTAATTCCAAATAATTTCCCTCCAACAATCTAAATCCTCATTTCATTCCAGAAACTACTATATGCTAATTTTTCAAATTTTCAATTTGCTCTCATTTATATTATATATAATATGCAAAATACAAACTTTCTTCATTGCTTAAATACCACAAAGAGCTGCTGCACAAAAAGTATAATGCTGAGCTGATAAAGAAGATGTATAAAATAATATAAGTTTTTTGGTGTCCTGAAAATTCAGTGAAGCTGGCTTTAGTACCTTTTGGAATTCACCTTCTCTAGACTCCTACACGCTATTCCTTTATTCCTAAACTCAATCACCATTACTTTGTTCCAGTACAGAGTTTCATATAATCTTCCGTTTTACAAATTGAAGTCCCTGATCCTCCTTTCTGTAACCTTTGTATCTCTATACCTCTAGTCTCAGACACGCAATCCCTTCCCTTGCCCCAGTGTTACAGTTAGCAACGTACCATTGTCTTTTAGAAATGATATATTAATAGTTACATCAACTTTTAAGAGAGGTCTTGTGTTTCATTGATGCATACTGTGAGTGACTCAGGAGAATGGCTTTGTCCTTGAGGTGCAAGCGTGCAGTGGACTAGGGAGCTTCTTACCTACGATGCAAATAGCTTTAAGCTACTTGTACACGATCAATTTTTTTTTGTCAAATTCAATGCTTTACAAGTCTTTCCAAGTGTTGTCACAACTTCACAACTTTTCTTGTCAAATTGATTTCAATAGTTTAAAGTCTTTGGAAGTCGTGAAAGCAAATAAGGACGTGCTCTGAACGATCAAAGATTTGACGAGGATTTGATGGCTTTTGCCAATGAAATGTGAGTATTTACAGTGCGTCACGAAATCCGCAACATGGCTGAAAGCGAAAAGTAAACAAAATGGCTACCTGGGCAAGGGATCTCAATGCGAGCTGATTAGGTTATACGAATACTGGCCATGTCTGTACGTCGTAGGTTTCGTGGATTGCCACAAGATGAAAGCGAGAGCATATAAAGAGATTGCCGGCCAGTTTCCTAAGTGTACAATAATGCATTAATGCATGTTATATAGTGTAGTTAACCTATCAAGGCGTGTAATTTCCATGGTATTCTTTAATCGTAATCTGATTTTATGGGCTACGTGAAAGTGCTATGTAATATTACGAATGGAGAGCAATATTTTATTACAAATTGTTATATTCATGACGCTAATATACTTTGCACGTGATAAATTATCAATGTGTTCTGAAGAGGTTAAATTTGACAAAGAGGCAACGTGTGACTATACATTTATGACATTGCCAAGTCTTGCCAGTTCTTGTCAAGTCTTGTCCAATCTTGTCAGATTTTGAAAAATATTTGACAATTTTTCTTATAAACTCTTGAATTGAAAAAAAAAGTTTGATAATGTACAAGAGGCTTAACACCAGCAGTTCAAAAGCATTGTCAACAGGTGCGGCCCAAATAATGTTTCACATTTAAATATATTGTTTTACATGTATGCAGGCTTTACGAGTTTACTTATTGAAAGTATGATTGTAATTGTTTTGTTTGATGCGGTAATATAATGTATTACTGATGCTACTTCGCGTAATATTTATTGTTCCGGGAAAGCTTTGATAAGTGCCTTTGGAACAGGGTGTAAAACATAGAGCGAGATGGAAGAAAAGGAAGCGCTAGCTCCAGTTCGCTTACGTCAACCACGAGGGCATAGTTAAACTCCTGAGTCACTGACAGTGCATAATTTGCCTAATCATATCTTCTAATCGTTGTCGTATCCTCTGCCAAAATCCTCTTTGTAAATTGCTTCTCTCTGCCCAAATATCCCTGAAATATGCTTAGTCTGACAAAGCTGTACTTAGCACTCTCCTAGTATTGTAAACAATGTAAGTGTTATTTTTAAGTGTTATTTGAATTCCTACAGGATGTGAACAAATGGTGGTTTAGAGATGTTGTTCAAATTGCCTTACATTTAACAGAATGCACTAACTTAATTCCTGCGTACTGACTCTTGGATACGCTTAAAAATGCCAAGAGCTAGTCGAATTATCTCGGCGACTTACAGACGCCTGGCATTTTTAAGCGTATGAGACATTCAGCAGTTAACAGGAATCAATTGTGGACTTAATTAAATGGTAGACAGTTTGAACAATACCCCTAATTAACTTTTGTTGACATTACATATGTATCCAAGTAACGGGAGCCCGAAAACCCTAGGGGCGCGGGCCAAGTAATGGTCCGTAGTGACTTTTTAATGGCCTGCCATTAGCTCAAGATCCTATGTGAACCTATCTAGCATTACAAATTCTTCCTCTTTCGAATCTCAAAAGTGTAATTAGATTTATCCATAAATTTATTTTTCATTTCGGAGTTTGAAATGGAAATGGAAATGGAATAATAGAAATCCAAAGCCATCACGACTTTGCATTAAATTTAAGGAGCACTGTAATCACCCACTTCTCTTAATTTGGCTGAATATTGGAAATATATCCCTTCGGACCTGTTTCCTGAACTTAACGATCTGAGTGCAGATTTGACACCGCATACATTTGTGAGCAAACTTTTTCTGCCATGAATATTATTAAGAATAAATTACGTTTGAAACAGCATTTTCTGCTGTATTGTTATCATATTTATAATCATGTATTATTAGATTAATTAGTGTAATATCATGGTATAACTATGCCATTGTAGAAACAAGCTGTATGTATTTTATTTAATATTTTGTTAGATGTATTCACTAATGAATACGACGCATAAGGTTTCCATTTTGTCGACACAAGTTAGCGAAACACACACAAAGACGAGGGGAAAAGTTTGCTATACCTTGATCAGCGAGAGTTGAGTTTGCGGTAGGGACTCGTATATGTGTGTTCGTAATAAAGTTTACATGTAGTGATTTGTGATTTTTAACTAATTATGATTTAATTTAAAAGCATGCCTCGGCTGCGTCAGTTATGTCTGGTAGAGCAAGTATCTCTTAACAAGGGTGCTAGGGCTGTAGAATAGTTTCACACACTTTACACAAGATATAGTTTTAAATTCTCCACTTCTTTGTTACTTCTTGAAGGCAGTTGAATAATATATCAAATAATAACAAATTACTGAAGTATTTACGTATGGAACTGTAAGATATTAAGTTCTATATGTGTGCTAACGAACTGCAGTTTCCAGAGAATTTCTTAAGTTCTTTATTTGCGTAAAAAATTATAAATCACACAGATATATATCTCTGCGAATATACAATGAAATGTATTTTACAGTTGTAGTAATTATCTGTTCCTAACTACATTCTTTTTAAAGGTCAAAATTTATCTTCTCCGTACTGCACTAATATTTCACATCTGCACACTCTGAGCTTCATCTACTGAACCGACTCGGCTTGGGTACGCTACCTCTTAGCGTTCACAGTTTAAAATTTAAAATTTAATGTTTCTATTTCTGATTGGCTAAGCCTACTCTAGCAGAACACTTTTAGTTTGACTTTCATTGGCTTTTTGCAGCCACGTGACTACCTACAAAACGTTTCGACGTTGCATCAGTATTTTTCCGACTGTTGGTAGCCTTCCTTAGCTTTCTAACTTATTGTTCTGCCAAGGTTACAACTTATTGTTAGCCATCCTCTGTTTTTCCACTTTATGGCACTGTTTGCTACAAAAAACAGCTTGCTTCTACCCTTACAGCTCCTAGATTTCTAAACTAAGAAATACATTCACATAATATTTTACACATATATACAATAAATATACATAATACAATAGCTGTAATATACCTTTATAGCAATTACTGATCGCTTATAGGCGGGCTATTATTTTTATATTACATAATTAAATTAATAGCAGTTAAGGGATAAAAATACTGCCTCAAGTTGCAACGTAAACAAATGCAGTGTTCTTGTCCGTAACACGTGCGTTGTATTCTTCCTCTTCTACAACTAGTTCCCAAAACATTAGCTCAGTTTAAGCATTTTGGGGGAATAATTTAATGTTATTTACATGCCTATAAAATGGTTGCATATAGCTGGGTTAGTTAGAGCTCTTCCATTAAGACTTTATTTAGTGGTAAAAACAGTGAAGCCCAACCTCTTCTCTTAAGAGTCAAGGTTCAATGTCCGTAGTTCACACCACCTACTATATTTGAAGAGACTGGTAAGTTAAACCAATGAAGTTTCAGTCCTTGGCAGTGCGGGTGGAAATAAATCCTTTCCCAGTAAGTTTGGGCATCCATGGGTAAAAATATCTGTTTCTGAGAAATACTACAGCCGATGCGTAAGAAGGATGTCCCTTTGAGGGCCAGTTGTACGAACTCGGAATAAACCTCTGTTAGACGCTATTCCAAGGTTAGGCGCTAAATTGTGTTGTATGACATCGGAATAGAGCCTATCAAGAGAATAATCATGGAATAACTTATTCCGTGGTTTTATGTAGGGATAAGTCGTTATTCCGAGAATGGAGTATAAAAAGGAAAATGGCTGCTTGGGCAGTGGACACAATTTGTCCCGTATAAGAGATAAATTGGCTTATATTTTTTGAGAACCAGAAATCTTAACACAATAGAGGTGGTTCAATAAATGAATACGACGGCAATGAGGTTTAAGTTGAAAAAGGATATCACTCCGAGATAATATGATGGTTATTTAGAACATATGACAGGCAGATAGATAAAATAAAGTTAAGGTATAAGGTATCTATAATATTATCAGCAAAATATTAGTTTTATGGAAACAGTGAAGTTGAATACTACTCAAGTTAAACGCAAAATACCTTCAGAATTGCAATTCACTACTACGACGCGTAGCGATGTAAAGAGTGAGGTTAAGTTATTAACGACGATACACAAAGGACTGGTCACTTCATTCAAAATGTAACGTAGCCACAAGTGTGAATGTTCTGTGCGATATTCAGTATTTGGAGGTTATGTGTAAGTTTAACAATGGTGAAGCTAATGATCGCGATGTGGGGAAGAGGTGCCGGTGATAACCAAATTAATAGGGACCTTCAGAGCTCCCATATTTTAATATAACATTACGTTTAAATTATTTGAGAACAAAATCATAACTTGTGCGTGTTTACAAAGGGGCTTACTCCAAATGAATGCAGAGATAAACTCACTTTTATCATTGTTGCTTGTCTGGGTACGACGCAAAGCAGCTGGACTACATTAGAAACAAGTTTTGGTCGAATAGAGAACACGACCAGTGAAAAATGATGCTCTCGATGTCATTGCTTTGACTGATAATTTCTAGCTGTTGCACTTAAGTATTACCATAAAAGAATGCGAGCTGTAATTTTCCTAATATCCTGCTTGTACTAAGCATTCTAATATTTCTGTTGGTTAATAATACCCGCTTATCAAATAGTTTAGGTACTTGATCTCGGTGCAGCGATTCAATTCTATCTTAAGTTGACAGTGGCGGTAGAATAGTTAAAATATAAGTTTTCAAAACTCGAATTAAAAGTTATTTTAAGGAATACAGTGACAGAAGCCAAGTTAAGTGTATTAGCTGTTTTGAGCATAGAAAACGATAGATATCGTAAACTGGTATAGCATCACAAGTTGCAGCTTTGCACAAAGTGTAAGTTATACACTCAAATACCCTTACCCTATTGCAACAAGTCACAGCATCTGTGCATGTATTTTTTATAGTGTAGTTGTAAAATCATAATTTTGCATCCGAACATGCTTGGAAGCATTCATAATTATTTCACAGTACCGCAAACAGTTCAATAATAATAATAATAATAATAATAATAATAATAATAATAATAATAGTTTAGGAGCGGTTGATTGTGAAAACAATGCAAATTGCTATACGTTTCAGTAAAACAAGGCAGTGATTACATATCAAGCTGGCCATGAATGGCTCGCAATGTTGCCAACATTAGTTTTAAATCTGCAAACAGTCGAATAGTTGTATAAGGAATCTTGAGCAATTAAGTATTACTATATTTGGTCAGAATCTGCGTTGTCTTCAGCGTACTAAATTCTTAGGAATTATTTTTGATGAATATCTATCTTGGCAACCCCATTGTATTGAATTAATTAAAAACTTAAATGTTTGTATTTACGGGTTTTGAGATCCTGGCAGTACTCTTGTTTTATTTTGTACATGTTGAATCTCGGCTGGCATATGGTGTTTGTTTTTGGGGGTCAGGATCCATGATGCAGCAGGTATTTATTGCCCAAAAACGCATAATACGATGTATTGCTGGCACTGATAGTAGTGTATCCTGTAAGGATTATTTTATTAGTTTTAATATATTAACTGTCTACGGATTATATATTTTTAAACTAATGGGGTTGATATTTATTAACAGAGATTACTTTCTTAGAAATGTTGATTTTCATACGCATGATACACGTATAAAAAAGAATTTTAACATTCCAACGCATCATTCGACGAAATTTAATAGATCTCCTATGGTCTATGGTTTGAAATTGTTTAATTCCTTGTCTGTTAATATTAAATCTACAACTAATTTTAAATATTTTAAAAGTAATCTACAACTCGTCGCCACATTTATACCCTTCATAGGGTATTCCAAGAATAACTATTCCAAGATTTATTCCGAGTTCGTACATACAACCGGCTCTCATTGTATTATGCACGTACTTTACATCGCCGCCTCTCTCTCTCTCTCTCATGGCGGGACAGGCATTAATTACTTGGGTCATTTTCAGGTAAGAGTGGGCCCGTTTTCGCATACCAATAAGTTATTGCCGTTCAGTTATGGTAGTGGCTCAAGTTGTAGCAAGTTTAAAAATCGCAGACCTTTAAAAGGTGGCGAAAAACAATTGTATTAAACGTTTTCGACAAATTGTGTGAGAAAAATCCCCAATCGACTTTGATGATGTTGCTTAATCCACATCTGAATTAACGGGTGTGCATAGGGCATGAAAAGAAAGATTGGAAAAAGGTTTACTGGCTACACCCGAGAAGAAAAGGGGGAAAAGTTGTGACAAGTGTGTAGGCAGCATTTTAGAAACTGCCGTACGCACAAAAAAGTGCTTTTTTTTGTTCAATGAGCCACTCCTAGTGGTAAATAGTGGCAAGGAATTACCGAATACAAAAGAACTTCCTTTTATTTAATACTGAAGCAGATCAACTTTGATTTTGCGAACAGAAAGAAAAAGTGATTATGTGGTGGTAAATATTTCAGAAAAAAAAATGTGTGAACTAGACGGTTTAACAGACAGTGCAGTGGACCGTCTGGCATTAACACCGCCTAGGGTAATTCAAAGCATTCCGAATCTAATCTGAAAGGAATAGAGCCGCTACCAGAATCGGAATAAAAATGAGTACTAAGCGAAAGTTTACTGCTATTTGCCCCAGTAAAGTATTAGTTATAATCAGGGTTAGGAAGTTCATGCTCTAAAAACTCTTGTAATATGCATGCAAATATGCCCTTAAAATGTGCGAAATATTCACCAAAATATGCCCTAAAAATTATTATATTTAAAGACAATGTGCACATGCAAATTTACATTTATTGCTGAGAAGTAGATGCACATGACTCCACATCCAAACTGAGGGATGAATTACAATTTACCACTACTGCATAATGGAGACTTTCCATGGTATATCTTCGTCTGTTGTCTCTCAATATACTTTTGTATCTTGAAAAACTTGTTTCAACGTCACATGAGGATATTGGTGCATACTTAAAAGTTGATAGTTGTTCCACAGAAAGAGGCAAGTCTACAGGTATCCCTAAGGGCTTTCCTTCAAGAATGTCTCGTATTTTGGAGATTTGTTTATACCTAGGGTTTCTTAAAAGAACATAGTTTACTTTGTCTTTTATTTTCTGCCCTACATTACCTGGAATGGACACCAAACCAGAAATGGTAGTATCAAATACATTTAATGACTGATTTAAGGGAAGACCTGTTGTTTCCAGGGATTTAATTGCTGCAGGCATATTGGAAAAATGTGTCAATATAAAGGCAAGATTTCCTTCAAGCTCTTCATCTGAGAGAACATTCTGTGCTATATGAATTGAAACAGCATCATCTGATTCTAATGAATTAATAACTCTTCTGACTGACGCTAAATGCTTAGCATAACAAAATGCAGCTGTTATCCAACTCCCCCAACAGGTTAAAACAGGTTCAGGTGGTAGTGGAATATTAGGCAGCATCTTTTTGAACAGCTAGACCCTAGATGCAGATTTAAGAAACACTTTTTTCACATTAGAGATTAACTTATCTACTTTAGGAAAACATAACCTAATTGTTTCTGCAATGCGATGAAGGGCATGAATAAGACAAGTTAAATGAATGCTCTTAGGAAAAATATCTCTTAGTGTTTTCCGTGATTTGATCATATAGCTTGCTGCATCAGTTAAAAACAAAAGTACATTGTCATATTTTATATCGCCAGGCCATTTTAATTTCATAGAGTCAATCACAAGTTGACTCACTGATGTACTGTTAGTAACTTCTAACTGAGAGCAAGTTAAGAGATAAGGCACACCTGCCTCTTGCTGATTTAGAACAACCACTATTACATTTGCAATGAAACGTACTTCTATATCAGTTGCTTCATCTATTGAAATCCAGAGAAACTCATTTGCTAACTTAGTTTACAAGGTAGACATTACATTGTTGTAACAACGAGGGATGTATGTTTTACGTAAGGTACTTTGGTCAGGCACGTGTTGCTTGGTGCACTTTTCTAAAAAATTACGCAAAATTGGGTTATTTATTTTCCATAAAGGTATGTCAGTTGCTAGGAATGCTTCACAAAGGTCATATGAAAACTGTATAACTCTACTTCCCATACACTTGACTAGTAGAAGTTGGACACTTTCACTTGTCACTTTTTTTCACAATCATTTCCCTGTGCTTTGCAGTATTAATATGTTGAACGACCTGAAACCGTTTTTCACTCCCAATATTTTTTTCACATGCCTTACAGTATAAGACTCTACCATCTGTACTAATAAGATCGCTAGAAAATTCACTCTGTAAACTCTTAAGTCTGCTCGCATTACTTGGTTTCACCTTCAGCATTTTTAATGCTGTATGTATTCATATCACCTCGTCAATTGTCGCAAACAAACAGGCTGCAGCGGCTGCTCGATCAACACACTGCCTTATTGCTTAATCTGTTCCCCAGTGCAGCGGGGATTTCCCTATCTTCCAAGACATCACATGATTCTTACCAGCATTGCATCACTCATTCTTCACGTGATCAATGTCATGAATCACTTGCCTCAGTGACATTGACAGAGGGTGAAACAGGATCTTTTTGTTAGCACCATTTCACAGAAAAACAAGTTGACCATTTAACCAAAATAACTCATTTTAAAAAAATATTTCCCGTTTGAGTGCTAAAATATGCCAAATAATCATGCTATTTAATTAATATGATGCAGTTACTTAAAACAGCATAAATATGCAATTATATGCCCAATAAAAATCACTCAGAGCACTAGAAAATTCATAATTCATGAAAATAATTTATCAGCATATCAATAACATGCTTTGAAAAAAATATGCAAATGCATGAACCACCTAACCCTGGTTATAATCTACATAGTAGCTTATTACAAAGGGAACAAATGTTCAGTAAGCATTCTCCAAGTCCTGCACATTGTCGTCCTCCGTGGTGTAGTGGTTACCATGCTAGCCTCTAGTTCCGAAGGTCGCGGGTTCAAACGCAGCGGACGGCGATGGATTTTTTTCGGGCGTAAAAATCCTTCCTTTGAAGGGAAGTAAAGCCGATGGTCCCGTGTCGTAGATTTACGGTACGTAAAAGAACCTCAAGCCTGATAAAGAGGCCTCTGAGCAAAATTACTGATCTTTCACCCAATATAGAATGGGACGCTAAGAACCACAGCAGTTAAAGAGCGTCCATAAATAAACCTCCATTTCATTTCCTCACAGATTCACAGAGCGCTTGTTGATCACCGTGCATCAACTATGTAAATTGCTGCATTTAATCCCATTTTGTGTTATAAGTACGAACATCCAAACATAACCACTTTACCAACATCACTGACTTCTCTTAATGGCACTATAGATTATTCTCAATATAATATTTTAGTTTTATAAAAATCCGGAGTCGCTTAAAATAAGTAAAACTGCGTATAGATTTTTGTGAACATTAAAACAATAATTAGTACATGTTGAAATGCGGACTGCTAACTACAAAATCAGATATGTTACAATATTCTGAAATAAAGGGTTCCAGAGCTATGTGCACTTAAAATGCAACAAAATGAATTAATACATTTATCGTTCAATAACGTGACAATCGTTGAGTTTTAGATGCTAATATTTCATAAATATGCTTTCCTTAGCACCCCTTATTAATAGGAAAAATTACAACGCAAACAAAGAGTGCGAGGTTTTTTGCTGTTCGATTTCACATGGAATCCAGTTTTGGAATTAGAGGAAGAGCGGCATATGTCTGTAGCAAAACAATTCTGCTCACTCGCGTCGAAAACTTCACGAGCATTTTAATAACTATTAGATGCATTCGGAAGAAAATACAAATGTGATAAATCAATTTCTCGATATGTATTTTAGATGCGCATCGATAACAAGTGAATATCGATTCAAGGTCGCAGGTATTAGGATTGGGTCGAGCGATTCTTTTGCAGTAATCAATTCATACGATTCGTTCACGAGTCATGAATCGATTCATACGATTCGTTCACGATTCATGAATCGTCCCCTTGTTTGCTGGTCTACCCTACAGCACGATTCAATCATGTATCGTGTCCACCACGATTCGTTCATGAATCGTACCCTTGTCTGCTCGCCTGCCTTAGTTCACCATTCGTTGATGAATCGTCCGCTTGCCTGCTGGTCTAACCCACTGCACGTTGCACGATTCAATCATGAATCGTCCGCTTGACTGCCGCCTATTCTCACTCACAATTCTTATATGAACCGTCCCTCGTTTGTACTTTGCAGTTTGCAGACAAAATGCGCAATCAGGAGTTTGTTGTTACGATGAGGGTTATGATCCTTTTTCTTTCACGTAAAAAAGACAATGTATGTAAAAATGCTTTCCGCGTTATTTTGGGTAATACACTTGGAGTTTCCTGAATTTGTCAATGAAACCATCCTGTGTGATTCCACTTAAGTTGCAATTACATAAGGTATTATGCAAAGTAATTATGAAGACATTATTATTATATTCTTCTTCATTTCGATGATTAGGCATTCCAGCTGCCTTCGCATTCTTTACTCTCATCTTCTCCTGGGGTGTCCGATGTCTCTTTTTCCTGACGATTTGTACTTATTAATTAATAGTGGTATTCTTTCTTCAATCGTGTAGTGAAGTTCATATGATCTTTTCAATTAAATTACTTTTCTTCGATTTTATCTTATAATTTATAAATATTCAGTTCTGTAATTTTATGTTTCATTTATTATTAGATCTAATCTAGTGCATCCTTAAGTTCTTCGTAAAAAATAGTTTCCGCCCTCTGAAGTTTACTTTTGTCCGCTTTTTTATATTATTATTATTATTATTATTATTATTATTATTATTATTATCATTATCATTAATATCATCATATCATTCGTCACCACTACCGCAGTTGCGCGGGCCAATAAGCTCTATAACTTTTATAAATACGTGACCGTGCGTGCAGAGAATAATAATTTTTATATAAACTTTACATCGGCATATTCGAGGTACTATTAATGCATTAGAATTGGCTTAGTTATATCGATGCATGTTCCTATACTTTTAATGTAGATTATAGTATATAAATTAATGTTTTTCAATTATATAATTTTAAACACTTTAATATTTTATAATCACAATGTTAATCAAACCGAGAATTCTAAAATTCTCTATTTTTCCTACATTTTGCATATATTTTGGTATTGTATATTATAATATCTACTACACTGTAATCATGCAATACTGTGTATCAAATCTCCCAGAGGAGTACTGAAAATTACTTCAATTGTTTATACCACGTGCTGCAGCCTACGTTCATCCATTGGCAATGCTTACGATTCATTTTACTGCGCTTTACAGCTATTTACACAATTTGTTTTTAAGAATTTATCTTTCTCGGCTGAACTCGGTACTCCAAGGTTATGACATCAGCATCTCAAAGAATCGTGTTGATCTACCAATTCATATTATGAATTCTAGCGATTTTTTAGACCTGTGCAATTCACTCAATACTTTGATCATTCCGGTGTACTACGAATCGACAGAACCTGGCAATACTTATTTTTTATAACTGGCGCAACAGTTCTAGACACGTGAAAATCTTAATGACAGCTAGGAAGCGAGTTACCTACCAGATCAGGAGGTGACCGGTCGTCTGCATGTTGCAGGAGTGCGTGGGGCAGTCATTGTCAAATATCCGCAAACCGTTATGCACTGCATTGCGCTGATAAACTTAGTTATATACCGTATATTAAAATCTACGCTTAGTATAAAAAACACTGTCAATCATTGCCTCCAATTCTTCCACACCTAACAACCCTTCCTCTTCTGCGGAATCACTCACATTATTGCCGTCATCACTGCTGTCACTACTTTCTGCACCATTATCCTGGATGAGAATTCTTTCTATTTGATTTTCTGCAATTCCGTATTCTTCGAAATAATGATTCTTAATTTATTCAACATGTCGACATACATTTTCCCATTCTGGCCTTCCAATTTCAGCAAATTGCTGGCGTTATAACTGCTCCACATATTTTAATTTAAAAGTGATATTTCTGCATGCCACCCATTTTTGATATCAGCCCAGATTAATTCAATTGGGTTTAGTTCTGGGCGATACGATGGCAGTCTAAGTACATTATGGCGATGTTGTATTACTATCTGGTCAAGTATGTATGACTTCTGAAGCTGTTTGTTGGCTTTAATTAAGTTATATAGCTTTGTTTTACTCATGCTTTCATCTAAAGCTATATTATGTCTAAGTAATCAAGCTCTCATTTCTTCTTTCAAGGAATTTTAGGTAGGTGGTTTGTCAATTTGAGTGTTGACGCATTGTGAAGCATTGTCGATAACCAGAACAGACCCAGCAGGCATATTAGGTATCAACATGGCGTTGATTCACTTCATGTAATTTTCTGTATTCATTTCTTGATGAAAATCTCCTGTGGTTTGTTGCGACTTGTAAAAGAAGGGCATTTGGAACGAAGCCGATCTTTCCAACAGCATGAACGATAACAAGTATTTGCCCTTTGGCAACAGGTGCCTGCAAACCTAATTCGCTATCGTCACTCCAACTTTTAGATGCTGTATGACTGCTGTGTATGTATGACTCATCTTCATACACTATAGTATTTTTCTGAAATTTGTAGCACCACCTTGAAAATTGATACTGATCTAAGTACACACTGATAAAAGTACATATAAAATTATAGTCATTTGGAAAGGTAGAATCAAACTGAAAAATGAAATGCCATAGCCGGGATTTGAACCACGGATCTTAGGCTTTCCGTGCCGTTGCTCTAACCGACTAAGCTATCATGGCAACATTTACTTTTTATTTTTTTATTTTATTATTATTTTTTTATTTTATTTATTTATTTTGCTTTTCTGTTAGAACTCTTCTATTTGATTTCGGTTTCTTCCACTTGAACCCTAAATCTTTAATAATTTTTCTGAGATTTGTAGCACCACCTTGAAAGTTTCTGCTGTCTTTCAGCTTGATGAGCAATCTGCTTATTGTTAGCACAGTTTTTTCTTCCACATAGGAATTGTGAATCGTGCGCCGAATGACGCATTCGAAATCGTCTATTTCTGTAATACGTTTAGGGACCTTATGTTTCTTCCCAGGTGTGTCAAATGGCATTCTTTCATCCATATGTTTTTTTTTCTTATCTTTGAGAACTCTGGAAACGGAACTCGGTGAAACACCAGTTGCTTTGACTACTCTTTCTTTCACTTTCATAAGCCTTTTGTGGAACTCGGATGAACATATAATTTCTTCCTTCATCTCTGCTTCTTGCTTCATGAAGTCGATGACATTTGCAATTATTTCCCTACTTTGACTATGTAACACCTTACCACTTAACTTTGAAAACATAAGAGCCATGGTTATAAATATAACAAATATAGAATAAGTACTATTTAGATACTGCAGCTCTCTTTAAAATTACAACCAGATGCAGACACTTTCTATGCAGACTGTATGTGTTACGCACTGTGAGTAAGCAAAGGTATCATATCGCTTTCGTTGATTAAGCTAAACATAAACCATTCCTAGGCTCGGCAGCTGGGATAGCAATCAAGATCACGATTCCAGAAGTTTTGCGCGAGTAATATGCGGTGGTGTTTTTTATGCTGTTTTCGTATACCATGTTACAGCATCACAATGCTTCACGCTTGGTAATTTCCTTGCTCATCATCGTACTCACTCGGCAACATTCGTCCGGGCTCGGCTTGGCAGCCAAAGCGCAAGCGAGAATGAATCTAGAATGTCCTCATCACGATTCTTTTTGAACGACGATTCATGTACGATTCTTGCGATTGTTTCTGAACGACGATTCATGCACGATTCTTTTTGAACGACGATTCATGCTAAGACTGCCACGATTCATGCGATTCTTTCCTTGTAGTCGTTCATATGAACGATTCGTTCATGAATCGCCCATGTCTATTCGAGAGCAGCCCTTTCCAGTACAATTGCACGTGAGTAAAGCACGCTTCACAGATGGCGGCAGCAATCATATTAGACTTTATGTATAAATATTTTTGGAATTATAAATGCATTTATGATGGGAAATACAAATTAGGTTGTTCTTTTGATTTATTATTTATCATTTTGATGTAAACAAGAGCAAATAAGAGCTTATAACATGTAATGGAGGAATATGAGTCTACTAAACACTGAAAGTTTGGGATATTCAGGCTATGAATAGAATATGACATAGAACTGTTGAGGCATAGATATCTAGCCTTTCTTACAAATTTCGCGCGAGATATTCAGTGCGACGTTTGTAAGAAAGTCTATAAATTTATCAATACATATACCCTTACTGATGGGTCGGGTGCGTTACTTTACCGGAACTACTTCCACTCCGTAGTCGGAGTCAATTCAAGGAAGTAATTCCGGCCTGTGGTGTAATGATGGGTCGAGTGCGTTATTTTACCGGAACTACTACCAACACTTCCACTCCGCAGTCGGAGTCGTTTCAAGGAAGTAGTTCCAGTTCCTCTCCGAGGAAGTAGTTCCGGCCTCTGGTGGAACTAGTTCCATTGGAAGTACTTCCACTTCCTCATTCCGGAGTATTGGTGAAAATACTTCCACTGTTTTACTCCGGAATGACTTCCCCTAGTCTATGAAGAGGAAGCTTTTCAAATATATTCAACGGGATACCACACATGTCTTTAACAATTAATGTCTCCTGCCACATGAGCAATTGTTTGTGATTTAATGGCTTGTAGTTCTACGCTAGTATGTTGTGTTTTTATCCCCGTTGTATAATGAACTACAAAGTAATATTGGTAATATCATATGTAGTGATGTAGACCCAACGTACTTGAATAATTTGTAATTCCATTTGCTGTAAAGCAAATATAATTAACGGAACGCTACACTGGCTTTAAGACTGAAACTTATGCCTAGATACTTAGTAAAATATTGTTGTATTGCGTGTTAAACATTTAGGTTATGAACAGTGTGGAGGTAAATTCTTTTGCAATAAATGTAGTTTCAGCAAATATAAAACATTACTTTTGGGAAATTAATTTAAATATACTCATAACCTTTAGGGGCTGCTTTTTATGTTATTGTGAAGCGGAACATTTTGAGAATTTAATAAAAAGTGGTATGCTCCGATTTACATTTATTTTATTTATCCTTCTGAACCGTAAGTCTGCGGGACAAAGTTTACTGCCTTAAGGCAGTTTAATAGTTTAAATTCTTAAGGTATTACTCTAACTTTGTGATGAAAAAAACTAGGTTATCAAATACAGAATAATGCAAATTACAAATTGGAATTAATTGTTCTTTCACACAAGCCGTGTGTTGGACAGGGTTGGAAAGGTAGTATCAGATGACTGAAACATTCAATGCCAAGCCGGGATTTGAACCACGGATCTCCCGGTCTCCGTCCGGTTAAATTAAAAATTGTTCGTCTTAGCTACAGCTGTATATGCAGAATTATCAGCTATTTTGCTGTTAGCGACTACTAACTACGTCATGGCACACAGTCAACAACGAAGCGGATAAGGAAAATGCGCAATGTAGAGTACCAACATTTTCAACAGAAATGAGGTTGGCGAAACTGGAAGTAATTTATCAGCTGATTTAAAATGAGGTTATGTGACGTATGGCAATTCATAATTAAATACTATTGTAGCTTTGTCCTAATTATGGTGCTTTCAAGTTTTTTCTTGTTTCAAAAAGTTATTTTGCTCACAGCGACAATGTAACAAATGAAAAATATGTTTTAAATGGCTAATTAAGCATAATTCGTGCTGTTCACGTAAAGGGCTCACTATTAATTTGAAGGCTAAAACTAGCAATCAACATAAAATGTTGCTTTAGGGAGTTAAAATGCAATATTTGACTACAGACATACTGCAAAATTATATTATTATAACTGCTACATACGTGCGAAGTAGTAAGCGCACATGTAACTAGAAATTGGAATTCTCTCATAGAAGCATAATCGGAATTAAATGATTACACCAGAAAAAAAAACAGGCTTCTGCGTGCTTTTGAAATTCTGTACATAACGTTCAACTTACTGCAATATTCCCTTATTAAAATCACGACTACATGACGTGGAAAGTACGAGCAGATGAAATATAACTAAAAAAAATGTTTTTTCTCGTGGAAGCATTATTGGTATTGAACCATACATCGGGGGAGGGGAGAAAGTTTATGCGTATTTTATAGAAGTCTGTATTAACGTTCAACTAAAGAGGTTCATTGCATTTGTCATATTCAATAGGGCATTTAACATCAATTTTGCATAAATGACACAAACCCGAATTCATCAATACTTGAGTCAGAATTGACTTAATTTACTTAAACATTTTTTCTCAAATTGCAACGTGACGCAGGCTGCATTAATACCATCTCATTTACCATAAAGGAAATGATATCCAATGTCATGGCGACTTCTAAATAATACCTACGCATAACGCAATACTGGTTAGGTATTGTACTGCCAATGGAATTGATGGAATGATGCAATTGGAAGTGGAAGTAACTCCGACGGAGTTGGAAGTAAATGTCTTGGAAGTACTCCGGCGGAATGGAAGTAAAACTGTTGTGGAAGTAACTCCGACGGAGATGGAAGTAAATGCCTTGGAAGTACTCTGGCAGAGTGGAAGTAAAACTGTTCTGGAAGTAACTCCGACGGAGTTGGAAGTGATTGGAAGTAAGGAAGTGCCAGTTCCGAATAGTGGAATGGTTACTTCACACTTCCAAAGGAGGAACCGTTCCTTTGAAACGACTCCGACTCCTTCGACCCATCACTACTGTGGTGGAACTAGTTCCATTGGAAGTACTTCCACTGTTTTACTCCGGAATATTGCCGGAATGACTTCCTCCATTGAGTGGAGTCCATTCTGCAAACAGAAGGTATTGCAAGTGATATATAATGGGATGCCATACTATATGTTAACAATTAATGTCTCCTGTCACATAAAAAAGTGTCGGTCATTTAATGTCTTCAGTTCTATGCTAATATGTTGCGCTTTTATTTACATTGTATAATAAACTACAATGTAATATTGGTAATATAATCTGTAGTAATGTAGACCTTACGTACAAGAATAATTTGTAATTCCATTTGCTGTAAAGCAATTATAACTAACGGAACGCAACACTATGGATTTAAGACAAACTTGTGCCTATATATTTCGTAAATATGGCTTTATTGAGTGTTAAACGTTTAGGTTATGAACGGTGGATGTAAATTGTTTTGCAATAAATGTGGTTTCAGCAAGTATGATAGAATCTTTTTGAAACGAACTTCCAATATACTCATAATCTCTAGAGCTGATTTTTATGTTATTGTAAAGCGTAAGTGGAGCATTTTCAGAATTCAATAGAAAAATGACATTGACTCTTCGTTATTTACCCTTCTGGACCACAAGTATACGGGATATAATTTACTGCATTTTAGGCAGTTTAGTAAGCTATTCTCAAGGTATTAGTCAAACTGTTATGAAAGACCTAGAACAGCAGTGCAAACTGCAAAAATAATTCGTAATAAATACATCTGCATATGCAGAATTAAAGGTAATTTTGCTGTTTACATCTATCAAATCTACTTCATGGCAGGAAGCAAATAACAACGGAGTGGATAAGGTAAATGCGCACTGTAAACTACCAACATATTCAACAGAAAAGACGTTGGCGAAACTGGAAGTAAAATTTGTACTAGCGCTTGGAGAAAGCCAACCGAAGTTGCCCGACGAAGTTCGAGGGAATGCCGAAAATGAACGAAAGGTAACGATCTTCCAGTTCAAGGGGGAAGGTGTCGCGACCTCTGCCATGCTGATTGCTGAGGCTTGAAACTAAACTAAGATGGAAGTCAGCTGATAAAATAGCAATGCCGAAAATATAAAAATAAACCAGAATTTTCGTATCAACGAGCAATTGTGTAAATGTAAGAGTTTATAGTGATACCTTATTTAATATTGAGTACCAAATAACGCGCATTCGATGTTTAAAACTGGAACATGACCTGAAAACCTAGTAAGGTAGAAGACACCTTATGAATCGAAAGTTTAGTTGGTTTTAATGAAGAATTGAAATATATATAGCGAAAACAAGTTAACCTTAAATATAAACTATACTTAGTATGTTAAGGTGTTAAAATGTGTGTTTGTGCTATTTAGTGTTGAAATGTGTTCAAATTAGGGACTGTATTTCGAAAAGTTTATTTTTATGGATTGCACACTAATATCGTAAAACGAACAAGAGAACTCATGCTCAAAGGGTATGTCTGATACCTATTTCAATTTTGAATGTGATGTAATGATAATATTTTGGGATCCATAGTTTGATTTTGGATGTGTATTAGTGTTGTGCTCAAACACTATTTCCTGCTGTTATACCAAATAAATAAATAAATTAGGACATAATGCTCTTTTCATTGCAAAATAACTTAAAGCATTTCATAAACAGAAAATTCTCCATATGTACTGTATATCCTTGGGAATTTTTTTGTCAATCTGGGTAACTCGGTTAAGCGCTGGCCTTGGAAGCACAAATAGTTACATAAAACTTGTGTATTACCACATTATTGCTGAATGATTTCTACATATCGAAATGTCAGCTACCATATTTATGACAAAACACCCAACTTAAATTATATAAATGTGTAATATGTATTGCATGGCAAAATATCTGCTGAAATAGTTATTCTTTTTTAAGTATCTACTTTATTTACATACACCTCATTTGTGAAGTC
The DNA here is from genome assembly GCA_030765065.1 of Deroplatys truncata. Lineage (NCBI taxonomy): Eukaryota > Metazoa > Arthropoda > Insecta > Mantodea > Mantidae > Deroplatys > Deroplatys truncata. Next base: position 638,697,794 of record CM060990.1, read on the forward strand.
ATAGTGGGAGCTGGCTTGTAAAACAACTTCTTGGTTTCATTACTTGATAGTATTGAGTAATGCTATCTCTGTTTTAAATGTTGTCTCATATTCACACTTCTAATTGGGCAGCACTATGGCCTCTCACAAAAAAGCCTGGATTCAATCCTAGGGATCAGAGGTGGGATTTTGTGGTAGATAAAATGGCACTTAGAATGAATGTTCTCTGGTTTTCCCCACCATAATTCCATCAATTGCACCATCTTCATCCCCCCTCCCACCAGTCTCCAATCTCTGTAAACCTGTGAAGTTAAAAGGGACATTAAAATTAAAAATACTATGGAGGACAGAGAGCAATACTAATGAAGGAGTGTCTCATCCAGCCCCCAAATTTATAAACCAGCATGTGCTGTTACATTCTTTCTGCAGTCAACATATGAAAAAACAATTAATACTGGCACACTAAATGACATGTTAAAGTTATTGACAATTATGAAGAGTGGGTGTGATACGGTTAAACACAAAGAGACATTGTTATTATTTAGAGACATTGCATTCACATTCATATTTAATAATACTGTATAACACATTTGTATGGTATTTTAAGGAACATGTGCCTACATTAATATACATTTGAATGGCCTACCCAATTAAAATGTTCATTAAATTCTAACCTCTTGAATGTCTGTTATTACAATCTATTGGAATGATCTTATAGGTAATTGCACTTAAGTCACTTATGCATACACAAAGCCAGTTCTAGTTAATAAAACTTACAGTTATTGAATAGAAAATACACTTTGATTCCTTTTCCTGGGAAAGGTTCTATATATAACATTTGATATAACATAGTGGAGGTCCTACAGCACATGGGAACCTTAAATTTATTGACAGGTCATATGGGAAAAAAGCAAATTGAGCCCATACAGTGATGTTTGTTTGTTTGTGTTTGTTCATTTGGTTCCACTGTGAGCAATGCTCAAGGGAAATTGAACACATCATACAATTATGAAGTATGCAGAGTAAGTAGGAATATACCCAATGCCAAGAACAGCCTTTGGGGGGGATGTTCCCCTCCCCATCATGTCTTATCTAAAAGAGAAAAATTTGTAAACCATCACCATTTCAACAGTAAACTTCTCGACACGCATTACAGTAGGACAATAGCAAATAAGTGTTAATCACCATCACATGCAATCTGCCCTACATAAAGTGCTTACATGAGGTTGATACTATTATGATGATTAATTCACTTTGAATAAGCTCGAAATTATAACTTTATACTTTGTTATGCTTAAATTTCAATTTCCCATGTAATTTCTATTACCTTGAAGACATGTTTGAGAAAGACCACTTGAAACGAGAAATTCTCATTATTACTGCATGGGTATTATTTGGGAGGACAGTATACAGGGTGGAAGGTACTGCTTGAACCGTATGTTAATCATGGATTCTATATAATGAGTAGTGCAAATATGTCCAATACAATTTTTGTCATTAAACCTACAAAAATGAAACACAGTGTTTTATGTTCCTTGTGCCTGTGTCTATTAGCCATTTTATTACAGTTCAAGCAATATCTTTCACCCTGTATAAGAAAACATTTAGAAGATGGTGGGGTTTGCATATACATAAAACATTATAACATATAAAACTGGGATATAACAGATCCATCTATCCCATTGACATTTTTTGTGTAGCCTATTTTCCTCTGTTGCTTAAATTTACCAGTTACACAAGAGTATACAAAATTCCTTCCGAATAAAGAGCACTTCACAAGCTGTTCCCAGAAAATTAAAAATAAACAGTTTATTTTTCATGTAAATATCTTGAATACAATGACATTTTAATCAAAATCGTTTGAGTCATTTTTCAGAAAAAAAAATCGAGAATTCTTCCGTGTAAAGGGTTATTTTGGGTGGGGAATTTTCTTGAAAATCTTTGTGTCACATCTTTGGAAGGTACTGAACTTAAACCGATTTGTACTATGTATGTACAAATTCCTGCTTTGAAACGCATGGCTTTATGTATTCACTTTCAATTGCCAGTCGAAATGCGCGCGCCAACGTTCCACGTTACGTATTTGACCACAGCCAATGGGAGCAAAATGTGCCGGAATGGACTACCTTCCCCCTTGAACTGGAAGATCGTTTCCTTTCGTTTATTTTCGGCATTCGCTCGAACTTCGTCGGGCAACTTCGGTTGGCTTTCTCCAAGCGCTAGTAGGAATGGTTACTTCACACTTCCAAAGGAGGAAGCGTTCCTTTGAAACGACTCCAACTCCTTCGACCCATCACTACTTTCACTTCCTCATTCCGGAGTATTTGTGAAAATACTTCCACTGTTTTACTCCGGAATGACTTCCCTAGTCTATGAAGAGGAAGCATTACAACGGGATGCCACACATGTCTTTAACAATTAATGTCTCTTGTCACATAAGCAAGTGTTTGTGATTTAATGGCTTGTAGTTCTACGCTAGTATGTTGTGTTTTTATCCCCGTTGTATAATGAACTACAAAGTAATATTGGTAATATCATATGTAGTAATGTAGACCCTACATGCATGAATAATTTGTAATTCCATTTCCAACACTGGCTTTAAGACTGAAATTTATGCCAAGATACTTCGTAAAACATTACTTTATTGCGTGTTAAACGTTTAGGTTATGAACAGTGTGGACGTAAATTCTTTTGCAATAAATGTGGTTTCAGCAAATATAAAACATTCTTTTGGGAAATTAATTTAAATATAATTTCTAGGAGCTTATTTTTTATGTCATTGTGAAGCAGAACATTTTGAAAATGTAATAAAAAGTGGTATACTTCGATTTACATTTATTTTATTTATCCTCCTGAACCCTAAGTCTACGGGACAAAGTTTACTGCCTTAAGGCAGTTTAAATTATTAAGGTATTACTCTAACTTTGTGAAAAAAAACTAGGTTATGAAATACAGAATAATGCCAATTACAAATTGTTGGTCTTAGTTACACTTTTATATGCAGAATTATCAGCTGTTTTGCCATTGACGACTACTAATCTACATCATGGCAGATAGCCAGCAGCGAAGCGGATAAGGAAAATGCGCAATGTAGAGTACCAACATTTTCAACAGAAATGAGGTTGGCGAAACTGGAAGTAACATTTATCAAATTCAGCTGTTTTAAAATGAGGTTATGTGACCTATGACAATTCATAATTAAATACTATTGTAGCTTTGTGTCGCTAATTATGATGTTTTAAGAGTTTTCTTGTTTCAAAAGGTTATTTTGCTCACAACGACAATGTAACAAATAAAAAAGTATTTTAAATGGGTAATTGTGCATAATTCGTGCTGATGACGTAAAGGGCTCACTACTAATTTTAAGGCTAAAACTCGCAATCAACATAAAATTTTGCTTTAGGCAGTTAAAATGCAATATTTGCCTACAGACATACTGCAATATTATGTTATTATAACTACTACATTCGTGCGAAGTACTAAGTAGACATATAACTAGAAATTGGCATTTTCTCATAGAAGCATAATCGGATTTAAATTATTACAACTGAAAAAACCAGGCTTCTGCGTGCTTTTGGAATTCTGTACATAACGTTCAACTTGCTGCAATATTCCCTTATTAAAATCACTACTACATGGCGTGGAAAGTACGAGTAGATGAAATACAACTAAAAAAAATTCCTTTTCTTATGAAAGCATAATTGGTATTGAACCATACATCAGGGGGAGATAGGAAGTTAATGCGTATTTTCTAGAAGTCTGTATTAACGTTCAACTAAAGGCGTTCATTGCATTTGTCATACTCAATAGGACATTTAACATCAATTTTGCATAAATGACACAAGTAGGGGGAAATAAGAGAGCTGACGCAATTAATATGCATGGAATGTCTATTCATATGCAAATGAGCTCCCCTCCCCCACTTCCCCCTTCCACACGCAGCTCCTTGGTACTTTTACTTGCAGCTGTGGGCCATAAATCTTGTTGAGTACAATGGAAGCTTGACAGTTAAGCAATTAAGGGTATCCTTCACCTCCAAAACGAAAAAAGGGGTCATAAATTTTACGCTTCTGTAACAAAGGCGAGATGTTTTTCCTACCCATTCCACATCCGGCCACTTCTGCACCTGTGGGAGCCCACCCAAGAGGCTATTCATCACTGTCAAAATGAACAATGTGGATGCAGGACAAAGAAAGAGATTCTATTATGTGCCTTTCTATTGTCCGGGGCAAGGCTACTTTAGAACGAACACCTGGCATACTCATTCCACTAGCTTTTAACAAAAGAACAACGCTTGCCCTTCAACTGTCAAAATGAACAAAGGCCATGATAAATTAGGGTCGTGACAAAAGAGAACTGAAGCATGTTAACAGAGAAACAAGTTCTATTGTCCGGGGCAAGCCTTCTTTCTGGCATTTCTCATTCCACTGCCCCATGACAAAGCCGGTCCCTTTCCATTGTTTCTCGAACACCTGCTAGCTTAACAAAAGAATCTGAGGGTGGCTTTATGCTAGTCCTGTCCTTGTTCGCGTGAAAGAGAGAGACACACTTCAACAACGTCGGAGTCAGGCATCATGGTTTTTGCCCTGAGGGGCTGTTCTCTCCAATGTTTTACCAGATCCTACGAATATATCCGAGCATAGTTAAACAAGCTCTCTGTTTATGTAGTTGACTCTTCAATCGCTTTATAAAATTGTATTTAACCTATGTCATTACATACATTAAACCTCTGCGTGGATATCCATAGATCGGTGTTCGATTCTTACTGTAATCAAAAGTTTATTGCTAATGAGAAATTGATGATTGATGTTATGATATAATTACTCTAATTAACAAAAGGGCCTTCAGAGGATTGTAGCTCGAATCTTACCAAGTGAGACTCTAACGCGTAATAAATATTAAACTATGCACCGCCAGATTAAAAATGTATTTAACAAATATAATTTAATTTTTTATATATCATTACCCTAATTAATGAAAGGGTGTTCAGAAGGTTCTAGCTCGAATCTTACCCAGCGAAACTCTAATGCTTAATAAATATTAAACTATGCAAGGTCAGATTAAAATGCATTTAACAAATATAATTTAATTTTTATATATCATTACCCTAATTAATAAAAGGGTGTTCAGGGGGTCCTAGATCGAATCTTACCCAGCGAAACTCTAATGCCTAATAACTATTAAACTATGCACGGCCAGATTAAAATGTATTTAACAAATATAATTTAATTTTTTATACATCATTACCCTAATTAATGAAAGGGCTTCAGAGGGTTCTAGCTCGAATCTTACCCAGCGAAACTCTAATGCTTAATAAATATTAAACTATGTGAGTATTGGGCGGTCAGATTAAAACGTGTTAACAAATATAATTTAATTTATACGACATTACAATGTTTAACGAGCTGTTATCTTAGGAACCCAGAGGCCCCTAGTTCGAATCTTACCCTGCGAAACGCTATAATAACTATTAAATTATTGAAGCAGGGGGCGGTCGGATTAAAATTGCATTTAACAAATATAATTATTCATATTAAACCCTGATGCATACTTAGATATCTCGATGCCTAGTCACCATTCTTTCTTCTTCTCTCTTTTTCTTTCTATCTATCTCTTTCTTTCTTCTCGACTTGCGCACATTCAATCGTTCACATATACACGAGCACTTGTATACACATCAGCAAACATACACCAGTACACGCACACATGTACATGCAAGCACATACACGTACACACACACGCAAACACATACACACAGGCACATACATACACCAGTACACACACATACATACACCAGTACACTCACACATACATATACATGGACACATACACACGCATACACACATACACGCACTCACACTCACGTACATACATACACCGTTACACTTGCACATACACATACGCACACGACCGCACACACACACACGCAAGCACAAAACACACGCACACGCACATACACACCCACACGCACACACACATATGCCTGTTCACTTACACCCAACAGCACCAACCACACACGCACACACATACATACGCACACACCAACTCACGCGCATGTCCTGAATGAAAAGAGACAAAATGATGCAATAAAACTAATTATAGCTTGGGATGCAAGGCGCCATTTACGAATTGCTCGAAACTGGTCTGGATGCATGGGTTCGAATCCTAGGACTGATTACAAATTCATCTTCTAATAATTCCTAAACTAATTAAGATAAAGACGGTAAATAAACTTTATTACTTTTATGTCATTAGCTGGTTTCTTGTGCATGTATATATTAGAGTACCAGGTGTCATGCGTTCGATCCTTAATTTTAAAATCTCAATTATCTCAGAAACTAGCAGGGATAGAGGAGCGGACCAAAGCATGATGGTTAGCTCCTATGATGGACAATAATTAATGCCTGTATATAATTTCCAATCAGTTGTCCCTAGTTCGAATCCGGATCTTTCAGTGACTTCCTTAATTTTCCTCTGTACTCTAGAATATATCACTTAGATCAATGTTGTAACTGCATACAGGTCTTTTAAACAATTAAACTAATATTATAAATAATTTTGTTTCTGGCGTTCTGAGTTCGAATACTGATTCAATGAAATTTACTTATAAATTTAATAACATAGTAAATAATTAAGATAAAGGCACCAAATAAACCTATTAGGTTTATGTCATCAGATAGTATCTTGCGGGTGCATATCCGGGTACCTGGCGTCCAGGGTTCGATCTTTAAGTTTAAATCTCAATTATCCCTGAAACTAGCAGAGATAGAGCTGCGAGAGAAAGCATGTTTGATAGCTCATACAATGAACAATTGATGCTGTATATAATTTCCAATCAGTTGACCCTAGTTCGAATCCCGATCTTTCAATGACTTCACTGATTTTCCTCTGTACTCTAGAATACATCACTTAGATTGATACTGTAACTGCATGCAGCTTTGTGTAAAGACATTATGGATGTACTCTGTGTGTGTGAGAGAGAGAGCTAGAGGAAGTGAAACAAGTAGGGATAGAAGTGCCGAAGGTCTCTGCGCATGCGCAGCAAGAGATAATTCCAAGGGTGTAATAATCACGTGATGTGTAAGCATCACAGCCATGATGACGTGCTGGCATCGCCTGGAGGGGGTTTAGATCCTTATATATACAGATACCTAACATGTTAGAACGGTTGTGTACTTATTAACTTTACATTCAAGTTTTAAAGAACTTTAAAAGCAACGCGAGGTGGAGGTTATCTACACATACAGCACATATCAACACGTAACAATGCAAGGTGAGTTTTTTACATAACTATACAAAATCAGTGTTGGCTTTTACAATACATTAATTTTGTTTAAACGTTACAGTACATGAAAGACGATTCGTTGCAAGAGCATATTTTCTAATCTATGCTTTACATTCACATGGATTTCTCTGCGTACTCTTCTCCAGTTCACAGGATTTTTTCTACTCATTCTTCTTCTATAAACATTCACATGATTTTCGCTACACATTTCTCTTACATAATCATTCATACGATTTTCCCCACTCATTCTTTGTTTCCCTGCAGCTTCATCTTCCATGAACATTCACACGACTTTCTCTGCACATTCTTTGTTTCTCAACGCATTCATACGATCTTCGCTACACATTCTTCTTACATTAACATTCATACGATTTTCTCCGCTCATTCTTTGTTTCACTATATATTCACACGATTTCCTCTACTCATTCTTTGTTTCTCTGCAGCTTCAACTTCCATGAACATTCACATGATTTTCTGTACTTATTCTTTGTTTCTCTACACATTCATAAGCATACTTACAAAACATACACACACCATAGTTCTAATATAAAGAAGTGTATAACTTGTTCTTCAACTTGAATATGGAGTGAAAATAATAATTCATGTCAATGGCTGTTACAGATGGTTTAACTGATAGACTTAACAAGATGGTTGAAGAGCGTATTTTCCTACCGACTCGTCGAGTTCAAGATCTCGAAATAGGACTTAACTATGAGATAAAGTCCTTAAAGAGAATTCAAACAAGATATGGTACCAGGATCGTATCTTCACTGGAGGATTGTCAAGTGTTCTTGCCAGAGTGCTATAATAACGGTATGGCAGAGATGGGGAAATTTAAGTCATGTAAATTGTCTTTTTTATATTCAGAGAAGGCGTGTAGAAGTGTTAAACTTAAGTATTGAATGTTCCCCTATTTTAACATGAAAAAAGTCATAAATAAAGCAACTGACTCGTTGATATTACATATAACGATACAAAAGATGAATGTTATAGAATTTTTTATAAACAAATTACGAAATCACATGTTTGAATTTAGTTATATCTAATGCATTGAAATAACGATAAATATCCGAATGTTTATACACATCTTTTGTGTTTCATTTTACATGTATCATAACAAAAAATGTAATTCTTTCAGGTTGCCTTTACTAGTCCAAATCAGTTTTCTAAGACTTTCATTGTGCAATATTTCAGACTGTGTAATAAGAGGAAGAAGAAGAGGAATAGCCTGCAGCCATGCAAAGGAGGTCTGACGCTATTGGAGGATAGAATAAGCAGCATCGGCACCTCCAAGAAACATGATGGTAAGAAGCGGGTGCTGAGACATCTACATCACCAAAACACGCTAAGAAGGATACTTATATAACATTACAGGGCATACGATGAAAAAACACGGACAATTTTGGATACAATTCAATGCATAGCTGAGAGTTAGCTCAAGCGAGTCTCCCTATATTCGCTGAAATTAAGCATTGTGAACAGTAATTTAAATGATTGTGAAATACTTTTAAATAATGGTGAAGTTTATATACCTAAAAAGACTTGAATCCCATATACATTAACAATATCAAAAACCTGATTGCTGTGTTGGAATACAAATTATGAAAATAAAGAGACTTTCGTTTAAATAATAAAGAAATTTACATAACCTACTGTTACATGTGTAATGGCATATACAGAAACAATGAGTCGGATGAGGAAGTGATAGAAATGTAAGATAAATAATAGCAATAAAAATAATTAAGGTATGCTTTTACATAGTGTTTTTATTCATTAAAAATCCTTACATTCCTAATGAAAAATTAATCATTACAATGACTAGTTTAAGTTATGTTACAATGATCAAAAAGAGAACCGTCTTTAGACGCATTACTCGATCTTAAAGCCAGAACACCAAAAATGACAAATCCCGGCTTCTCCATTTAGATATGGTGTCACTATTCAGGTAAAAATTCCTGTAACACAGCAGGTTGAGTATGCAGATCCATGTTCCTAAATGGGTGAAACAGAGTCTTATCCAGCTTAACAGACTTGAAGATCTCAGCATCAGAAAGTCGAATCACAGGCCTTCTCCACTCGATGAGTACAGGTTTAACAACGGCATTCTCTTCACCTGAGACGGGGTAAAGTATATAAATGTTCAACTTGACAAGGGATTTTAAACTCGTTGTTAGAGTCCAGAGCTGATGTATTATATGGTGAAAACACACGTTCCTCTTCTCAGTGATCTTGTCGTCGAATCTCGGTGTCATTGCAGTGCCGGTAACATTGAAAATGTCCCATGATTATAGGATTCTGAAGACCAATAACTGTAGGAACTGCCGATTGCGTGATGTTAACCCGATGGGCGTCAAAGGCAGAGCATGATGTGTGCGTCGAATCATTCCATTATTATGTCCTCGACGTCCTTGACTTCTTCTAAAATCTATAGGCATTATGCTTATATCCTTGTTTCTAAAGGCAATGATATTGCTGTTATGCTCCCCTATACTAAGACTGTTTGCTCTATGAAGCGGCTGTTTATGAACAACAGCTAAAATTTGATTTGATGGTTCTTGTGAAATACGGTATCCAAGCGTAACAGATGGGAAAACTGATAGATCGAGTGTCCACTTTTACTATCGAGGAAGGAGACTGATGCAATACTGCACTAGATTCGTATGATACTCAACCTAAATATATTCACTAGGAAATCAGATTCAGACAGCTGATTAGGTGGAATAACTTTGTCAGTGAAGGGCGCCAGAATCCATTTCATGCTACTTGAATCTGCTTGTGCTTAATGAAATAGTTATAATTAACGGAATTACAACTATTATGTGTGAATGCTACAATTTTTTGCTTAGTCTAATTCGGATATGACTGTTTATATGCATCAAAGCCTGAGAACATATATAAATACGTAAATGTTGAAAAAATATCTCAGTCTCGTGTTATCGTATACGAATTCAACATCTACAGTATACATTGCCTAGTTTATATATACTGTTTGAGCATGAACACTCACAAAAATTGTCAATTACAGTCAATTTACGAGAATCTTGATTTTTCGTATGTTTCCCAAGGGGGGAGGAATCGCTTTGTTAAGTGCTGCATATGTAATAGAACTTTAAAAAACAGGACAATTTCAACGCTCAAGCAACATAGGAGAAGATGAAGTAAAGTGATGACCAGCTGTGCATTGACTACAATACCCAAACGAGATCCTGAAATCTTTTCAAGTTCCGAAGAGCGGGGTTCAAGATGTACCGTACTTGGAACCAGTTCAAGTGATCCTGTAATAACGTCAAGAGCTACCACTGATGAAACAATAAGAGCAGTTTCTTTGAATGAGCAAGCTCTGAATAAACACACCAATGAAAGCAAGCATACTAGTATCAACTTGCCTAGATTAGAAGATATATCCAAAGCGAATAGAGGAGATGCTATACCGCTACACCGAACCTAATGATTTGGTAAACATGCTAAGGGTACTAATGATGCTTCATACACCTGATAAAAATGACTTTACCGATGCGATTAGCGAAGTTATTCAGAATTTAAAGCTGGGTGGTTTTATAGCGTGATTAATATCTGCAGAACATTGAAACCAGGAAAGAGTTAGAAAGATTCCTCATATTAGGAGTATCATACGAATCTAGCGCAGTATTGCATCAGTCTCCTTTCTCGATAGTAAAAGTGGACACTGGATCTATCAGTTTTCCCATCTGTTACGCTTGGATACCGTATTTCACAAGAACCATGAAATCAAATTCTACCTGTTGTTCATAAACAGCCGCTTCATAGAGCAAACAGTCTTAGTATAGGGGAGCATAACAGCAATATCATTGCCTTTAGAAACAAGGATATAAGCATAATGCCTATAGATTTTAGAAGTCAACGCCGTCGAGGATATAATAATGGAATGATTCGACACACACATGCTCTGCCCTTGACGCCCATCAGGTTAACGTCACGCAATCGGCAGTTCCTACAGTTATTCGGCTTCAGAATCCTATAATCATGGGACATCTTCAATGTTACCGGCACCGCAATGACACCGAGATTCGACGACAAGATCACTAAGAAGAGGAACATGTGTTTTCACCATGTAATACATCAGCTCTGGACTCTAACAACGAGTTTAGAATCCCTTGTTAAGTTGAACATTTATATACTTTACCCCGTCTCAGGTGAAGAGAATGCCGTTGTTAAACCTGTACCCATCGAGTGGAGAAGGCCTGTGATTCGACTTTCTGATGCTGAGATCTTCAAGACTGTTAAGCTGTATAAGACTCTGTTTCACCCATTTAGGACCATGGATCTGCATACTCAACCTGCTGTGTTACAGGAATTTTTACCTGAATAGTGACACCATATCTAAATGGAGAAGCCGGGATTTGTCATTTTTGGTGTTCTGGCTTTAAGATCGAGTAATGCGTCTAAAGAAGGTTCTCTTTTTGATCATTGTAACATAACTTAAACTAATCATTGTAATGATTAATTTTTCATTAGGAATGTAAGGATTTTTAATGAATAAAAACACTATGTAAAAGCATACCTCAATTATTTTTATTGTTATTATTTATCTTACATTTCTATCACTTCCTCATCCGACTCATTGTTTCTGTATATGCCATTACACATGTAACAATAGGTTATGTAAATTTCTTTATTATTTAAACGAAAGTCTCTTTATTTTCATAATTTGTATTCCAACACAGCAAACAGGTTTTTGATATTGTTAATGTATATAGGATTCAAGTCTTTTTTTAGGTATATAAATTTCACCATTATTTAAAAGTATTTCACAATCATTTAAATTACTGTTCACAATGCTAAATTTCAGCGAATATAGGGAGACTCGCTTGAGCTAACTCTCAGCTATGCATTGAATTGTATCCAAAATTGTCTGTGTTTTTCATCGTATGCCCTGTAATGTTATATAAGTATCCTTCTTAGCGTGTTTTGGTGATGTAGATGTCTCAGCACCCGCTTCTTACCATCATGTTTCTTGGAGGTGCCGATGCTGCTTATTCTATCCTCCAATAGCGTCAGCCCTCCTTTGCATGGCTGCAGGCTATTCCTCTTCTTCTTCCTCTTATTGCACAGTCTGAAACATTGCACAATGAAAGTCTTAGAAAACTGATTTGGACTAGTAAAGGCAACCTGAAAGAATTACATTTTTTGTTATGATACATGTAAAATGAAACACAAAAGATGTGTATAAACATTCGGATATTTATCATTATTTCAATGCATTAGATATAACTAAATTCAAAAATGTATTTCGTAATTTTTTTAAAAAAAATTCTATAACATTCATCTTTTGTATCGTTATATGTAATATCAACGAGTCAGTTGTTTTATTTATGAGTTTTTTCATGTTAAAATAGGGGAATATTCAATACTTAAGTTTAACACTTCTACACACCTTCTCTGAATATAAAAAAGACAATTTACATGACTTAAATTTCCCCATCTCTGCCATACCGTTATTATAGCGCTCTGGCAAGAACACTTGACAATCCTCCAGTGAAGATACGATCCTGGTACCATATCTTGTTTGAACTCTCTTTAAGGACTTTATCTCATAGTTAAGTCCTATTTCGAGATCTTGAACTCGACGAGTCGGTAGGAAAATACGCTCTTCAACCATCTTGTTAAGTCTATCAGTTAAACCATCTGTAACAGTCATTGACATGAATTATTATTTTCACTCCATATTCAAGTTGAAGAACAAGTTATACACTTCTTTATATTAGAACTATGGTGTGTGTATGTTTTGTAAGTATGCTTATGAATGTGTAGAGAAACAAAGAATAAGTACAGAAAATCATGTGAATGTTCATGGAAGATGAAGCTGCAGAGAAACAAAGAATGAGTAGAGGAAATCGTGTGAATGTATAGTGAAACAAAGAATGAGCGGAGAAAATCGTATGAATGTTTATGTAAGAAGAATGTGTAGCGAAGATCGTATGAATGCGTTGAGAAACAAAGAATGTGCAGAGAAAGTCGTGTGAATGTTCATGGAAGATGAAGCTGCAGGGAAACAAAGAATGAGTGGGGAAAATCGTATGAATGTATATGTAAGAGGAATGTGTAGCGAAAATCATGTGAATGTTTATAGAAGAAGAATGAGTAGAAAAAATCCTGTGAACTGGAGAAGAGTACGCAGAGAAATCCATGTGAATGTAAAGCACAGATTAGAAAATATGATGCTCTTGCAACGAATGGTCTTTCATGTACTGTAACGTTTAAACAAAATTAAATGTATTGTAAAAGCCAACACTGATTTTGTATAGTTATGTAAAAAACTCACCTTGCATTGTTACGTGTTGATATGTGCTGTATGTGTAGATAACCTCCACCTCGCGTTGCTTTTAAAGTTCTTTAAAACTTGAATGTAAAGTTAATAAGTACACAACCGTTCTAACATGTTAGGTATCTGTATATATAAGGATCTAAACCCCCTCCAGGCGATGCCAGCACGTCATCATGGCTGTGATGCTTACACATCACGTGATTATTACACCCTTGGAATTATCTCTTGCTGCGCATGCGCAGAGACCTTCGGCACTTCTATCCCTACTAGTTTCACTTCCTCTCGCTCTCGCTCTCTCTCTCTCTCTCTCACACACACACACAAACAGAGTACATCCATAATGTCTTTACACAAAGCTGCATGCAGTTACAGTATCAATCTAAGTGATGTATTCTAGAGTACAGAGGAAAATCAGTGAAGTCATTGAACGATCGGGATTCGAACTAGGGTCAATTGATTGGAAATTATGTACAGCATTAATTGTTCATTGTATGAGCTATCAAACATGCTTTCTCTCGCAGCTCTACCTCTGCTAGTTTCAGGGATAATTGAGATTTAAACTTAAAGATCGAACCCTGGACGCCAGGTACCCGGATATGCAACCGCAAGATACTATCTGATGACATAAACCTAATAGGTTTATTTGGTGCCTTTATCTTAATTATTTACTATGTTATTAAATTTATAAGTAAATTTCATTGAATCAGTATTCGAACTCAGAACGCCAGAAACAAAATTATTTATAATATTAGTTTGATGTGTTTAAAAGACCTGTGTGCAGTTACAACATTGATCTAAGCGATATATTCTAAAGTACAGAGGAAAATTAAGGAAGTCACTGAAAGATCCGGATTCGAACTAGGGACAACTGATTGGATATTATATACAGGCATTAATTATTGTCCATCATAGGAGCTAACCATCATGCTTTGGTCCGCTCCTCTATCCCTGCTAGTTTCTGAGATAATTGAGATTTTAAAATTAAGGATCGAACGCATGACACCTGGTACTCTAATATATACACGCACAAGAAACCAGCTAATGACATAAAAGTAATAAAGTTTATTTACCGTCTTTATCTTAATTAGTTTAGGAATTATTAGAAGATGAATTTGTAATCAGCCCTAGGATTCGAACCCATGCATCCAGACCAGTTTCGAGCAATTCGTAAATGGCGCCTTGCATCCCAAGCTATAATTAGTTTTATTGCATCATTTTGTCTCTTTTCATTCAGGGCATGCGCTTGAGTTGGTGTGTGCGTGTGTGGTTGGTGCTGTTGGGTGTAAGTGAACAGGCATATGTGTGTGCGTGTGGGTGTGTAAGTGCGTGTGCGTGTGGGTGTGTAAGTGCGTGTGCGTGTGTATGTGCTTGCGTGTGTGTGCGGTTGTGTGCGTATATGTATGTGCAAGTGTAACGGTGTATGTATGTACGTGAGTGTGTGTGCGTGTATGTGTGTGTATGCGTGTGTGTGTCCATGTATATGTATGTGTGAGTGTAAGAGCACTGGTGTATGTATGTATACACATGAGGTGCGTGAATGCGTGTGTATACTGGTGTATGTATTTGTGTGTGTACTGGTGTATGTATGTGCGTGTGTGTATGTGTTTGCGTGTGTGTGTACGTGTATGTGCTTGCATGTACATGTGTGCGTGTACTGGTGTATGTTTGCTGATGTGTATACAAGTGCTCGTGTATATGTGAACGATTGAATGTGCGCAAGTCGAGAAGAAAGAATGAGATAGATAGATAGATAGAAAGAAAGAAAAAGAGAGAAGAAGAAAGAATGGTGACTAGGCATCGGTATATCTAAGTATGCATCAGAGTTTAATATAAATAATTATATTTGTTAAATGCAATTTAATCCGACCGCCCTCTGATTCAATAATTTAATAGTTATTATAGCGTTTCGCAGGGTAAGATTCGAACTAGGGGCCTCTGGGTTCCTAAGAATACAGCTCGTTAAACATTGTAATGTCGTATAAATTAAATTATATTTGTTAAACACGTTTTAATCTGACCGCCCAATACTCACATAGTTTAATATTTATTAAGCATTAGAGTTTCGCTGGGTAAGATTCGAGCTAGAACCCTCTGAAGCCCTTTCATTAATTAGGGTAATGATGTATAAAAATTAAATTATATTTGTTAAATACATTTTAATCTGGTCGTGCATAGTTTAATAGTTATTAGGCATTAGAGTTTCGCTGGGTAAGATTCGATCTAGGACCCCCTGAACACCCTTTTATTGATTAGGGTAATGATATATAAAAATTAAATTATATTTGTTAAATGCATTTTAATCTGACCTTGTATAGTTTAATATTTATTAAGCATTAGAGTTTCGCTGGGTAAGATTCGAGCTAGAAGCTTCTGAACACCCTTTCATTAATTAGGGTAATGATATATAAAAATTAAATTATATTTGTTAAATACATTTTTAATCTGGCGGTGCATAGTTTAATAGTTATTACGCGTTAGAGTCTCACTTGGTAAGATTCGAGCTACAATCCTCTGAACGCCCTTTTATTAATTAGGGTAATGATATCATAATATCAATCATCAATTTCTCATTAGCAATAAACTTTTGATTACAGTAAGAATCGAACACCGATCTATGGATATCCACGCAGAGGTTTAATGTATGTAATGACATAGGTTAAATACATTTTTATAACGCGATTGAAGAGTCAACTACATAAACAGAGAGCTTGTTTAACTATGCTCGGATATATTCGTAGGATCTGGTAAAACATTGGAGAGAACAGCCCCTCAGGGCAAAAACCATGATGCCTGACTCCGACGTTGTTGAAGTGTGTCTCTCTCTTTCACGCGAACAAGGACAGGACTAGCATAAAGCCACCCTCAGATTCTTTTGTTAAGCTAGCAGGTGTTCGAGAATCAATGGAAAGGGACCGGCTTTGTCGTGGGGCAGTGGAATGAGAAATGCCAGAAAGAAGGCTTGCCCCGGACAATAGAACTTGTTTCTCTGTTAACATGCTTCAGTTCTCTTTTGTCACGACCCTAATTTATCATGGCCTTTGTTCAGTTTGACAGTTGAAGGGCAAGCGTTGTTCTTTTGTTAAAGGCTAGTGGAATGAGTATGCCAGGTGTTCTTTCTAAAGTAGCCTTGCCCCGTACAATAGAAAGGCACACAATAGAATCTCTTCCTTTGTCCTGCATCCACATTGTTCATTTTGACAGTGAATGGGTAGGAAAAACATCTCGCCTTTGTTACAGAAGCGTAAAATTTATGACCTCTTTTTTCGTTTTGATAGGTAAGGGATACCCTTAATTGCTTAACTGTCAAGCTTCCATTGTACTCAACAAGATTTATGGCCCACAGCTGCAAGTACCAACGAGCTGCGTGTGGAAGGGGGAAGTGGGGGAGGGGAGCTCATTTGCATATGAATAGACATTCCATGCATATTAATTGCGCCAGCTCTCTTATTTCCCCCCTACTGACACAAATCCGAATTCATCAGTACTTGAGTCAGAATTGTTGTTTACTTAAACATTTTTTCTCAAATTGCAACATGTCGCAGGCTGCATTAATGCCATCTCATTTACCACAAAGGAAATGATATCCCATGCCATAGCGACTTCTAAATAATACGCATAACGCAATACTGGTTAGATATTGCAATGACAATGAAATTGGTGGAATGATGCAATTGGAAGTGGAAGTAACTCCGACGGAGTTGGAAGTACTCCGGCGGAATTGAAGTAAAACTGTTGTGGAAGTAACTCCGACGGAGTTGGAAGTGATTGGAAGTAAGGAAGTGCCAGTTCCGAATATTGGAATGGTTACTTCACACTTCCAAAGGAGGAAGCGTTCCTTTGAAACGACTCCGACTCCTTCGACCCATCACTACCCTCAATAACAGTTTTGTTACACCAACTCGCGACCTTGCACCTTTCTATATCAAATATCCCTTGTGTGTCCTCTAGGCTATTGTTTCCGCACTCCGTCATTGATGACCCATTGGTGGAAGCCACAGGTTAATGTACCCTACTTCATTATCAACCGATCACGCCTGCTGTTAGCCCCTCCCAATGTTTTTGGAACCTTCGGAAGCCAACTGAAAGGAGTTCAAGTTTCAAATAAAATCACCTCCGTTTTTAATGGTTTACTATATCTGGAGTAGGGTTGGGTCGAGCGATTCTTTTGCAGTAATCGATTCATACGAATCGTTCACGAGTCATGAATCAATTCATAGATTGGTTCACGATTCATGAATCGTCCCCTTGTTTGCTGGTCTACCCTACAGCACGATTCAATCATGTATCGTGTCCACCACGATTCGTTCATGAATCGTATCCTTGTCTGCTCGCCTGCCTTAGTGCACGATTCGTCCGCTTGCCTGCTGGTCTAACCCACAGCACGATTCAATCATGAATCGTGTCCACCACGATTCGTTCATGAATCGTACCCTTGTCTGCTCGCCTGCCTTAGTGCACGATTCGTTCATGAATCGTCCGCTTGCCCGCTGGTCTAACCCACTGCACGTTGCACGATTCAATCATGAATCGTCCGCTTGACTGCCGCCTATTCTCACTCACAATTCTTATATGAACCGTCCCCCGTTTGTACTTTGCAGTTTGCAGACAAAATGCGCAATCAGGAGTTTGTTGTTACGATGAGGGTTATGATCTTTTTTCTTTCACGTAAAAAAGACAATGTATGTAAAAATGCTTTCCGCGCTATTTTGGGTAATACACTTGGAGTTTCCTGAATTGTCAATGAAACCATCCTGTGTGATTCCACTTAAGTTGCGATTACATAAGGTATTATGCAAAGTAATTATGAATACATTATTATTATTATTATTATTATTATTATTATTATTATTATTATTATTATTATTATTATTATTATTATTATTATTATTATTATTATTATTATATTCTTCTTCATTTCGATGATTAGGCATTCCACCTGCCTTCGCATTCTTTACTCCCATCTTTTCCTGGGGTGTCCGATGTCTCTTTTTCCTGACGATTTGTACTTATTAATTAATAGTGGTATTCTTTCTTCAATCGTGTAGTGAAGTTCATATGATCTTTTCAATTAAATTACTTTTCTTCGATTTTATCTTATAATTTATAAATATTCAGTTCTGAAATTTTATGTTTCATTTATTATTAGATCTAATCTAGTGCATCCTTAAGTTCTTCGTAAAAAATAGTTTCCGCCCTCTGAAGTTTACTTTTGTCCGCTTTTATATATTATTATTATTATTATTATTATTATTATTATCATTATCATCATATCATTCGTCACCACTACCGCAGTTGCGCGGGCCAATAAGCTCTATAACTTTTATAAATACGTGACCGTGCGTGCAGAGAATAATAATTTTTATATAAATTTTACATCGGCATATTCGAGGTACTATTAATGCATTAGAATTGGCTTAGTTATATCGATGCATGTTCCTATACTTTTAATGTAGATTATAGTATATAAATTAATGCTTTTCAATTATATAATTTTAAACACTTTAATATTTTATAATCACAATGTTAATCAAACCAAGAATTCTAAAATTCTCTATCTTTCCTACATTTTGCATATATTTTGGTATTGTATATTATAATATCTACTACACTGTAATCATGCAATACTGTGTATCAAATCTCCCAGTAGAGTACTGAAAATTACTTCAATTGTTTATACCACGTGCTGCAGCCTACGTTCATCCATTGGCAATGCTTACGATTCATTTTACTGCGCTTTACAGCTATTTACACAATTTGTTTTTAAGAATTTATCTTTCTCGGCTGAACTCGGTACTCCAAGGTTATGACATCAGCATCTCAAAGAATCGTGTTGATCTACCAATTCATATTATGAATTCTAGCGATTTTTTAGACCTGTGCAATTCACTCAATACTTTGATCATTCCGGTGTACTACGAATCGACAGAACCTGGCAATACTTCTTTTTTATGCGGTGGTGTTTTTTATGCTGTTTTCGTATACCATGTTACAGCATCACAATGCTTGCCGCTTGGTAATTTCCTTCTGCTCATCATCGTACTCACTCGGCAACATTCGTCCGGGCTCGGCTTGGCAGCCAAAGCGCAAGCGAGAATGAATCGAGAATGTCCTCATCACGATTCTTTTTGAACGACGATTCATGTACGATTCTTACGATTCTTTTTGAACGACGATTCATACACGATTATTACGATTCATTTTGAACGACGATTCATACACGATTCTTACGATTCATTTTGAACGACGATTCATGCACGATTCTTACGATTCATTTGAACGACGATTCATGCTGACTGCCACGATTCATGCGATTCTTTCCTTGTAGTCGTTCATATGAACGATTCGTTCATGAATGCCACATGTCTAGCAGGTATTGATTTTACAACATGGAGACAGAAATGTTTATTAGTGAATTTGAAGAGGTGGAATTTAGTTCCACACCTTCTGATATTCTGGAGGAGGCGAGGAATGTAAGCAAGAATTTACTTCCTGAAAAATAAAAGAAAATGTATGAAAAGTTGTATGACAAGTTCATGCTTTGGCGAGAAAGAAAAAATGTAACTTCATTGTCAGAAAATGTGTTCATAGTTTACTTTGAAGAAATGTCAAAAACAATAAAATCCCCAACCTTGTGGACAAATTATTCGGTATTGAGGACTACTCTAAATGTAAAACATGGAAGTGGTATATCCAAGTATAAAAGGTCGTATTACCTGTTAAAACAGAAATCGGTAGGGTACAAAAGGAAAAAACAAATGAAATTAAAACCTTCATTGATGAAGCAGCTGATAATGGGTATTTACTGACAAAGGTATGTAAATATAACTATTTCAGGACAGCGCGCAAGTGCGGAAATCTGAATCGAAATGGACTTCATTTCGATACAGACTTCTAACAGCAAATGAACACATTTAAGTATAGGAATCGAAAAGTATTTATTTTTACATCCTCTTCTTATCCCTAAAATGTAAACAAAAATGTTTGATATCCTGTATAACAAAAAAGTCTATATGAAACATTGGTTAATATAAATCCAGAAAACTAGTTTTTGGAAGAATGACTACTTGGTAGACAAGTAGGTGTTGCTAAGTATACCTGTAATATTCTAAAGGAGCTCGATATTCCATACAGAAAACTGGAAGACAGTTTACTTCTAGCTTTATTAAAGCTCCGTTGCGCATTTTAAATAATTATCTCTATTTTTCTTAACCTTTTGACTTTCTCTACCACGTACATAGTAGGTAGAGAAGGTATTGCACTCCATCCAAAAATTCGATATCGAGATTTCACTGAGAATATATGCTTTGAGGCCCCCTGAATCCAAAACACACATACACACACACACACACACACACACACACACGAAGTGTGTGTGAAAGGCATAACTCCAAATGGATAGTCAGTTAAACACCAAACTTGGTATTTAAGTTCAGTATCTTCCAAAGATGCGACATGAAGGTTTTCATGAAAATCCCTCCACCTCAAACTACCCTTTACATGGAACATTTTTCGAAATTGTTCATTTCCTGGAAAATGGCTGTAACAATTTCGATTAAAATACTATATATTAAATGTATTTACATGGCAAATAAAATGTATATCTTGAATTTTCTGGGAATAGCCTGTGAAGTCCTCTTCATTCGGAAGGAATTTTATATAATCTTGTATAACTGCTAAACGTTAAACGATAGACGAAAACGTCGCCTTAGAAACTGCGTATTGCACTGTGCGGTCTTGACCTCAGGCGTCAAGTGTGAGTTTTTCACCCACCTGCAAAGGAAGTGCGCTGTTGTCAAAAGTCTGTATTTCAAAGCGATATTCTACAAAGCTATTAAAGATAGAGGATAAGTGCCTACCAACATTTTCACTATGCCTGTCGATGTCACTCCCTGGTTTAAAGGACATCACCTATACCACATCCACCCAGTATACTACCCTTGTTACATATTCCTTGAAAACAAAGATCGACCACCTAGCATTTCAAAGTGTGCTGCTCAAAATATTGGAATATTCCAATAAACAACAGCGAGCATATTTTGAAATTTCTAATGTCACAAACATCTTTATCTTTCATAGATCGTATATTTTAATAGATCTACATTTTTCTTGTAAGGCTTCCCAGTTACATAACCCTCAATAAGAATAAAAAGGACTTGAGAGGCTATTTACAGATAATTCAAAATACAAATTTTATTTTTAGCGTAAACATCTCAAACGAGTATTATTTTAATCAGAAATGTTAGAGTCAGTTTTGAGAAAATAAGAAATTACACAAACTTTTCCATGCAAATTGTCTTACTTCGTAAGGAAAGTAAAGCCGGTGGTCCCGTGTCGTAGATTTATGGCACGTAAAAAAACCTCAAGCCTGATAAGAAGACCTCTGAGCAAAATTAAAGGTCTTTCACATCCAACATAGAATGGGACGCTAAGGACCATAGCAGTTAAAGAGCGTTCATAAATAAAACTCAATTTAATTTTAATTTCATGCAAATTGTTGCTAGATCTAGGGAGAATTTGAAAAGTTCCACCTTGTATGTTTGATTGTGTCTCATGTAAGTATGAAATGTTATATTATTCCAGTTTTTCGTTTATAGGTTATGTTGTTTACAGACGACAGATACAGGCACCCGTGAGTGCGGAAATATTTCTAAAATTGCTATTTTTTTATTTTGGGGTCTATGGAGCTCAGAACAATGCTTCCTGAGGCCTCGATTTCGAATTTTTGGATCAAATACAATGATTCTCTATCGTAGGTTAATAATGTAACTTAGGCCTGTTAGACTTAACCATTTATTTAACGCTTTATTGGATCCATCCAATGGAATGTGATTTGTTCTCAAAATAGCGACAACGGAAACGGAAATGTAGGCCTTGAGAAACTTCCTCTTGGTGTAGAATCGAGCTGATACGTAGAGTGGGCCACTTGTTTTCCTTAAAACAGTAAATTATCTAGACCACGAGGCGCTTAAGGTCTTCGGAATTAACTGCAAAATAATGCTTTACGAAAAGAGAAACGGAGTGCAAGCCTGATTACATTCCAGGTTATTAATGAGATACTTGGCTTTAAGCTTGTTCCAATAATTCTGTGTCTTAATATCGAAATAACTCCTGTCGTTTAGCAACTGTATGGAACTAATTAACGTTGACGATTTACATAATCGAATCTCCTCGAATCGATGCTGTTACTTTCCTAGTACAGATAATGTATCGATGTTTCAACTTGTGAATAAAACACAAATTAGTAACCCTGACATTTTAATATTATCTTTATTTCAAAACTAATTTCAGATAGTAATTTCATTCTAAAGACCAAACTCAGTCAACAAACTTTATGGGAGACAACTAGGGCATTGGATTTTAAATACAGCATATACTGAATTACAAAATAACAATAAGTTCGAAAACAATAATTACAATGAAAAGCAATATGGAAAAGAATTTGTAAACGTACATACTGAATAAATACATAGTTATATAGTAATAAACATACGAGATTTTAACAATCACATCCAAAAATCTGATGTGTTACACTCACATGACTTTCTCTATCCTCTATCGTTTATTAGTGGCTAT
The DNA here is from genome assembly GCA_030765065.1 of Deroplatys truncata. NCBI lineage: Eukaryota > Metazoa > Arthropoda > Insecta > Mantodea > Mantidae > Deroplatys > Deroplatys truncata. Next base: position 638,720,935 of record CM060990.1, read on the forward strand.
ACAAATTATTCTTAAGAAGGTTTATTTTTCTGACTAGTTCATTTTAATTGAAATAAACCTTTGCAGAAATAGCTGCATTGCACATTTCGTTATAGATACAATGGGAACACGATAGTCAAATGTTTAACAACTGGACGCTATATGCTGGCCTTAAAAATTCCATACTCTTTCCATGCAATTGCGAGAAACAACTGAATGTCTACAGGATGTATGCAGCACTGTGAAAACCAAAGTGTTTTTCACTCACTCTAGAAAGCATTTGTCTCCACTTGTCTTTACATATAAAGGAAACAATCTAGCAACGAAATTCACGGAGAGAAAACTATACTTTTTAATGTGCAGAAAGAACAAACGATATTACAGTTTACGTGTACTGGAGTTTTTCAAGATTTTTCACTTACATAGTTTTATTTGTTTTTAAATTACACCTGTTTTCATTTTTCGTGTAGTGTGTTTCAAAATTATTTTACATGCATTTAGTAGAGAAACTTTTTGTATAATACCTGAAATTACGGTGAAAATTTGCTTTGATCTGACGGAGGAAAATGTTTCGAAGTCAGGAATTATCAACGCTTTTACTGAACCTCAGTTTTTACAAGTTCACAAACGTATTTCTCCGTAGTGTAAATCATGTCGGTGACATTGTCAGGTTCTATATTAGAAATCTGATGTGATACACTCACTTAACTTTCTCTATTCTCCATCGTTTATTAGTGGGTACACAAATTATTTTTACTCAAGCTTATTTTTCCACCTACTACATTTTAATCCAAATAAACCTTCGCAGAAATAGCTACATTGCACATTTCGTTATAGATGCAAAGGGCACAGCGACAGTCAAATGTTTAAGAACTGGACTCTATACGCTGCCCTTAAAATTCCATACTGTTTCCATGCAATCGCGAGAAACAACTGAAAGTTGAAAGGACTTTAAGAAATGAACACTTCTAGCCTTTAATAACGAATACTTCAGAAACGGCTTATGCCACAAAAAAAACTTATCTTAAATAAATTGTGTGTTTTAAAGAGATCTACATTTTTTGTGTAGTGCGTTTTCGTCTATCGCTTAACGTTTACTAGTTATACAAGATTATACAGACTTCCCTCCGAATGAAGGCTTCATTGACTAATTCCCGAAAATTCAAGATATACATTTTATCTGCCATGTAAATATCTTTTATATACATTATTTTAATTAAAATCGTTAGAGCTGTTTTTTTGTAAAATAAAAAAATTGGGGTATTTTGTTGAAAATCTTCGTGTCGCATCCTTGGAAGCTATTGAACCTAAATACCAAGTTTAGTATTTATCTGAATTTTCGTTTTTGAGTTATGCTGTTCACAGATATACAGACACACACACGGACATGTTTCCAAAAATGCTTTATTTGGATTCAGGGCGCCTCAAAAATGTATTTCCGGTAAAATCTCGATATCGAATTTTTGGGTGGAATGCATTACTTCTCCTACTTACTATACGTAGTAGAGAAAGCAAAAATTGCTCCACTAAATGAATATAAAAGAATTCTATAAACACCACACATAAAAAGTTGAAAAAAATCGGTGAAATTTTCAATAAATTATAAGCTAATGAAATGAAAAATCCAGAAAAGAAACGCCAGAACACGTACCTAAACTACATGTTTGTCCTTTCTGCATATTAGGTATGAAAATTCTCCTTCCGTTAATTTGGAGACAAAAAATTTCTGAAAGTACTGAATCTTTTTACTGGTTTGAGCTCAGCAGTTTTAGCAGCAATTCGTGGGTAATAATGCATTGCGCCGATGGCCGCTTTCCATTAGCGACCCGGCTAATGAGGTCATTATAAAGGAGCTGTCAATCAATGCGGTTTAAGGAAAAATTACCCGGTTAGACAACTAAGACCACAGATAGAAGGAAGAAAAGGATTAAACAAATCTTCACAAAACATTAGTATAACTGTATATTTGTGCAAAGTAATAAATTTTATGCGTTATATACGTACATGCATACCAACGTAGAAAAGTATATGCAAGGAGAAATTGGGGAAAACATTAAGTAAAAGATTTCATTTGATTTAGTTAATATTAATACTTATTATATAGGCACAGTTTTGTGTAAAACAATTTACCTCGATGAATTTGAAATAACAATATCAAACATCTGTGATGGTGTTACTGAAGGATGTGGTAGGGAATTTGTACGTTTCTCGAAATCTCTACTCCTCATTTATTCCGCATTTGCTAAAAAATTGTTGCAAAGTTTCCTATTTGCATGTTGTATTGTTTATGGAAATACATAACTTAAAAACCAATGTTCTCAAAAATTGTACATTATAATTTTTCGCACTTAAAATGCTCGTTACGATGCAGCATATCAGTGCGACATTTTAATTTCTCTGCAGCCTACCTATTGCTTTTCATAAAAGGGCCCACCAAATGTTTCAGATATTAGAATGGGAAATAAAATGTATGTCATGAATTCTCTAGGAATAGCCTTCAAAACCATCTTTACTTTACGTGAATTTCATGCAACTTAAAACCTTTAGGAATAGGCAAAAACCTTTTATATAAAAAAATGTAATCTCAAGAAAATGCTAAAAAAATTTACTTTCTCTACTACGCAGAATAAGTAGGGGAAGTATTGCATTCCACCCAAAAATTCGATACAGAGATTTCACAGGAAATACATGTTTTGAGGTGCGTTGAATGCATATAAAGCATTTTTGGAAACATGTCCGTGTGTGTGTGTGTGTGTGTGTGTGTGTCTTTGTGAACAGCATCTTTGTGAACAGCATAACTCAGAAACGAACAGTCGGATATACACCAAACTTGGTATTTAGGTTCAGTACCTTCCGGAGATGTGACACGAAGGTTTTAAAGAAAATCCCTCCACCCCCAGAGTACCCTTTACATGGAACATTTTTCGAAAATTTTAATTTTCTCAAAAATGGCTCTAACGATTTTGAATAAAATACCATAAGTTTAAGACATTTTTATGGGAAGTGAATTGTATATCTCGAATTTTCTGGGAAGGTCTCCAAAAGTATTCTTCATTGTGAACGGCTTTTGCATAACTGGTAAACCATAAGAGATAGACAAAATTTTACTACACAAAAAATGTAGATCGCGTTAAAATACACAATTTATGTCATATCCTTTTTTTTTTTTTTTTTTGAGTGAACCATTTTTGAGATATTGCTTGTTACTCCCTTAAATTTTCCAATACTTATACTTTTTCTCAAATGGGAATTCGTTATTAATTTTTTTTGTCCTGGTAATGCAAAGAGAATGGAATACTCCACATAGCAACCAGCTCTTAAAATATTTGACTATCGCTTAAAGCTTACCAATTCCCCTTGCATCTACAAGAAAATTAGCAATAAGATTAACATCTCGATTACCATGCAGCATATGGAGAATAAGCGTTTGTAAAAATAGTTTGTACAAGAGTAGAGAAAGCCATGTGAGTGTAACACATCAGATTTTTTCCTAATGTATTATAGAAACACTTCTTGTCGTATGTTTACAGTTCCCACATATAAGTATATCTGCACAGTATGCGATTCTTCTTTTTTTTCCCAAATCTCATCAAAAACGAAAAATATGATGTGGTACACCTACATGACTTTCCCTGTTCCTTACAATTTCATAGGTATTTACTATTCATACAAAATGTAATTATTCATTTTGTGAAAATGTTCATGTCACATACTAGGAAGATATAGAACTTAATTGAATCAGGGACCTCAAAACATGTATTTTCGAGTGAAAACTCGCATCAGGTAGGTTGTAGAGAAAGCAACCCGACTTTCTTGCATAAGCAAGAGCATGGGGAAATAAACATAGTAAAGTCATATAGCTTCATTTGAAATCACTTCTAGCCAAACATTTTGAGCATTATTAAGGCAGGATTTGAGGCATCACTTTTGAGACGAATACTATAATATGCAAGGGCAATGCAACGTTTGGTTGGAATACAATACTTTCTTACCTACCATCTAGAGGAAGTAAAACCGGGATTGTTAACTTTGTAAGAATTCCTAAGTACATATGTAAGCTGTTGAAAATATATTCCCTAGCAATTCTTTTTTCTGAATCGTGATTATGTTCCCCAACAAGTCTGTAATTCACGTCGTTATATACCTCAGAGAAGAAATGCGCGTTTCAGTTTTTACGTATACATCGTTATTTCTGAGCGGCCAGTGTAAGCTGTACTTTGCGATATTTGAAAATTTCAATAACCCGCAACTCGGGTTCCGTTTGCTGTACATGGAATAGATATTCATTAATAAACACAGTATAAAAAACAAGATGAAGTCTGAGAACGTCTTGATCGTCGGCATAATACCAATACCTAGTTGGATATAAATTTAAAATGTTAGCGAAAATCTTTCCTGCAAATTAACTTTTAAGATTTTCGACAAGGAAAAAGTTGGATATAAATTTAACACTTTAACGAAAACCTTTCCTGCAAATAAACTTTTAAACTTTATTCTGATGTAGCAAAGCCTGTCCAATTTCTTGTACCTGTGGTCCCATTTGAGTAACCAGTTTTTCCTTAAACCACGGTGATTGACAGATCCTTCATAACGACCCTCATTAGGCGGATCCTAATGGATTTTGGCCATCAGAGCAATGCAACAATACCGCAATTCGTAGGTATTAAGTTTAAAAGGACTGTATAATGTGAAGGAAGATTAAAATGTATAACACACCTGGGTCAAGGTTGACGCCTTTACAGAGTGATATTCTCTTAGTTTTAAATACTTATAAGCAGGGTTAGGATTTTTAGGTGCAAATTTCATATGAAAAAAGGAAGGGAAAAGGTGCTCAAATAAGGTGAAAAAAGGGACAATAAGGTGCAGGTTTATTTAAGGGGATGCACAACTGGAATTGCTATTTTCTAAACTGGGCGCAGGACCGAAGCCTCCCGTAACCAGGTAAGCTTAGCAGATAACAACCCCCAAGCCTCCCGCGAAACCGGTGTAATTAGCCAGCAGGTGGGGTGGAATGGGTATGCTTAATTTTTTTCCTTGATTTCTTTCAGTGTACGGCAAATTAGTTCACAGTTAACTTGTTTTCCGACGAGATTGAAATTACGGTGAGTAGGAAGAGAAGTGTGGACTGATGTTAAAATCCAAGGATGTAAATTTCATCTAACACAAAGCTGGTGGCGAAAGATATAAAACTTGGGACTTGCACATGACTACTATTCCAGAAATGAAACAGGAAATTTCTGAATTATATGCAATTACAGCATTTGCCAATGCTGGATCCTGATATGATTGGTGACTGTTTTGCTGAAGACTTCATGGCAGTGATGCCTGTCTCGGAAAAATTAAAGATGTTTTGCGACTATTTAGTGGAAACTTACATCGATGAAAATGCACTCTTTCCTCCTTGCATGTGAGCAGAACTAAGTTGCAAGATACAGAGAACTACCAACGCTTGCGAAAGTTTCCACAACAAATACAACAAACAGTTTTACTCCTGCAGACCAGATCTGTATAGATTTCTTGAAGTACTGAAGCAAATTCAGCTGGATACTAAAATTGCAATTAATTCATCAACAAATGAAAAATAGGAAAGGTCTTATCCACACTTGAAACTCATGATGCAGCAAGTAGAAAATTTCAGAGCTGGAAAAACTTCAAGAATGGAATACGTGAAGTCGATTTCTTATAGAACCAAACCTAGAAATACATGGAAATAAAATCTAAAAGGAAAAATACCGCTTATTTTAAAGGCAAAAATACATATTACTGTATGATATAGGTTTAGAATGTCAAAATAACGAAGCATCTAAATGCGGATCCATTGTGAGTAAATTACAGAAAATAAAGAAATAATGACGAAGCTGATAAATGTGGAATCCTTTGGGGTGCGAGCCAGTTCGCCTCCTCGTGGTGCACCCTGGGTAACGCTAAACGAACTGGAACAACAACCACTAATTCAAATTTAAGCATTAGAGGTTCATTTTCTTTTGGCACTAGAGCCGTGTTTCTTTGTTATTAATCATAAACGCAAAAAATGCAACATCTTCCACCCGTATGTAATGCTTCATCAAATATTATAAACACCAAACTGGAACTGTTACCTGTTTCGACCGGGAGGCTTTGGGCCTATGTAATTACGGACTGGAACTGCTACCTGCTTTGGGGAGGCTTGGGGGCTATGTAATTAGGGACCTTTAAGGGTCCGGGAGGCTTCGGGGCTATTTTTCTGACCGCGGGAGGCTTCGGTCCCGCACCCTCTAAACTATCCATTCAATTGGACTGAAATTTTAACCACATGTCTGCCTTCTTTAGATATAATTGTGTTGTGAATTTCAATCCAAAATCTTAATTAGTTTTCACGTTATTAATTTTCAAAGTATACAATTATGGGTATATGCAAAATGCAACACATCTTTCAAAAAGAAATCTTATGTTGCTTCTATGTCAAGGAACTACAAACCTGTCATATAATTTTTTTCTACCATTCTTAGTTTAAGAGAAAAAAAAGTTTGCAGTTTTGTATTTGCATTTTTTTCCGTTTTTTTGTATACATTGTTATCTTCAAAAATTAGTAGCGCTAAAACTCTTCATTACACAGAAAAATTATATGACAGTTTTATTTATTTGGGTGTTTGAAATAAGCATAAAAAATGTCAATATGAATGGATGAAAACTACATCATGGAACACTTTGAATATGCAGAAATGCTGAAAATAAGAAACGCCTTAAAATCAAGTTTTAAAAATATAAACAGCTAGCAACCAAATGCACAAAGGTATTTAAAAAGTCTCGTAACGATCCTGAAGCGTTCGCTAGGTCAAAAATAAAAGTGGATTCTAAAACTACAAGCAATGGAGAATTTTTTGGGAACATAATATATATACGTATATATATATATATATATATATATATATATATATATTAATATATATATATTAAGATGTTTTGAGACTTTGGGTTAATTTCAGTTGTGCATTCCCTTAACTAATTCAACGATTTCTCTTTCCTCTATTCTAATTTATTGAACTACAAACAAGTACATCAAATTATCACTCATCAAAAGAAGGAAAAAACATGAAGCTGTTGTACTTCAAGACAATAAACATCTCCACATATTTAAAAGAAAGTCTGTTTCTATTAGGAGATAGAATGTCTTTGTAGATGCTAAAGCTTCTTTCAACATCCACAGAAACCAGTGGGGCAAACCTTGTATTCACTCGGAATGGCAACTCTACAGATGTGGCGAATTCCTCAATGTCTAAAGACTAGATTCAAGTTTGTCTTTGGCGAAGCCATCTAACTGCTCCCTCACGGAAGTAAAAATATCCCATTGCTTTACCTTTTCCACACCTTGTTCTTCCAATCGTTTAATAGCTGCAGGCAGGTAGTTGTAACTATGGACACAATATAGTTCTGTCTGCAAATTATGTATTTTCTCCGGTAACAGAAGTTGCCGTGCCTTGGAAATTGCACCTGTGTCGGATGGATCCAAAGAAAGCACAAACTCTTTAATTTTGTCAAAATTCTCACATAACATAGCAGCACACTCAATCCAAGATCCCCAGCGAGTAATGACCGGGAAATTTGGTAGGGACAGGCCAGTGATTTCCCTGTAGTAAACAACTCGGCTCGGAGCTTTCAGTAGAATCTTCTTCACAGCAGAGATGAATTGATTTGCGATGTCGTATTCGTTCCTTATGGATTCACAAACCCCGTGAAGGGCATGAGCCAAGCATGTCACATGCTTCAAGTTAGGAAATAAGGGTTTCAATTGGCTAACAGCTGAAACCATGTATGGAGCCTGTCCCGTAACCACAAAAAGAAGTTTTTCCAACTCGATACCAGTAGGCCAGAGTTTTTGGCAGAAGTCCATAATGGATTGCATTACTGTACTGGCATTGACTTTCTGCAGCTCGTACATTTTAAACAACATGGGCTTAACTTTCTCCCCTGCTAAGGGAAAAACTAAAATGTTCAAAACATATCGTTCCATTGAGTCTATGGTTTCATCCACAATGATTCCCACATCGCAATCAGACACTTTCTCCTTGATTCTTTCTATGGTTTCTTGGTAAACAGGCTCCACGTAGTTTTTTCTTAAAGTACTCTCATCGGACATTGACATCTTTATGTATTTTTCAAGAAATCCCTTGAAGGCTGCATGGTTCACCTTATTGAGTGGAATTCCTGCTTGTGTAAGAGCTGCACACAAATTAATGTTTAATTCCTTCAAATTTTGTTTTTTTGAAGAACTCTGTTGAAACGCATTTCGTAATAGAGGTTGCCGTGATTTGTTTGCTTGAAGAGCCTTGTTCATTTGATGCTTAGAGCTGGAAATGTGTTGTTTGATGCGATTTCGCTGGTGTTTTTCATCTAACAAAATTCCTGAATCACAAATAGTACATCGCATAACAGTTCCAGCAGTGTCTATGAAATCTTGTTTGAATTCCTCAGCCAGAACAATAAATCGAGCAGTGGACACCTTTGGCATGGTAAAATCCAGTACTAGTACACTCATTTGGAGAGCTAACACTAGTGCACTTGCTAACACAATGCGACTGCCATACCTCACTCTTGTGCCCATTCGCTGTTCACATTCATGCTGGAACTTCAGTCTCAGCGATTTCTAGTAGTTTCGAGCAGAACCCAGTCTTAATAATTCTCGAAACTGTGCGGGTGAGGTTACTACCGTCTGTGTGCCCAGCCTTCGCCTCCACGCAAACAGATGACGTCTTTCACAGTAACAAACTCACATTCACGAACAGCAGGCTACTGATTCTGGTGGGATAGAATCACTCATTGTCAATTGCATTATTGCGGGCTACTTTATAGCGGTAAAGCGAGAGAAAGAGGTTTTCGTCGAACACACAATTATTTTCCATTGTTGCGGGTGTGCTTTCAATTCCCGCGCGGCGTTTACTGTAAGAGGTAGGCTTACTATTCGCACGTACACAGCAAGGTGAGAAGACATTAATTGAAAGTTAAAGAATAAATTGGAATGAAACTTAAAAGAAAAAAGGGGGAAAGGGAATTATGGGCATGGTTGGGGGAAAATGGGATAAAGGTGCCAAAAAAGGAAAAAGGTGCGAGAAAAACTGCCTCTTTTCGCAACTAGAAACAAAATTTCACACTGTGATATCTTTCCGCACAGCTTTAACTTACCCTAAGAAAAACGGTGCGCACCTAAAAATCCTAACCCTGCTTATAAGTAATAACGTAGCTTTTGGAATTAATTGTTCTTCCACACAAACCGTGTGTTGGACAAGATTGGAAAGGTAGAGTCATATGACTGAAAAATTCAATGCCATCGCCGGGATTTGAATGTCGGCGAATTTAATGCCATACCGGCATGTTACCATGGTAGCTCACTTGTTAGAGCAACCGGACGGACATCGGAAGATCCGTGGTTCAAATCCCGGCGATGACATTGAATTTTTCAGTCGTCTGATTCTACCTTTCCAATGCAGCTATTGTGTGAGTTCTGTTCACAACTACTTCTTTTAAGGGTTGTTCTAAGTTCTTTTAATCCTGTCCTGCCAATGTTAAATCTGGTAAATTCATGACGCATTTATCTGGGAAGCTATTTAAGATATCAGAGTGAAATTTTTACAGGATGTATATGCATGTCTTCTAAGCATATTGATCTTCTTTCATTCAATAAGCTTGTTTATTAATGAAGATAGAATGTATTACACAATTATACCAAACTTTGATTAAACTTTTTTGGGTAATTATTTCTTTAAATATGACTAACCATGTTATTAGCACCAAAGTAGACCCGCAACAGCACTTAGAGGTCGTTTTTATTATCCTAGAATTTTATTTAGCTATCTTCAATAGTTTCTGAGAAAACGGGTCTTATATACCAGAAAATGTCATTGACAGAAAAAGTTGTTCAAAGCAAAATTGGAGAATGCAAACTCGGCTATATTTACCAAATAAGAAACCAAATAGTTTGAGCACACAGAAGTTGCCATACTTTACAGTAGTACCAATTTATTGAGCAAAACTTCTCCTAAAAAGTGGGCTAACGTTTACTTCTCTACTCCAAAGTATGTAGGAATTACGACTCCTTTTTTCTTTGAAGTGCTGCAAAATTCACAGCACAAAATGGCAGATGAAGTCCACTTTTATAAATATATTTAAAATACAAACACTGTGTCTATAATGAACAAGTATACATCCAATTAAAAACAAATTTAAATCTATAACACTGCACAAAAACTTGTTTTTTTCAATTTTCGCCATTTAATTTCTCCTTAAATATAATGACCATAAATGAACTGTGTTTAGGACCTGATCCTTTAAGCAACAGTTCCCACAACCTGTGTACCGTGAAAGCATTAGGGCTCCGTGGTCGCTCCAGGAAAAGAAAATGAATAAATTTAAAGACTATGAAGCAAATAGAAAGTAAGAAAATTAAAAATTGCATTAAAAATTGCGCCCAGTTAAATATCCTGCCTTCTCTAATAGAGGGCGCTTAGCAGTTTAACTATAACCCAGTTCCAGAGTCATGATAACGGCAAAGTTAAAGGTACGAACGAACAGAGGGGCCCCGGACCGGGGCAGAGGACCGCAAGTAGGCCGCAACGGCCCTTTTTGCTTCTACCATGACTCCTGGGAGGGAGGGATGAGGAGAGAGACCTGAAGGGCGACCAGATCTGGATGACTACGGGCGCAAGCATGGACGGAGTCCCTAACGTTTCCAGGTCGAAAGCATCTTGGTCGGGTCCATTCGAAGGCAGGCCCTAACTGAGCAGTCCCACGACGCCAGGGAAGAAACCCCTACAAAGCGCATATCCACCGCCCAGCCGCAACCCGCCGAATAACGTCGCCTGGTCCTACAGCCCTGAAATAGACGGCAATGAAGGTTGGGTACAGGAAATGAGGGGCAGGAAAGTCATTATAGAAGAAGAACCACCCCCAGCATTCGCCTGTCGGGTAACCACTTAAAACCCAATGGGTCAGGGTGGGCGGTCGCCGGAGATCGAACTCGGGACTTCCCGAATGCGAGTCGCACTCGCTATCGCGGCGCCACCTTGCTGCATGATAATGGCAGTAGCTAAAAGCGTTTTCTACCCAAGTTGAAAGTAAGAGAGTTAGTTGAGCGTTGGAAGCGGTAGGGCTGCCAACACGGGAAGCCAAGGTCGTTACGGCAAGGACTCGTGAACGGGAGGTCTGAGTTTAAAATCTTGCCAGGACTGTCAACCCTGAATGAGATTCTCTCCGGGTTTTCCTCAGCCCTCATAACTGGCAAATGCTGGGGACGTGCGCTAAACTTAAGCCTGCAAGGTTTCTCTCCAAAATTTCCTTTCTCAATTATAATTTCATTTCATGTATTACTAGTGTCACTGCTGTGATGCGATATGCACTAAGAATGGGCGTTAAATGCTATTTAAAAAGAAATTAAAATAAGGGTAGGCCTGATCAGTAGTTGCTGTTCAGACCTTAGCGTTGCTCTGCCGATCACGTAACGTTTGTTGTGAAAGAAATGGTTGGATTTACTGAGCTTTGGATGAGCTTTATGTATGACCAAGTTTCCCGCATTCGGGAGGTCCCGAGTTCTATCCCCATCGATCGCCCACTCTGACCCATGGGTTTTTCGGGGGTTTTCCCAGGTCGTCAGACGAATGCTGCAGTGGTGTCTTTCAGCCCCCTAATTTCCTGTCCCTCCATTTCGTCCCATTGATCATTTCATTCATCCTTCATCCCGTTGGTCTTTTTCAGGGACGGCGATGGTGTTTCGTTGCAGCGTGGCAGGTGAAAAGATGCTCTGTGTAGGTAAATTCTCTCCGTCTCTCGACTTTCGGCTGGCTGCCGGGGTATCCGAATCCCCTTGAGAGGCATTAGAACCTTCTATATGGGGCGGGATCCCTGTATCCTGTCCGTCTACCGGGGTGTCTACATCTCAAAATTTAGGGACTCTGTCATTGCTGTACCGTCGCTCTTGGATCCGGCCGCCCGGTGTCTCCTCTCGCCTCATCCTTCCTCCTGCGAACGCCCCCTCGTGGGGTGTAGGTATAATAAACCCTCTGGATCGGTGCCGAGTCCCCTCCGTAACAGAAGATAGGATAAGATGGCCAAGTTTAGACAACATGTATTGTGATTGTTGGGAATAAATTGTGATATTACAGGAAATTTCAAACCTTTATAAACTATATTCCATTGCATGGACATAGTGGAAATATTTAGATATTTGTTTACTTTACCTTTCCTCTCTTCCTTCTCCCTGGAAAGGACTTAGAGGCTCCGCCATAGTAATTGATCCCAAGGACTCCGCGAGGCCGAAAAGTTGGAAATGCCTGCTTTAAGTGAGTCGGAACTTCAGGAAGCGTTCCGCAAACAGCAGTCTTTCCCACCTGTAAAAGCGCAATGATCTCGGCTAGTATCTAAACGTCATTGTTGCTATATGTAGGTATAAGTAAGCTCCTTGCGTTCCCCACCTTCAGCCTGTCAGCATTTACTGTCTAAAGAATTCGCAACTCTTACGCTACCTTAATGAAGACATATAAGTGCTTATATGATGCTTCTATATCATCCTTCAGTTGTTTCATAACTCACTGTGACTAAGCTGATATAATGGCTATCTGCTTTATATGTTCTGCAATTCCCATACCTTCCTACAGTTATTACAAGTATTTTTATCTGGAAACCCCCTAAATAATAATAATAATAATAATAATAATAATAATAATAATAATAATAATAATAAGTGTTGGGACGAGACCATTAATTCTCAATACTCGATACTCGCTATCAATACTGGTTTTTGAGCGCCGATACTCAATACACGATACTCGATACTCTATAAAAACAGTAAAGGCGATAGCTTGTTCACTGAATTTTGTTCTTATTAGTAGTTTTCTGTAATAAACGCATGTAATCAGTTTTGTATTGTATACTACATTCGAAATTGTTCCTGTTTGACATTCTCCAATTGGCACTAACATTTTATTCTTGATAATGTCACAAGTTATATATCCCATATTGTTAGTCAAGGCTAATAATAATAATAATAATAATAATAATAATAATAATAATAATAATAATAGTAATCATTTCTTTGCTTCCCTTTTTAGGTAACTATACCTATTTTGTGTTGAAAACTTTCTTCTTAAGGATTTTCTATCCATATTATTGAAATTAGTCGTACGTTCGTAACCCGAGTTTGGCTTGCGTAAGCACAAACTAACAGATAGAAGGAAAGAACAAATATTTCTATACGCTGTATTATCTCACGCCTTAAGTTCTCATTTGTTTCTGCTAGAAACGTAGATTTTGGTCATCGGAGTCGGTAAATATAATGGCTGAGAGTGAGCCACCAAACAGGGCTACTGCGGAAACATGATTTAGTGCATCAGTTAAATCAGTTTCATTCGCAACTCAGTTAACGCTGCAAGTTACCTCTAATCCTTTCCCCATTGTTTTGCATGTTTTCATTTAGACACAAGAGTCTATGGAATGTTACAATGATTCATCCACAGGAAACATAGTCAAGTTCCACCAAGAACTATAGTCCAGCAATTCTTTTTGGGGACACGTGCGAGGAAGTAACGTGAGGTCTCGACTCCTTTCATTCCTTATCTAGCATTAAGTTAAACGCAAGAACTTTAATGATGCAAAGCTCAAAAATGTAAAAGTATCGAAGGTTTATCCCAAAGTATTTGACATACTTAGACATCACCGAGTATTGAGAGTACCGAGGTCCCATCCCTAATAATAATAATAATAATAATAATAATAATAATAATAATAATAATAATAATAATAATAATAATAATAATAATAAACATTAACAATAATAATAACACAACACATGAGATGATAATAACAACACACACAAGAGTACAGTAACTGATTTAATGAAAAATATGGAAAGCATGGCGGAAAAAATGTGAAAATACACAAAAATAATAACACCCACAGATAATCATTATGAAGATGCGCTTGTTGATCTGAATAGGAGTTTAAATTACTAAACTTGTAACTAAACTAATTCATTACCTAATTATTTACACTTACATTCCTTTATCAAAAAGTTTTAAAAACATTTGGAGTTCAAACGTACACAAAACATTTTCATTCTTATAAGCCAAAAAATCGATGTCGAGGTTTCACCTGGCATACATGTTGTGAGGCCCCTGAATAACGAAAGAATTTTTAGAAAAAGGTCCATGTGTATGTAAACCGAAATCTTTGATATTTACTATGACTCTGTCCAGCTTTTTAACTGTCACTTCACTAGGACTAGGACTAATTGCGGAGGGGGACCTGACACCTCGACCTACTAAACATTTTTGTACCTGAAGCTCCTGACGGAGTGCCCCCGGGAGGGAGGGGTGAGGTTTGAGGAGACAGAGGGCGGCCGAACAAGCAGGCAGGACAGGGCAGGGGGCAGGGTTCCTACCTTTTACAGATAGAAATTCTCCGGATGGCAGCTGGTGCAGCCCCCTCCCCCCTACGACTTTGCACATCCCCTGTGGGGCCCGAGACTCGGAGATCGCCCCCATTCCGGGGAACGAAGTGGTACAGAGAGCATCCTTTTCCCCTGCCACGCAAGGCCGAGACACCCGCCGACACTTTCAACCCTAAAACAGACCGAGCAGATGAAAGAGGAAGTGAAATGACGATGGGGGGACTGAAAATTCGCGGGATGTAATGAACCTTCCCAGCATTCGCCTAGCGACTCAGGGAAACCCCCGAAAAACCCATGGGTCAGGAAGGTTGGCCGCGGGAATCGAACCCACCACCTCCCGAATGCGGGCCACAGACGTTACCGCCTGAACCATGCCGCTCGGTGTTCACGTCACTAAGTTCTCACTGTCATTTCAATAATGAACTAGTTCTGCTTTCACTGTGACTTCCCTTAATTCACACTGTGGTCACTTTACCTTTCGCCGTGACGTAGCGCGTAATAAAATACGCGCGAAGCGGTCTCGTCTTCGGATGATTCGCTCACTGGGGAATCGAACACCAGACGTCTGCAATCTCTCGCGGAAGCAGCACTCACTGTCCGTCAAAACTGTCGTCAGAAACTAACTTGTAGAACCGCACTTGATGTCGCATCAGAAGCTCATCAACTCACTAAGTCTCTGTCTCACTCGCGAGAATGCTCGCTTATATAGCAGCTGGAATCTGCCACAGAGTTCCAGAACTTTCGAGAAGCGGGTTGAACGGAAACTTCCAGAAGATTCTGGTTATCTCTCGATAGCGCCTCTGGTGTTTAGGCTAAGCGAGGGTACTTATCAACCGGTCAGTGGGTCGGCGCCTTCTATCCATAACCGAGGCCCATAGTTACATCACACTACCAAACTACCTTTACAAACAAAAAAAAAGTTTGATGGTTTTTTTCTCAAAGTTTGCTTTAACGATTTTGACTAAACTATTTAAGACATTTGCGTTATAATATGTACGAGGGTGAGTCAATAAATAAGTCGCAAATGTCAGTTTACAGTATCACATATTTAAATCCGCGTGAGTACTTTGCCAGAAGATAGCGGATAGCTTGTTGAAGCGGGTGCACAACACCACTTAGGTACCTAGTTAGTGGGTGGCAGCCAGAAGAAGATGGCGGCTGTGTTGCAGGAGTGTACACGAGAACAGCGTACGGTTGTGCGTTTTTTGTGGGAAAAATGGACTGTCCACAGAAGAAGTGCATCGCTAAATGCGTCACGTGTATGATGAGAACTGTTTATCACTGGAAGCTGTGTTCAATTGGATTCAGAAGCTTAACACGGTAAGGCGAAGCATTAGAGGTCAGAAGCGTCCTGGTCGTCCTGCGGAGGTGTCAACAGTATGACGCCTTGCGTGTCGCAAAGCACGGTGAGCAAAACCTTACGGGCTGATGGAATCGTCTTGAACTTTTGTTGTTGTTGGGGATGTGGGATGTTTCCCACCGTGCACAAAACTTTGCGAAACTTGAGCTGCTCATGGATGATGTGAACAACCTACAGCACGCGCTACATCATCGATCATCACCGCCTATCATTACGAATGAATTGTTCCACACGCTGCCAAGATGCTTCTGATCTCTGAAGCTTCGTCTTCCCGTGTTAAACTTCTGAATCCAATTGAATACAGCTTTCCGGTTTCCGTCCGTTTGCTCTAACAAACTGAGCTACCATGGTAACGTGCCAGCACGACATTAAATTCCCCAACTGACTCAATTAGAGCAACAGGACAGAAACCGGAAGATCCGTGGTTCAAATCCCGGTTATAGCATTGCATTTGTCAGTCTGATTCTACCTTTCCAACCTTGTCCTACACACGGCTTGTGTGAAAGAACAATAATTAATTATCAACTTAATACATTATCCCAATTTTTTAGGCTCAACAAGCTGAAATCTAGCTAAAGGTTTTTCATACTCACAGCTCTCCTCTAGTGTCACTGGAGAAAAGTCTTTCACAACTAATGCAAATGGCATAGTCATGTGGTTTGTTTTTTACCTACAGGTAATTAAAAGTCACTTAATTCGTCATCTACTAGGTCAATGACAGCGCCCTCTGAAACTTCTGAACTCAAAGTTTTTTTCTATCCTTCCGTTTAACTTTTAATTTTATTTTTCTTGAAGGTAGAATCAGACTGAAAAATTGAATGGCACAGTCGGGAATTGAACACGGATCTCGCGCCTTCCTTGCGGTTGCTCTAATCCCTGAGCTACGATTGTAACATACCGGTTAGAGACATTAAATTTCCCAAATGACTCGAATTTTTCCCGGTAGACCACCAAACGTTTCAATTTAGAGGTGACATTCCTCATTGGCGACCAAATTAATAATTACTTTATTTCCTGGGCACACATAGTTAACCAATTATAAGGTCAGTAACTTGTGGCTTACCATTTTAGAACATAGTCGCCTACTCAGTATTCTCACCAGTCTTTGCCGAATGAGTTTTCAGGCTAAAATCCCTGAAATTACTGCGTTTCTTTGTATTTGTTTTCGTCACTGCCGACAGTATCATTATCTTCCTGAGGTCCTCAGGCTTCCAGAATTTTTATTTGTGTTATTTTAACTTCTTTCTTTCGTCCAAACATTTAACTAACTCATTTGGGATTCTATCAGTTCCTATGTTCTTCGTTTCCGTAAGTGCTAGCGGTACTTTTTTCAAACCTCTAAGTCCTTTTCGCTCTCTGTTATGTCTCTTTCATCTTCTGTGTGAAGTAATATTTGAAAACGCTGTCAGTGAGTGTCTCTTATTTTGGAGCTCCTTAAATATTTGTTGGCTGATGAGAAAACTTCCTTATTAATGACTCATATTTCAAAGGAAAAAAAACATTGCTTACTACAATAGTAATTTATCGAAAAAGTGGATAAGGTTTGAGGTTATGGCACGAGTGAGTGTTCGTCTTTCCTTTTTAGTAGTGTTTAATGCCCATTGTTACTGTATACAGCACCACAGGCGGTGGACACTGATGATACATGAAATGAAATGATAATAATTGAGAAAGGAAATTTGGGAGGGAACGTTCCAGGCCTAAGTTAAGCGTACCTCCCAGGCATTTGCCAATCATGAAGACTGAGGAAAATGTGGAAAAAATTTCGGTCAGGGAGGACGGCCCTGACAGGATTTGAACTCAGTCTGCGTGTTAACGGCTTCAGCCGTCCACGCCATCACTATCGTACACGCCACAATTTTCGCGAGATATGCTAAGATTCCATAAAGAAACATATTTATGCAACCCTAGCATTATAAACATGTCGTTGCTGTAGTCAACATCGTGCATAATTGGCGCATCATGGCACGCATGACGTAATAGCGGTATCCAAGTTGCCGTGGCTTATTCATAGAAGATGAAATCATTTTGTGATATGTCTTTCTCTGAGCAATGAAGATGTGAAAGCCTCTGTATATTATTAGGTATAGAATAATTAAGATCTGAGCTTATACTTATTTACCATGCAGTGCTAATAATAGGCTATATCACAGTCCTAACACCTGCTCGCTTCTCTCCTATGGATGAATGCATGCAAGTGGCTGTCTTGCTTATCGCTTAAACACGTCAGGTGAAAACAAATGAAACGCGTGGAGAGAAGCTAACGTCTCACGTTCTGTAAAGAGTTATTGGGGTTACCAAGATCAGCACCAGGGGAAGTAGCATTAGTGGAATTTAGGAAGAACAAGAAGAAAGGGAGTGATACTGGAAAGGATATTAAAATTTTGGTTTATATGGTGGGAAAAGATGAAGAGGAAATTTTAAAGATATGCATGGAACAACAAAAGAGTATGAAAAATAAAAATAGCTGGTGGACAGGGGTAGAAAAAATTATGGAGAAGATAGGAATGGGAGATATTTGGAGAACAGGAGAAAGAAATAGCAATGACTTTTGGATAACAGTAAGAAACAGAGTGGAGGACATAGAAAGACAAGAGATTTGGGGAAACTTAGAGAATAAAACTCACTAGCGTTCTATAGATTAGTAAAAAGGAAACGGGGAAGAGAAGGGTATGTGGATTATTGCAATAGAGCAGAAAAAGAAGCGTTTGCATGGATGAGAACAGGATCAATGTATCTGAGAGGGCTAAGAGGCAAAAAAAAACCCCAAAAAAACCGAATTTGTGAATTACGCAGAGGTAGTGAAAGCACAGAGCATTATATCACAGAATGCAAAGAATTAGCAGAATGGAGACAAGAAGTATGGGAGGAAAACTGGGAAAAAATGGATGGAAAAATAGTAGCAATTAAAAAATGTTAACAAGAAAAGAGGAAAAGCAAAATAAGAATATGGGGGAGTTCTTAAAGAAAGTAAAAGAGAAATGGATTAGAAAAGTAAGAGAGATAAGAAAGGTAGAAAGGCAAACGGAAGAAGGAGAGGATGGGCAATAGGGATTAAGGGTAGCAAGGGATGCTCAGACGAGTCAGAAGGCCAGGGTGCCAGACAAAAAGAGCAGCATAGCTGGCAAGGAAATTTGTACATAGGTTAAGTTAGTTTATAAGCGGAATATTGTAAAAAGAATTGTGTATAAAAATGTACAAATAAAGTTATCTATCTTATCTATCTACAAGCATATGAAGACACTCTACGTAGTCAACTATGAATGCCGAATTATTTCATGATTTATTTCGTACAATTTATTATGCTAAGATTGCATAAAATGTTGTATGCAACTCGTGGATCATCCTAATATGACAATAGTGAAAATTGTCGCACGAACGACGAAGAGTGCGAGAAACATTCCCTCGAGCCATAATAATCAGATTTTTATCCACTTGTTGCATACCATTATGCAACAAGACTATAATGGCAGGAATTATGATGCGAGTATGCTTACGAAACGAGCGGTAGCGAGTTTCATAATTTTCATACGAACGTCTTAATTACAATAATAGTCAAGTTGGATACCACTGTTTTCGGTGGACCACACTATCATTTCAAAACTCTGAGTGTTTATTAAAAGTTCTTAGCTTGTTAATCGTGTGTAATTAAGTGTTGGTCGCATGGCAAGACCTTGAGCGTGTTTGCGAGTAGTGCAACAGACGAAAGCACTGTTTGAGTCTACGCCGTATTTATTGATTTTTGCAGGTAACGTGAAAGCAACATATACTGAAGCAAAGCAAATGAGCTCATTTTATTACAATATTAAAATTACAATGTAGGAATTTATTTTATTTTAAATACGTATATTTAAATGCTTATCTGGGGAATGGATCTCAGTGGAATGCTGCTTTGAAGGTGTTAAAAGGTATGGGCGATAGGGGAGCTGTGTGTGCCACCAAGTAAGATATAATGAGTCGCTGAAGTAGTATGGATGACATAACATTTCAGTTACGTCACATGTATCAGCGCATAACTATTACAATCGTTCTTCACAGCTCTTTTCTGGCAGCCTTTCCACTTTTTACCCATTTGTCCATTACATAGCTTTCAGTTGAATGAAACTTATTTTAAGATGTGAGTCATTCATTTTCGAATGCGTGCATGCTAAGACTTAATTTCATATGGGCCTTTGCAGCCAGAGCTTACCCAGCATGCATTCCACAAAGTATGATGTCACTTATACGCCGGAAATAGCAGTTTCCATGGCTGTCTAAGCACAATTGTTAACTGAGTAAGGCAAAATGCTTAAGCGGATCAATTATTACCACAAAAATCTTATGTGTTACGTTCATATGACTTTCTCTATTCTCTATCGTTTATTAGTGGGTATGTATACTTCTCGCGAAAGTTTATTTTCCTATCCACTTCATTTTAATCGAGACAAAACCTTTCCGTAAACAGCTGCATTACACATCTCGTTATATATACAAAGGGAATAGCGACATTCAAATGTTTTAGAACAGGAAGCTATACGTTGGCCTTAAAGTTCCATACTCTTTCTATGCAATCGCGAGAAACAAATTAATGTCGACATGACCTTAAAAATGCCTAAGTATTGAACAATTCGGACCATTAACAACGCATACCTCGGAAATGGCTGATGCGAAAAAAAGGCTATTTGAAATAAACTGTGTGTTTTAAAAAGATCTACATTTTTTTTGTGTAGTACGTTTTCACGTATCATTCAACGTTTACTAGATGTACAAGAGTTATATAAAATGCCTTTCGAATGAAGAGGACTTCACAGGTTATTCCCAAAAAACTCAAGATATACATTTTATTTGCCATGTAAAAATCTTTAATGTATGGTATTTTAATCAAAATCGTTAGTCATTTATAGAAAATAAAAAATTTCGAAAAATGCCCCATGTAAAGGGCAGTTTGGGGTGGAGAAATTTACTTGTAAATCTTAGTGTCGCATCTTTGGAAGGTACATTTACATTCGTAAATCCCAAATTTGGTATTTATCCGACTTTTCGCTTATGAGTTATGCTGTTCACAAACGCGCGCGCGCGCTGACATTTTTCTAAAAATGATGCCTCAGAAAGCCTAAAAACATGTATTTCCGGTGAAATCTCGGTATCGAATTTTTGAGTGGAATGCAATTACCTTCTCTACCTACTTATACGTGGTAGAGAAAGTAAAAAAAAAAAAAAATCTCATGTGTTACACTCACTGCTTTCTCTACTCTTGTACAAACTACTTTTACAAACGCTTATTCTCCATATACCTCATGTTAATCGAGATATCGAGATGTTAATCTTATTGCTAACTTTTTTGTAGGTGCAAGAGGAATATGGTAGGCTTTAAGCGATAGTCAAATCTTTTAAGAGCTGGTTGCTATGTGGAGTATTCCATTCTCTTTGCATGTCTAGGGCACACACACACAAAAAAAAAGGATTGGAAAATTCAAACAAATAACAAGGAATATCTCGGAAATGGTTCACGCCCCCTCCCAAAAAATGCATATGACAAATTGTGTGTTCTAACGAGATCTACATTCTCTTTGCAGTAAAATTTTGTCTATCCCTTACGATTTACCAGTTATGCAAACGCCATTCAGAATGAAGATAACTTTTGGGGACATTTCCAGAAAATTCATAGTATACATTGCATAGTATACATCAAAGTATCTTAAACATATAATATTTTAAAGAAATTCGTTACATATATTTTTGAGAAAATCAAAATTTTCGAAAAATGCTTCATGTAAAGGGTAGCCTGGGGTGGGGGATTTTCTTCAAAATATCTTTGAAAGATACTGAACCTAAATACCAAGTTTGGTATTTATCCGACTTTTCGTTTTTTAGTTAATGCGTTCACAGACACACATATAGATATACACACGGACGTTTTTCTAATAATCTGATGTGTTACACACACTTGACTTTTTCTACTCTTGTACAAACTACTTTTACAAACGCTTATTCTCCATCTACCTCATGTTAATCGAGATATCGAGGTGTTAATCTGATTGCTAAGTTTTTGTAGGTGCAAGGGGAATATGGTAGGCTTTAAGCGATAGTCAAATCTTTTTAAGAGCTGGTTGCTATTGGAGCATTCCATTCTCTTTGCATGTCCAGAACATAAAAAAAAGTAATGGAAAATTCAAACAAATAACAAGGAATATCTCCGAAATGGTTCACCCCCCAAAAAATGCATATGACATAAATTGTGTGTTCTAACGAGATCTACATTTTTTGTGCAGTAAAATTTTGTCTATCTCTTACGGTTTACCAGTTATGCAAACGCCATTCAGAATGAAGAGAACATTTGGGGACATTCCCAGAAAATTTATAATATACATTGCATTTGCCAACAAAGTATCTTAAACATATAATATTTTAATCGTCGTTAGTCATTTTTGAGAAAATCAAAATTTTCGAAAAATGTTTCGTGTAAAGGGTAGTCTGTGGTGGGGGGATTTTCTTCAAAATCTTCGTGCCACATCTTTGATAGATACTGACTGAACCTAAATACCAAGTTTGGTATTTATTCGACTTTTTATTTTTGAGTTAATGTGTTCACACACACACACACACACACAGATAAAAATCTGATGTGTTACACTCGTTTGACTTTCTCTACTCTTGTACAAACTATTTTTTACAAGCGCTTATTCTCCATCTACTTCATGTTAATCGATATAAAATTTTGCAGAAACTATCGTATTGCTAATTTGCTTATAGGTGCAAGGGGAATATGGTAGGCATTAAGCGATAATCAAATGTTTTAAGAGTTGGTTGCTATGTGGGGCGTTCCATTCTCGTTGCATGTTCAGAACAAAAAAAAAAAAAAAACCAACAATAACGAATTCCCATTTGAGAAAAAGTATAAGTATTGGAAAATTCAAACAAATGACAAGGAATGTCTCGTAAATGGTTCACTCGACAAAAAAAAGGTATATGACATAAATTATGTGTTTTAACGAGATCTACATTTCTGTGCAGTAAAATGTTGTCTATCTCTTACGGTTTACCAGTTATGCAAAAGTCATTCAGAATGAAGGGGACTTTTGGGGACATTGCCAGAAAATTCATTATATACAATTCATTTGCCATGAAGGTATCTTAAACATATGATATTTTAATCAAAATGAGAAAATCAAAATTTTCGAAAAATGTTTCATGTAAAGTCTGGATTGAGGGAGTTTTCTTGAAAATCTTCGTGTCGCATCTTTGAATGATGCTGAACCTAAATACCAAATTTGGTATTTATACGACTTTTCGTTTTCGAGTTATGCTGTTCACATCCTCATAGGCAAGCACACACACGGACCTTTTTCGAAAAGTGATTCTTTTGAATTCAGGGGCTCTCGAAACATGTATTTCCGGTGAAATCTCGGTATCGAATTTTTGAGTGTGCTTACTGTACGTAGTAGAGAAAGTAAGAACAATCATATAAGTGGCATCGGAACTTTGTGTCTCATGTGAAAAGCTTTAAAACTCCTCCTACAGGATGTTATATCTAACATCGAAATTATAAAGAACTAATCCTATCTTCCGTACTTAAATAAACATTTAAAGCACAGCTCAAGGTTTTTCAAGGAATTGTAGAGCATTAAGGGCGATTAAATAGCCAAAATTGTCAAAAATGACACTTTTAGTTTTTTTTGTGGAGTCTTAGAAATTGAAATTTCCTCTTTGATTTATTAATATATTTTATAGTTGTAGGCACAATACTTACATTTTAAATATATTTTTACTTTCTGTACTACGTATAATAATTAGTAGTAATTGGGGAAGTATTGCATTCCACCCAAAAATTCGATATCGAGATTTCACCGTTTTTGAGGCCCCCTTAATAAAAAAAAAGCAGTTTTAGAAAAAGGTCCGTGTGTGTGTCTGTGTGGATGTGAACAACATAACTCAAAAACGAAACGTCGGATAAACACCAAACTTGGTATTTAGGTTCAATATCTTTCAAAGATGCGACACGAAGATTTTCAAGAAAATCCCCCTATCCCAGGCTACCTTTACATGCAATATTTTTCGAAAATTTCTTTTTTCTCAAAAGTGGCTCAAAGGATTTTGATTAAAATATTATATGTTTAAGATACTTTCATGGCAAATGAAATGTATATCTTGAATTTTCTGAGAATGTCCCCAAAAGTCTTCTTCATTCTGAATGTAAGAGATAGACAACATTTTTTCTACATAAAAATGTAGATCTCGTTAAAACACACAATTTATGTCACATACATTTTTTTTCGAGTGAACCATTTCCGAGATATTTCTTATTTGTTTGAATTTTCCAATACTTACACTTTTTCTCAAATGGGAATTCGTTATTTTTTATGTCCTGGACATGCACAGAGAACGAAATGCTCCACATAGCAACCAGCTCTTAAAATATTTGACTACCGCTTAAAGTCTACCATACTACCTTTGCACCTAGAAGAAAATTAGCAATAGGATAGTTTCTGCAAATTTTTATATGGAATAGGCGTTTGTAAAAATAGTTTGTACAAGAGTACAGAAAGTCAAGTAAGTGTAACACATCAGATTTTTTAAAATAGTGCTGCATCTGCCATTTTGCACCATTTCACAGAAAAAAGATGCAATCCTAGATAATTTGAAGGAGAAGGAAACTTTAGTTTAGCCCATCTTTATAGGGAAGTTTATCTCCAAAAATTTATAGTACTGTTAAGTATGGCAGCTTCTGTGTGCTCAAGCAATGTGGTTCCTTTCTTTGAAAATATATGTGAGTTTGCTTTCTGCATTTTTGCTATGAACATCCTTTTCTGTGGATAAAATTTTCTGGCATATATGACCCGTTTTCTCAGAAACTATTGAAGATAGCTGAATTAAATATTAGGATGATAAACCCATCCTCAAACTGCTGTCGTGGATCTACCTTGATGTTACTAAGATGGTTGATTATTTTTTAAAAAAATAATTGCTGATAGATTTTAATGAAAAATTGGGTATAATTAAGAAAATAGCCCTATCTTCCTTAATAGACAAAATTACTGTATAAGAATAGTTCGATGAACTTTGCACCTCTGTCCTATTAAAATTTCAGTCTGATATCTTGAATAGTTTCTGGGATAATGGGTCATGAATTCAGCAGATTTAAGATTGGGGGATTGGGCTTTTAATTATCCCCTAAAATACGTACCTACAAGAATCATAAACAGAACAAAATGCTAATATATAAGCTCAGGCTGGATTAGTCTGAGGATATAGGCTGATATCAGTAAAGAGTGCAAATAAATAACACCTTACGGGTTTACTGCCAGTAGATGGTTCCTAGTCAACCCATTTGATACAATAAACCAATGGCCTACGAAGTCGGGATACCGAGCTATGTGTATTCAAAGTAATCATAGACTGGGAGCAAGAAATCAAAATCAGAACCAAAATATGCAAATAGTCTGTATTAGAAACGAAGTACCGCTCGTCAGGAACTTAGTTAAGCTCGTCTTTTAACTCTCCGAATAAGAATTTCTAAATTTTGCCGTTACCAAAATCGCTGAGACTGTGAACCTAACTTACGGCTGCACGTCACTGCAATGGTAACATGTTGTGAGGAGCGGCTAAACAAGGGTAGGAAGATTCCGATAGCTGTACTGTGGCCGAATGGTTACGTGGATTGGCTGTAAATTAGAATAAGCATGCGAGCTCAAGTTTGAATCTGGAATGGGAGAACATTTTTCTTTTTCTTTTCTTTCTTTTCCCATCCTGGGAACAATGTAATGTTCATCCCTTAAGCAGGCTAAGTACCATCATCATGCGCAATGCACAAGGTATCACTTGCTACTGCGTCTTCTCACATCTAAGCCTGGAGGGTTGTAAACCTACACTGGCTTGAAGTTTTCGGTTGACGATGTTTGCGTGCGAGGTTAATATGGACAATTTGAAACTAAGAGTTAACCAGGTGGAACAATATACTTATCTTTGAACCAAGTAATTGTACAAAGTAATATGACCCCCCCCCCCCAAAGTGGCGCTGAGAATGTGGTAGCATGATACTCCTGGCAATACCCTACCACCACCATACGAGGGGCACTATTTATATTTTGAGCTTTGGCAACCCTGAATGTTGTAGGTGGCATCTGACGTTTCCAGTGGAAAGTTTGACATTTTTGACCATAATTTACCTCAAACATTTTGTCAATAGAGCGTCATTTGTTTTGTTTACACTAACTTGAAAAATGTGTGTCAACAAAAACATGGAATTAACTCGTGAAAATGTTCGTGCAATGATTTATTACGACTTTCGACGTGGATTTCAAGACAAGAGTGCATCGATCAACTAAGTTCCACATTTGGCGACGAAGGTCCATCCTTTGCCACTGTGAAACGCTGGTATAACGAATTTAATCGTGGCTGCCGTTCGCTCAATGATGAAGTACGTGAAGGTCGTCCAAAATCAGTTGTTGTGTCAGAAAACATTGATGCTGTGCAAAAACTAATAATGAAAGATCGTCATGCGACATATTGTGAGATTGAGGCAACCCTAGGCATTAGTTCCACCAGCATATATAAAATATTGCATGATTATTTAGCCGTGAAAAGGTTTGCTCTCGTTGTATCCCACATGATTTGACGCAATCTCAAAAAAATGCTCGTGTCGATTGGTGTACAAAAATGCTCAAGAAATACAATGGCCGTGCCTCGAAAGACGTATATAAGATTGTTATAGATGACGAATTATGGATCTATGCGTATGAGCCGGAACGTAAACAGCAGTCGACTGTATGGGTGTTTCAAGATGAAGCAAATCCAACAAAAGTTGTTCGCACTCGAAGCACTTTGAAGCAAAGGGTCACCTGCTTTTTCAGCAAAACTGGCTATGTGGCAACAGTGCCTTTAGAGGAACGTAAAACGGTCAATGCCGAATGGTACACAACCATTTGTTTGCCGGAAGTCTTCGGTCAAGTAAGGAAAACCAACTAGAACCGGAATCGTTCTTCATCAAGACAATGCGAGCGC
This sequence comes from Deroplatys truncata, assembly GCA_030765065.1. Taxonomy (NCBI): domain Eukaryota; kingdom Metazoa; phylum Arthropoda; class Insecta; order Mantodea; family Mantidae; genus Deroplatys; species Deroplatys truncata. The sequence continues at coordinate 638,747,667 of CM060990.1, forward strand.
ACACACATCTCGTCTATCAACAGAGTATTTGAAGGCTCAAAAAAATCGAATTGATGGGTCATCGGCCATACAGTCCTGGATATGGCACCCAATAACTTCTTTTTGTTCCCGAACATCAAGAATAAATTGCGTGGACAATGATTTTCGTTGGTAGAAGAAGCCGTTGATACCTTCAAAAACCATGTTTTGGAGGTGTCTCAAGAAGACTGGAATAAATGCTTTGACAAATGGTTCAAACGGATGCAAAAGTGTATTGATCATAAAGGAGAATATTTTGAAAAACAACAAAGCAGTTTTCAATCAGAAATTACTTTGTTTTAATTATTAGGCTCAAAATATAAATAGTGCCCCTCGTACGACATAGTTGTTTCTTACTCAAGTCATTTGTAACCGCTGTATTCTCTAATACAGTAACCTCATTCACGTTTCATTTCTTATTTGCCTTCAGCACACCACATTAATTAGAAGTAGCTAAACACCCGGGGAACATAAAGCAAAGATACACTTTTGCTGAACTCACTATACGCACCTTGTGTACGGTGAAGCTGGAAGTCGTGCTTCAATAGTTGCACAGATTTACAGCAAAAGGTACCCCAATAGACCGCATTCCCTTTGGACTACTGTAGATCTGAAGGGTTCTGCGGTGCCGAATAAAGCAGATTGCGGTAAAAGACGTACTCGCCGCACTCCTATATTCGAAGAAATCACACTGCACACTAAAGGTCTGCCTTGTCATTAACACGACCGACCTGACTCACCAGGCCAATTTCGGTTACCTAGGCAGCCGAGACATTTAGCCGAGTGCAAGTCGAGCAAAGGCAACCGATCGGTTTAGTTAAAGTCTCGGTCGCTCGCAAGCAACCGTAATATTGTACACTATGAAAATTAGTTGTTCCTACATGTATATATAAATAAATTTACAGAAAGCATATCTATAATAAACATATTTAGGGGATTCAAAATCTGAACAAATTTCTCGTATCATTTTAGTGCGTTAAAGTAAACTAATAAATCGGTTTGAACAAAGTCTTGCCACGCCAGGCTACGCGCAAAGGATTGGTTTTAAAAGAAAAGTGTTCGTTATGAAACAATGTAATTATATGAAATAATACTTATTGTTCCCACTAATACAGTTTGATTTCCAACATTTTAAATAAACGTATTAATATGAATATACTTTTCGATAATACTGGGTGTTGGTAACACTACTTACTAAAAATAAAGAAAGAATACGTTATTACATTATACGCGACTTTAGAATAACCTTAAAAATGAACATAATAGAACAAAACCTGATACATTTATTACTACAAATTTTACTTAGGTAATATTGATTGTAATAGTAATTACTATGGAATGATTCTGCAGAACAGCAATTAATACTTCTTTTTGTGGAATGTACAACAACGGGTGTGTTAATTATAAATAAAGTGGACTTCCCAATACTTAAGTGTCATTCTTATAATTAAATTATATTTATGATCATAAATGATCACTACTGCAATAACAAGCTTTCCAAGATACTAAAGATACTTCTTACACTGTGCCAGCAAAAGGAAAAATGCAGCAATATTACCACAATTACCAATGACTTTGAGTCTGACAACCTTGGGAGTAAAAGATAGGACGGAGGGGCCCCCGAAACCGGGGCAGAGCACCACACGCAGGCCATCCGGCCCCTTGTGCTTCTACCGTGACCCCTAGGAGGGAGAGACCCAAAAAGCGACCAGATCCGGATATCGAAAGGCGCAAGTACGGACGGGGTTCCTAATGATTCCAGATTGAACGCCTCCAACGCCACCCTAGCCCCCGGGGTCCCCGAAGCAGCGCCTACCCGAAAGTAACCAGAGGCGGGTATCCAACCCAGCAGTCCCTGGACGACAGCAGGAAGAAACTTTCACAGAGCGCATAGGCACCGCCCAGCCGCAACCCGCCGAACACTGTCGCCTAGTCCTACAATCCTGAAACAGACGACAAGGAAGATGATGGGTACAGGACATAAGGGACAGGAGAGTCGTGTTAAGATGAATCACACCAGCATCCGCCTGCCGACCCGGGGAAACGAAAAATGCATGGGTCAGAGTGGGCGGTCCCGGGAATCGAAACCGAACCTCCCGAATGGGAGTCGCACACGTTACTAAGGCGCCATCTCGCTCGGTAACCTTGGGAGTAGGATGTAGGATGTAATTACTAGAGGGGAACACCTCGCCACTTCGACAAACTGGATCAATTGTGGCTATACCCCCTGGGAAGCAGGGATGAAGTGAAGGGGCCACAGGAGGTCGCAGGTCCGCAGGCAGACGGGATCACAGAGACGCACGGAAGTCCCTATCATTTCCGGTACGAAACACCCGCTCTCGCCGGTAGAGGCGAAGAGTACCGCGAGAGGGCGACGAAGCGGACCTTACAGGCAGGCTAGGTCCTGGCGTTAGCGGGGAGAAATCTTTCCAAAGCGCAGCAACCATGCCATCTGTCCAGCACCAGACGTGCTACGGAACCTGGTGACACTGTCTGAAAGATGAAATGAGAGAAAGGAGAGATCGTGTTAGAATACACCACCCCAGCATTCTCCTAGACGACCAGAGGAAACCCACGAAAAACCCTATGGTCAGAGTGGGTGGCCACGGGGAATCGAACCCGGGACTTCCCGAATGCGGGCCGCCTGAGCCATCCCGCTCGGTAACCTTGGGAGTAGCAGTGAAAGTTTGCATACTCTATGGCTGTGTGAACTGATTCATTGGTGTGAATGGAGAAGGCCACCACGGGCACCAATACATAAGAGACCATTGAGAGGAGTGCAAACAGTGTCATTTTCTGGCACAGATCACTTTGGACGGAGGGTTGCGTCACTAGAAAATAAGTATCGCAGTGAAAATCTTTATTTGTTGCCATTTGTGAAGGTTATGCGTGTGATCGTTTGCGCTTATGTTGTCTGAAATTGTTTGATTTCTTTCTGTGGGTCTCTGGAGGCGAGTTTATTCTCCAAAATCCCCCCTTCGCTGCGCTGCTGCCTTTAGCAATATAAATATTCCCCAAAAGGTCGTGTATGTGCAGAAACAGCCACCCTCATATCAAGTGCGTGATATAGATCCTATTACAGCGAGCTTTGTAAATCTGAACACCAAAAAACAAACGACAGCTAGAAGCAATATTTATAGCATCACTCGAAGGCTGGTTTCGGTCTGCAGAGCGCGTTGATGGCGCCACAAGGATTCAATGATACAGAACATCTTTTTGTTTTGTTTTCCTGTCGCAGTGACATTCTTGTTTGGTTACAAGGAATGCTTTTAAGCTAGGACAAACTTCCTGTTGTAAGAGTCTCTCAGCAGCGTTGTAAAAATAGCTAGGACCTGGTTTTTTCGCGTTTACGATAAAACCGGCATAAAATATCTTAGAAAGCAGAGCCCAGGGATTGCGCATTAATACGACAGTTAGGGTGACGTAACAAAATGAGATAATAACACCATAATGCCAACACCATCAACTTTATTTGGTTAATACCGTGAAATGGAATATTCTTCTGTATTTAAATCCTATTCCGCCGCCTGAATAAAGGCAATGCAACTGGGAAGAAACCAAAAATTCACAATTTTCTTTTGATGAACTTTACCATGTATGCAGAACATAAAACAGACGGAGTACACAAAATGTTAATGACATATATCAAACCGTTTTTGAGATATTAAATTGTTATTTGTAAATAATCAGTTTTAATACCTGTAGTACTACTAAAAACGCACCTTGTACCAAAAGGTTTAGTATTCCTGTCCTAGATTTATATTTTGAAACTGAAGAAAAAAGGAATGTGTAGGAAGTCTGATTCATTTTAGTTTAAGGAGGTGTACGCAAAAATAACAAAACGATTCAAGAATTTGGCTTTAAGTTGTTCCTAAATGCATTAGAAACATCATACAAATAATAATTAAGCTCCCTTTCACTGGAAAACCTAATGAGGCAGCCATTTTTAGTGTAACTTATTAGTACTTGTTTAAGTTAAATCCAACTTTAGTGTTCTTTTCTCGGATACAATGTTTTTGTTAACATTTTGTATCATAGAAAATCTATAGCGTTAACAAATATTAAATTACAAGTATAATTTTTGTGCATGTTCTTAAAACCATAAGGATTACTTTCTACTAAAAGACAACTCATGTGAGTTGAAAAATATTTTGAAAAAATACGTAATTAAGAAGTTTAAGAAAACAGTAATAATAATTTATGCAATAATTTAATTTTTCTGTATTTCAATATTTTAAATTTTATAATAGTATAAACATTTACTAATGGTAGGTAGAAAGAATATGAAGTAAAAAAATTGAAACATTTTTAAAATTAAAAGGGTTGAAATATTTGAAAGTAAGTGAACAAAATGGCTGTAACATCTGCCAAACTGTAGTATATACATAAATAAAACTGCACTGAAATAACTGCATATGCCAACATGACTGCAAATAATTACACTTCTATCTTTAATAATAATTGCAAAATTATATACGTAGCTATAACCCTCTTAATTGTGCTAGAACAAGATTTTTTTGTATATATGTTACTCAATTTTTCAATTATTTTACAATATGAGCCGTGGAAAATATTTAACTGCAAATGAACTAGTATTATTTTCTATAGTTGTACAATAACTTAAAACGCCTTCACATCTGAAGCTCTCATGAAACTTTCAAATAGATAAGTTAACAAATTTACATAGATCATTTTGAAAAGCGAAACATGCTGGAGAAAAAGAATCTGAGAAAAACGAACTTCAACCTTAAAGCTGTGGAGCTGTATAAATGATAGTTTGGAGTTTCCAAAATGGCCTGTGTTTGGAGAGCCATATTTTAGCATAAAATTACAAGTTATCATATTTAAAAAATAGCACGAAGCCTTAAGTGCTCAGTTCCGGATTCATTATGTAGAGGAGATTGTTTGGACAGCACACTCTCGGCCGTCTCGCTATTCAGGATAGTGAGTGGAAATCACTACGCGCTGTACGTCCTATTTGTCCCACCCTGCATTCACAGAAAGCCATGTTAACATTAGACATATCATCAAATGTAAAAGAAACAAGTAATACTATATAAAATACACGGGCAACCCTAAAGTGAGTCGTCCTCCGTGGACTAGTGGTATCGTGCTAGCCTCTAGTTCCCAAGGTCGCGGGTTCAAACCCGGCGTAGGGCGATGGATTTTTTTCGGGCGTAAAAATCCTTAGCATGGCTTCCTTCGGAAGGGAGGTAAAGCCGGTGGTTCTGTGTCGCAGATTTACTGCGCGTAAAAGAACAAGCCTGATAAAGAGGCGTCTGAGCAAAATTATCGGTGTTTCACGACGCTAAGGACCATAGTAGTTAAAGAGCGTCCATAAATAAAACTCAATTTAATTTAATTTCTAAAGAAGTGGCCAAAGTCAAAAACACAGATCATTCTGAAGATAGTACAACTCAAAGCACTTACATCCCCTCGAGAAGGTATTCATCTACAATTCAAAAAATTCTAGCATCCAAATTAATGGAGGGAAAATCTAATTGTTTTGGACATAAAGATCAAATGGTAATACAGCATGTGCTTTGGCGGTTTTTCAGATCGTTCATTTTTATCAGTTTTATAAATTGTTTAAAAATATGCCAAAATTGCAACTTTTTGTGCATACAGCTACACACTTTCATCGACATGTGACTTAAACTGGTGGAGAAATGAATTTGTGAAGTCGTAAAAAGTGAGGACTTCGGCAAAAACGTTGAAAATTCCCAACTATGGCATTTTATTCCTCCGTCAAATAAAATCATATTTTCACCGCAAAATCAAGTAATACACACAAACAATTGCTATATTCAACTCATGTAAAATAATTTTGAAGACACCACGTACAAAAGGGTTGCAATTTTGGCATATTTTTTAAAAAATGTGATAAAATGAACGATCTGGAAAACTGCCAAAACACGTAAACTGTATTACAATTTGATCTTTATGTAAAAAAAAACACATTCTCCCTCCATTAATTTGGTTGCTAGAATTTTTAAAAGCGCAGACGAATAGTTTCTTGAGGGGAATGTATGTAAATGTCGTTGACAGGGCCGTAGAAGACGGACAACACTCCCACGGATGGTTATATACGTCGTTAAAGGTGAAAAATTTATGCAGAAATTTATAATTCAAGCATCTGCATGTGGAGTCTGTCGCTGTAGCACGTGACGATGTGTATTTTAGTACTACTATTTACAAACATGTTGGGTTGGTTTCTGGTGCTACATGTTACTTCTGTAAACATGCGTACTTTGTTAGTAAATATTATGGCCACTTCAAGAGTTACTACTAGTAGTTCTATATGTGGCGTAGTTTGTAAGAAACAGTCCATTAAATGTGCTAACGTAGCAGAGGTAATGCTAATTGACGTTGTGTCAATTTCGCGTTGGTGTTCGAGGGCATTGCCTATATACATGCGATGACATCAGTACTATTATTCATGACGTTCGCAAAACCTGGCATTCCGGGTACAGAAGTAAACCGTAATAAACCACTTCGCTTTTCTAAATCAGAGCGCATTACGGTGTAGAGATCAGCATGCACATTTGTAAAACTGAAACTGATTTTATAGTTTTTTACATTCTCTACCACGTACTTACAGTAAGTGAGGAAGTATTGTTTTCCATCCAAAAAATCAATGTCGAGATTTCACTGGAAATATATGTTTTGAGGCCCTATACTAAAAAACAATTAGAAAAAGGTCCGTGTGTCTATGTGTGCGCGTGTGTCTACATGTCTAAACAGCAGAACTAAAAAACGAAAAGTCGGTTAAATATGAAACTTGGTGTTTTAGTTCAAGACCTCCCAAGGACACCTATCACCCTGGGTGCTGCGCAGACTTAGGTATGTGCTGTCTCCCAGGATACAACTCACGCGCTCGCATGCACGGCATGCCAGCTAGGAACTAACATTTACTAACCGGGGTGCTAACGCGGAACCCGACAACTAACTGCATGAAATCCCTCTTACTAACATAGCACCCTGTCTCCCTAGACACGCATGATTAGTTTACTAACAGCATGTGCATGGGGAGACGATGTAGCCTTTGAGGATGATCGTCACCGGGGCGGCGGGTGTGGGGCCGTCCCCACAAAAAAATTAAAAAAAAAACACGACGATTTAGAAGAAAATTCCCCACCCCAAACTACCCCTTACATGAAAATTTTTTCGAAATTTTATTCCCTCGAAAATGACTAACGATTCTGACTAAAATACCGTATATTAAAGATATTTACAAATATCTTAAAAAAAACACACACACACACACACAAATGTATAAAATAGGGTACACCAAGGTATAAGGAGTTAAGAGCGGTGAGAGACGGAATTTGGTGACAAAAAAGAAAACTAAGATGCGTTAAAAAGGAGAGAAGAAGAAAACAACAAAGCTTTCTGTTGCTCAAGTTTGGAAATAAAACTATTACCCACAATTGATGTAAATATTTTTAAAATGTAATATCTGCGGTATTTACAAAATGTAATCGCGGAACTAGTAACCCAATGCAGTGCGACAGATTTTATTAACTAACACATTTAAAGTTAATTTAACTGATGGAAGTCGAAACATTAATTTCTTAACAATTATTTGGAGGGAAATAGCAAGTGGCATACCAGACAACTACAAACAATGAACTTGAATCTGAATGGCACATTAGTGGAAAAGGATTCGCCTTCATTGCATTACAAGGAATAGTGAAAGGCAATAAAAGGTTCAGGGCAAAAGTAGGTATGAGATCATAGACAATATCAAAATAAATAGTTTATATAGGAAACAAAGAGGGGAGCGGAGAAGAAAGAGAGTGGGATTGGTGTGAAGGATATGTCGTCGATATAATAATAATCATAATACTAATAATAATAATAATAATAATAACAGCATCGAATGGCAATTGCAGATTTCGATTCACTGCGAGAGATCAGTACGAAAAGATAGAAAATTCAGCATTCTATAAAGGAGTCCATTGCAGCCGAATGGGTTTAAAAATAGCTCCATCTAAATTACTTACTTATAAGCATTCTTGGACATCAAAACTTTCCATAACTACAAAAGAGCATTTAAGGTGTAATTTATAAGCAAATTCCACATAATCGCTTTTCTCCGAAAAAGGCTATTTTTATTTTTCTCTACCACGTACATAGTAGGTAGAGAAGGTATTGCACTCCAACCAAAAATTCGATACCGATATTTCACCGAAATACACGTTTTGAGGCCCCTGAATAAAAAAAAGCATTCTTAGAAAAACGTCCGTGTGTGTGCCTGTGTGTCTTTGTACAGCATAACTCAAAAACGAAAAGTCAGTTAAGTACCAAACTTGGTATTTAGGTTCAGTACCTTATAAAGATGCAACACGCAGATTTTCAAGAAAATACCCCCACCCCAAACTACCCTTCACATGGAACATTTTTCGAAATTTTTTATTTTCTAGAAATGGCTCTAACGATTTTGAATAAAATACCATATTACATTAATTATATTTAAATGACAAATAAAATTTATATCTTGAATTTTCCGGGAATAGCCTTTAAAGTCCTCTTCATTCGAGAGGAATTTTGTATAATCTTGTATAACTAGTAAATGTTACGCGATAGGCGAAAGCATACTACACAAGAAATGTAGATCTCTTTAAAACACGCAATTTATATTAAATAACTTTTTTGTGGCATCAGCCATTTTTCGAGATATCCGTTATTTATAGTTCGAATTGTTCATTACTTGGCCGTTCTCTTAAGTCCTTTCGGCATTCAGTTATTTATCGCGATTGCATGGAAACAGTATGGAATTTTAAGGCATCCAGTTCTTAAAAATTTAGCTATCGCTGTTCCCTTTGTATCTACAGGGTGAGCCAAAGACTCCGAACCGCCTGCGCGGTGTTTTTCCTGTCCGCATCCTCGGCGCTCGTTGCCGTCTGCCGTTATCATAGAAAAGCGCGGATGAAGCCATACAACATTTTTAAAACTACTTTTAAAGGTTTTACTTACCAATTTTATGAAAGGAAATGCTGAAATTGGCCACCGTCGTTGTCCATACATTTTTGGCACCTCTTTAGGAAACTATCCATCATGGAATTTTGGGGGGAAATTTTCCAAATGATGATCGATGTCGTCTAATGCTTCTTCGGTAAGAACCGAACGCCATATTTTAGATTTCTTAGCCTGAACACTTCCTGTGGCCTGAAATTTAGTGTAAAGTTCATTAATTGTTGTACGGCCTGGAACTTTTAGACCTGGAAATCTTTCTGCAAATCGTACTTTCACTTGGCGAGCTGACCGAGTTAACACATACGAATCATAAATAAATACACGCTGTGCAGTAGAAAACATATACTGAGCCATAATATACTTTGTGACTAAGTACAGGACAAAATAATAAATAACTCGTAATAACTGAACTACATCATAATTATCACTGTCAACTCAAAACTGCACTTCACACTGCACAGCAAAATCACAACAGCGTGACTTTGTTTATAGCAGCAATGCGTTATCATGTTTTTATCATATTTCCACATGCCCAGTGGAAAAACACCGCGCAGCCGGTAATATTGTTCATAAAATATCCCTCTGGGGTAACTTAAAACATAAAGTGTACAAGATAAACCCACACACCCTGGAAGAATTAAAACAAAATATCCGCCAGGAAATTTATCAGCGTGAACAACGGCGAGTGAAGGATAGTTTCCTAAAGAGGTGCCCAAAATATATGGACAACGACGGTGGCCAGTTTCAGCATCTCCTTTCGTAAAGTCGGCAAGTAAAGCCTTTAAAAGTAGTTTTAAAAATGTTGTATGGTTTCATCCGCGCCTTTCTATGATAGCGGCAGACGGCAACGAGCGCTGAGGATGAGGACAGGAAAAACACCGCTCATGCGGTTCGGAGTCTATTGGCTCATTCTGTATAATGAAATATGTAATGCAGCTATTTCCAGAAAGATTTATCTGGATTAAAATGAAGTATATGGGGAAATTTGCTTTCCTAAGAATGATAATAAACGAAAGGGAGTAGAGAAGGTCAAGCAAATGTAACACATCACTTTTTTTGTAGTTTCGATCATTACTCCCTTTGCAATGTCGAGCATTTAAGCAGTACTGATAAGAAGCAGGAAAAGATATGGTTCGAACCTGCAGCTAAGGCATGTGTAGACGTCATCAAATATACACATCATGTGGCAACTTCACAAAAAGATTCCATGAAATTACGTAGTCAGACATTCTGCAAGATAACATCGGATTTAATTAAACGTTCTGAGATAAGAGGTCTACTGTTTGTATAGGATATTGTAGTGTGCATGCCCTGACTCATTAGTGTTGAAACATATGCCTCTACAGTAACACTTTGAAACAGAGAATATTAACAAGTATAAAGGTGTCCAAGTTCAACACCTCATATTTCCTGGCTTAAGCCATTAGAAGTGCTAAATATTTTCTGAATTTGCAGGTTTTGTTTTTACACTACGTGATCAAAAGTATCCGGACACCTGGCTGAAAATGACTACAAGTTCGTGGTGGCCTCCATCGGTAATGCTGGAAGTCAATATGGTGTTGGCCCACCCTTAGCCTTGATGACAGCGTTCACTCTCGCAGGCATACTTTCAAACAGGTTTTGGAAGGTTTCTTGGGGAATGGCAGTCCATTCTTCACGGAGTCCGGAACTGACGAGAGGTATCGATGTAGGTCGGTGAGGCCTGGCACGAAGTCGGTGTTCCAAAAAATCCCAAAGGTGTTCTATACGATTCAAGTCAGGACTCTGTGCATGTCAGTCCATTACAGGGATGTTATTGTCGTGTAACCACTCCGCCACAGCCCGTGCAGTATGAACAGGTGCTCGATCGTGTTGAAAGATGCAATCGCCATCCCCGAATTGCTCTTCAACAGTGGGAAGCAAGAAGGTGCTTAAAATATCAATGTAGGTATACGCTGTGATCGTGCCACGCAAAACAACAAGGGGTGCAAGCCCCCTCCAGGAAAAACACGACCACTCCATAACACCACCACCTCACTGTTGGCACTACACACGCTGGCAGATGACGTTTACCGGGCATTCGCCATACCCACACCTTGCCATCGGATCGCCACATTGCGTACCGTGATTCGTCATTCCACATACGTTTTGCCACTGTTCAATCGTGTAATGTTGACGCTCCTTACACCAAGCGAGGCGTCGTTTGGCATTTTCCTGCGTGATGTGTGGCTTAAGAGCAGCCGCTCGACCATGGAATCCAAGGTTTCTCACCTCACGCCTAACTGTCATAGTACTTGTAGTGGATCGTGATGCAGTTTGGAATTCCTGTGCGATGGTCTGGATAGATGTCTGCCTATTACTCTTTACGACCCTCTTCAAATATCGGCGGTCTCTGTCAGTCAACAGACGAGGTCGGCCTGTACGCTTTTGTGCTGTACATGTCCCTTCACGTTTCCACTTCACTATCACATCAGAAACAGTGGACCTAGGGATGTTTAGGAGTGTGGAAATCTCGCGTACAGACTTCTGACACAAGTGACACCCAATCACCTGACCACGTTCGAAGTCCTTGAGTTCCACGGAGCGTCCCACTCTGCTGTTTCACGATGTCTAATGACTACTGAGGTCGTGGATAATGAGTACCAGGCAGTATGTGGCAGCACAATGCACCTAAGATGAAAAACGTATGTTTGTGGGGTTGTCCGGATACTTTTGATCACATAGTGTATGTCTCTATGTTAAGTGGTTCAATTTATAAAAAATTGTTATGTGCAGAAAAAGCAGTTATGCTTTTCCCAGAAATCTTTTGCAATGCGGAAACAATTCTTTGTATGTCCACAACATCCAAAACTTTCATGATACAGTAACGAAGTAGTGGTATTTAAATAACATCATGTGCTGCAAAAGTGTGGAAATTTTTAACTCTATAGTTCATGCATTTTTCTGAAAAGTGTGCTTGGACATGCAATTTTAATGAAATTAATCACCTAACAGGGTACTATAATAAACAAGTGAATAATCCAGAAAACATTTAGAAATGTCAGCAAGATTCATTCGGGACTTCAGACATATGACACATTTAAAGCGCAAGGGCATAATACATAGAGTTCAGATTACTACGACTTTACACCGAGAAAACATATACTGTCTGCTTCGACATTGCAGAGTCAGCAAACACATTTGGGAGTGACACATCATGGTCGTGTGATGTAATGTCGTTTCGGAGATTCGGCGATAAGGGGCGCGGATTAAAGTGCATACAACATACATTCCCCTTACCCCGCTAGTCCTTCGCTAACAGTAACTTCGTTTTCCCCCATATCTTACCTGCCTACACTTCACAGTGAGTTTCTAGGTGAGAGCCGGGATCAAGCAAGAGACTTTTTCGCTGACGTAAGGGAGCATTAAGTTGACTGAAGTTGCTCTACAGCATAATGCAGCACTATTTTCCGATGCTTTAAGCTGTTCCTTAAAGGTTCTGTCATTACAGATGGAAATTAACACTCTGGAAGACTTCACTGCATAGAACATCGTTGTCAGTGTTTTGAAAAACAGAAAGGTCGCTGATCGATGGGTTATTCGTAAACTGTTGGATAAACACAAAGCACCCAGAATGGAGTACCACAAGCAGAATTAGGGAGGGTGGGAGCTAAAGGCAAAATGGTAGAGAGGGCAATCAAATACCGGTTCAGAATAAAGCTACTGGAGGGAAATGAGAGACTAAAGCAATGCTTGGTTGTTCAGGAGAAAATGGGGAAACAAGAAACTTGGATGCACAATATACAGACCACATTGGAAGCAATAGGAAGGGGGAAACATGGGCAGAAACAAGCAACAAAAGTAAGGGTTTCTGGAAAGAAATTAGAACAAGAGTGGAGGATATTAAAAGCAAGAAACTATGAGTAGCTTCAAGGAAAAAGATCATTAATAGATTATAGATATTTAAAAACGGAATGGGTAAAAGAAAGATACATCGAAGTATGTCACTAAGAGGCCAGAATGGGGTATGCATGGGCGAGGACAGGTGTAATGAATTTAAGTGGTCTAACAGGGAGAAGAATGGGGAAGAAATGTACTAAATATAATAGATTATATGACAATTGGCATTATATTCTGGGATGCGAGGACACGGATAAAGGAAGAGAGAATTTAATACCAGAGAAATGGAAAAATTTACCAATAGAGCTAAACGTTAGGAAGGTTTTTAATACAAGATCAAATGAATATATGGAGAAAGCAGGAAAATATTTAGAAAAGGGCAAAAAGGTAAATAGTGGAAAATTTTACTTCCCCATAATATATACAACGGAATGTTAAATATAAGGGGAAGGGAAATAATAAGCAACTCCATTGTATTGTAAACATTGTATAAATTGCATGTAAGTACAAAGTAGACAATAAATCATTCTTTCATACAAAGCACGCAATACCATTTATTACAAATGTATTCTACACAATATACATAAAACACCTTCCTATTAATCATGATAAATCTTTGCAGAAATGGTTCAATACACGCTTCCTACCTATAAGATCTTGTACACAAGATTATACATGAGACTGATACGACGACAGTCCATAACCTGTTTTGCATACGCCTGCATGAACTCAGAAGAAACAGGAGATACTTGAAAGTATTACTTAAAAACTGGAGCATTTAAGGGAACAACAAATATTTATTTGGAGTTGTCTAATGCTACTAGAAATTTTATTTGATATAAATTTTATATTTTAATGAGATCTGCATTTTTTCTTGAAGTAAGTTTTTGCCCATCTCTTACGGTTTCCCAGGCATATAACATTCAATATGAATGAAGAGGGCTTCACAAGCTATTCACAGAAAATTCAGTATGTATGTATGTATATACACACACACACACACACACACACACACACACACACACACACACACACACACACACACACACAGAGGATGGGCCACTTAAGTTGAAACTGAACAACAGAGGTGGCGAAAACGTGACTCACGAGTCATTTTGACTCGTAGGCGCCGTTCCCTCTCTGCAACCGTCCCTTTGTTTTTCACATGCTGCTGAGTGATGCAGTGCGTGTTGCATATTTGGTGACTCGCGGAAGGAAGTCGTTTTCGCCGCCCTTGCTGTACAATATATCCAACACTAAGCGTTCTAGAAAGAAATGTCTTAAATAAAGGTTGCTTGATATTATGGGGGAAAGTAAATGCCATTAGTCGCGTTTTGTTTGGAGGATGTTAGATGGGCATTATAGAGACAATTCAATTTTTTAAATGGGAACCTACAATTAGGGTCAATTTAAATTCATCCTAAAATGACCATCACAACGACCTCCAAATAAAGCACGATTAATGGCATTTACTTTCCCCCTTAATATCAAGCAACTTTTTTATTTAAGACATTAGAGAGAGAGAGAGAGAGAGAGAGAGAGAGAGAGAGAGAGAGAGATACACACGCGTCATTTGTCGTGTTCATATCTCACACATTTTTTTAAACAAAACGTTTTAGACATTTTAAAATAAAAAATAAGGGATATTTTCTTACGTAAGCCGTAATTTGAAGTGGAGGAATTTTCTTGAAAACCCTTGTCCAGGTATCCATAAACGGTGGCTGATCCAAGGGAAATTTGGTATTTTTTTGGACTTTTTGTTTTTTCAGTTACTTCGTTCACAGATAGGAAGACACACGGACCTGCTGCTGAAAATGTTTTTGGGGCTCAGGGAATGTCAAAACTTGAAATTTAGACAGATTCTTTAGGAAATGCTACAGTTCCTCTAGCTACCATAAGTAAGCGGCAGAGAAAATAAAAATCTGAGATACGACGTATGACCTTCAGATTGGAAAGAAAGCCACTTTCAGTTGGAAGCATCCGTCGTCACAGGTCCCTCATTATACTACCAGAAATGTCAGGAGACAGGAGAATAAGCATTATCATATGATTATCAAGATGCTACTGCTATTAATTATGTTCCTGTTGTCACATCAGTCAATACCCAAAATAAGCTAGGACGTCCTTTGTCTGCTTCCTCATGACAGTGCAAAAACCCGCATATCGGTGAGCCGATGGGCATGTATTAACCCAGAAGCTAGCACGAGCTTCAGCTCCTAGCCGGAGCCACCCGCACCTTTAGCAGAAAAATGAGAGACAATAAACTATTTATTATGCAAAAACGGTCACATACTAAGCAAAAGTAACATAAAAAATCATTAATAAATTCATCTTGAAAAAAGGATTTCAAAAGAGACAACAGTTCACATTATTAGGATATTGTTGGTGAGGTAACCATTATGCAACTAATTAAATACAGAGTGAGCCAAAAGACTCCGAACCGCCTGCGCGGTGTTTTTCCTGTCCGCGTCCTGGGCGCTCGTTGCCGTCTGCCGCTATCACAGAAAGGCGCGGATGAAACCATACAACATTTTTAAAACTACTTTTAAAGGCTTTACTTACCAACTTTATGAAACGAAATGCTGAAACTGGCCACCGTCGTTGTAGATACATTTTTGACACCTCTTTAGGAAACTATTCATCATGGCATTTTTTTGGGGGGGGGAATTTTCCAAACGATGACTGATATCGTCTAATGTTTCTTCGGTAAGAACCGAACGCCGTCTTTTAGATTTCTTAGCCTGAACACTTCCTGTGGTTTGAAATTTACTGTAAAGTTCATGGGTTGTTGAACCGCCTGGAACTTTTACACCTGGAAATCTTTCTGCAAATCGTACTTTCACTTGGCGAGCTTACCGAGTTAACACATACGAATTAAAAATAAATACACGCGGTGCAGTAGAAAATGTATGCTGGGCCATAATATACAAAGATATTATGGACAAAATAATAAATAACTCGTAACGACTGAACTACATCACATCACCGTCAATTCAATACTGCACTTCACGCTGCAAAGCTAAACCACAGCGTGACTTTGTTTATAGCAGCAGTACGTTATCATGTTTTTATCATATTTCCACACGCCCAGTGGAAAAACACCGCGCAGCCGGCAATATTGTTCATAAAATACCCCTCCGGGATAACATAAAACATAAAGTGTACAAGACAAACCCACACACCCTGGAAAAATTAAAACAAAATATCCGCCAGGAAATTTCTCAGCGTGAACTACGGCGAGTGATGGATAATCCCCTAAAGAGGTGGCAAAAATATGAACAACGACGGTGGCCAGTTTCAGCATCTCCTTTCGTAAAAGCTGATAAGTAAAGCCTTTAAAAGTAGTTTTAAAAATGTTGTATGGTTTCATGCGCGCCTTTCTATGATAGCGGCAGACAGCGAGCACCGAGAACGCGAACAGGAAAAAACCGCGCAGGCGGTTCGGAGTCTTTTGGCTCACTCTGTATAACGCTGTTAAAATTCCAGTATTCGAGGTTGAAATATTTCGCACATAAACCAGCACCGAAATATTTAGGAGGGAAGTTCACCTATTGTGCTCATTTGCAGTCATTGAATACAGGAATGTTAGTCACGCCCTGCAGAAAAGCTTCAGGCTGGACTCGTAGCTCATCCGTAGAGCACCTGCTTGTTGTGCGAGGGGTCCCGGGTTCGATTTTTCTCTAGCCAAGATTATTCCCTATCCTCCCCAGAGTCTGGGAGTGTGTGTGATCTAATGATTAAAACCCAAAAAGTGTAATAAACCCAACGACAAAAGAATGCGAGTTAAAACCATTGCCAATAGTTAATAAGTTCCAAAGGAAAGGCCGCCGTTAAGACCAATGTAGTTAAAGGCGGAATATAAATGGAACCAAAAAAAAAAGGTTCAATTTTTAAATTGCATCCAATTGAAAAATACACCATGTATGTGGCTTTTCTCACGCAGTCAGAGGCTCGTACACACTGCTACTCGCGTTTGTACCACACTAGATTAAGGGGCACAGTGAGCGATATCCTTGCTAATAACCGTAAAGAAAGCTCTATTCTATGGTTCTAATGCAGATATGTTATTTAGAATTTGGTAAAGTCTAATCTTCAGTACTGAAGAAAACAGCATACTAAACCTATTAATGGTATAGATAATTTAGTGTAGGAAAAACGAGGAAGCGTGACTATGCTGAAGACACGTCGTTAGAACTTACGAGTGAAACTGGTAAAGGAAGACTAAAAAATGTATGGGCCCAGCGAGGATATGAACGTAACCTCCTTTCAACCCATAATTAGTTCAAGTCGTCCTCCATGGTATAGCGGTTATCATGCTAGCCTCTAGTTCCCGAGGTCGCGGGTTCAAACCCGGCAGAGGGCGATGGATTTTTTCGGGCGTAAAAATCCTTAGCATGGCTGCCTTCGGAAGAGAAGTAAAGCCGGTGGCCCCGTGTCGTAGATTTACGGCACGTAAAAGAACCTCAAGCATGATAAAGAGTTCTCTGAGCAAAATTTCCGGTCTTTCACGCTCAATATAGAATGGGACGCTAAGGACCACGCCAATTAAAGAGGCCCACATATAAAACTCAATTTAATTTATAATTAGTTCAAACACAATTGTATTATAACGAGTCTTCAATTTATTCGACCTTTACCGGCAGTCGGTTTAATCGATAAACGTCATTATTAAGCGAGCCCCTTGTCTCAAGGGGAGGAGCGGAACTGAACCTCGGACTGCATGCGTTTCCGACTTGGTAAACAGGTTAATTTCTTTGTGTATTGTTTTCTTAGTTTATTCTGTGTAGATAAGTGTTAAATTACTGTTGTAAGAGTATGAACAAGCCTTTTTTTGTAATGGAAAATTTGCGCCATTAAAGCCGAGACATTCTATGTTACAAAAACCGTTCAATTATTTGAGTTACCTATCAGTATACATGTTAAGATTGCGAGTTTACGAGACGCAAGCGAAAGAAGTTCCAAATATAAATCCTGGAAAGGTACGATACATGTCCCATTTCACTAAGGTGACCTCAAAACTGTTGACATCCATCCCTTCCACTCATCTTTCGTTAGTCCTCTGCCAGAGGCATTGGTGATAAACTCGCTTCAAAATATTGACGTCATGCGCAGACAACCGACAGGCGGCAACGGCCGAATAAATCTAAAGACCCTGTATAATATATGCGCTATGTTTCTATTCTAACAGAGAGAGTGAAAGGGTTAATATAATAGAATGCCTCAGTCCATTCCCTCTGTGTCCCTGACTACTAGCAACGATGAGGTTTTGATTCGTGTTCGTGTTCTCCCTTAGTGTGTAGTGTAGTGTATATTGCCGAGAACCCGCAAATGAAGTCAAAGTCAAAAAACAGTGCTTTCTGTGACAACCCTGTATTAAACGATCACAATTGGGGAAACACTGGCTCATATAGCCTAGAGTTCGGACAACGTCCATCTTATAAATGCTTTTCTCAAAATGAAAAATCCGCTTTGAGACCTGCGTTCAAAGCAGTTAAATGTCTTGAATCCAGCTGTGACCTGACGCTCCCTAGAGTTAAGCTTCAAAGGAGTATTAAATGGTGTATAGGAGCAACCACATGTTTGAGAAATCGTCATTAAAATGCAACAATGTTGTTGACGTTGACAGAAAAAAATAAGCCATGTGGGATTAAAATAACTGCAAAATTCCTGGGATCACCTCATATAATAATTATTTATAAACGATACGTATAAAATGAATACCGAACTGCGAAAGTTTATTTGGGGAGTAAAAATTGGGGGTTTTATTCTTACAGCCGTAGGCAGTTGCATTCAGAACAAGTCTTCGGACATCTCTTTTAAAGCTCTAGCAGCCAAATATATGGCCAGAACATTCTTATGTTTAGTTTACTCGAAATACAGTTCACATGTTGTTGCAATTCTCATTAATATTCATTTTATAAGTTTGATCAGTTTCTGAAAAATGTACCAATGTTCTGCTTTGTCTCTGTGTGACATTTCTAAAATTAACTGAAATGTGTTTGGTACAGCAAACTCTCTTGTATAATACGCGAAATCTTGATCCGGCGGTGGAAGTCTTCTGTAATCGAAACTTTTGGTGAATTTCTTAAAAAGTTAATGCCTTGATTTTCACCACTTCTGGAATTTATTTTTCAGTCAGTTTGAATTATATTTCGGTGCCATTCTGAGATATCACACCCCAAAAAACTGTTCTGCTAAGTGAATGTAAGTTAATTTTGAAAATACCTCACATTAAAAAGTTAAAAAAAATCTGTCTAATTTAAAAAATATTATGCGTTACATTCACATAACTTTCTCTACCCTCTTACGAAAGTTTATTTTCCTATCTACTTCATTTTAGTCGAGATAAACCTTTCCGGAAATACCTGCATTACACATTTCGTTACACTACAAAGGGAATAGCATAGTCAATTTTTTTAGAACTGGACGCTATACGCTGGCTTGAAAATTCCATACTCTTTCCACGACATCACGAGAAACAGCTGAAAATCGACAGGACTAAGTATTGAACAATTCGCACCATTAATAACGGAAATCTAGGAAATGGGTGATGCTAAAAGAAAAGTTATTTGAAATAAATTGTGCGTTTTAAAGAGATTTACATTTTATGTACAGCACCTTTTCGTCTATCGCTTAACGTTTACCAGTTAAAGAAGATTATACAAAATTCCTTCCGAATGAAGGGCTTCACAAACTATGCCCAGAAAATTCAAGATATACATTTTATTTGTCATGTAAGTATCTTTAAGATAAAATACCGTTAGAGTCATTTTTCAGAAAACAAATCGAGAAATGTTCCATGTAAAGGGCAGTGGTGGGGGATGTTATTGAAAATCTTTGTGTCGCATCTTTGGAAGTGACTTGGGATGGGATAGGATAGGACTAGAAGCGGAGAGGGACTTAGCACCTGGACCTACACAGATCTTTTGTATCTAGGCCCTTGACGGGGCGCCCCCGGGGGGAAGGGATGAGGTGAGAGGAGACAGAGGGTGGCCGGACCAGGAGGCACGACAGGCAGAGGGCAAGGTCCCTACGTTTACAGATTTAATCTCCCCGGGTGGTGGCTGGTGCAGCCGACTTCCCTCCCCCCGTGGGTTCACGCATTCCATAGGGAGCCCGGGGCCCGGAGACCGCTCGCAGTCCGGGGGACGAAGGTTTACTCACAGCATGCTTTTCCCCTGCCATGCACGCGCCGAGACCTCGCCGACACTTGCAACCCTGAAAAAGACCAAGCAGATGAAAGGTGAAGTGAAATGAGAATGGAGATGAAATGGAGGGGCAGGAAATTCGGGGGATGTAATTATCCTTCTCAGTATTCGCCTAGCGATCCGGGGAAACCCCTGAAGAAACCACGAGTCAGGAAGAGCGGCCACGGAAGTCGAACCCACGACCTCCCGAATGCGGGCCACAGACGTTACCGCCTGAGCCATCCCGCTCGGTGGAAGTTACTTAACTTAAATACCAAGTTTGATATTTATCTGACATTTCGTTTCTGAGTTATGCTGTTCAAAGACTCATGCAAACGCGCACGCGCGCACGGACATTTTTTAAAACTGCTTTTTTAAATTTAGGTGCCTCAAAACGTGTATTTCAGGTAAAATCTTGATATCGGATTTTAAGGTGGAATACAATGTCTTCTCTATCCACTTTTACGTGGTGGAGAAAGTAAAAATATTACCTATAGAAGGCATAAAATTAAAAACACTGGCAAGGAAACAATATTATCGCACATTTTTCGTACTTATTAAAATGAGAATATCGCTGCTGGTATGTTTTAAAGTAATGTCCGTAAACTTTCTGTTCTGATTGTACCTATTTAGCCTTGACAAAAACCGCCTGTTTGTCGGGCGGGGGTCACACGAAATGAAGCTGTTGTACGGTTTGCACTGGTGTAGGATTTACATATTTGTTTACTCTATAGCATCATATACAATTGTTTAACCTTGTAAATGAGAAACCGTAGAAAGGATTAACAACATTAATTAGTATTTGTTTCTGTATTTCGTCAGAGAATTTAAATACCTGAAACGGAAAAAAATTAGTGGCCGCGTAAATTGTTATCACCGTTGGTAAACAGTTGTGTAATCTAACTGTATAGCAACAGGCAAGGGGACATACAGAAGGTCCAGGGTTCAGGAGCACCATAAATTTTCCTACACTTTCCTATTTGTTCTTTAGTTTTGATGTTTGCTGGTAATATTTCTCATGTCATATTTTCTGTTGCTGGCAGGAGCAGATTTAATTCCTTAATAACTATAATAGTTTGGGTTAAAGGTTAATTACAGAAGCATAAAAATACACGTTATAGTCTGTATCGATATTAAATTGATTAAATTGCTCGAACAGCATTTATTTTCTCTCTTAGTAAAAAAAAAAGATTAAAAATTAAATTGGGTTTTATTTATGGATGCTCTTTAACTGCTGTGATCCTAAGCGTTCCATTCTGTATTGGGCGTGAAAGAACGGAAATTTTGCTCAGAGGCCTCTTTATCAGGCTTGGGGTTCTTTTACGTGCCGTAAATCTATTACACGGGACCACTGGCTTTGCTTCCCTTCCGAAGGAAGCCATGCTAAGGACTTCTACGCCCGAAAAATCCATCGCTCTCCGCCGGGTTTGAAACCGCGACCTCGGGAAATAGAGTCTAGCTTGGTAACCACTACACCACGGAGGATGACTTACTTACTTCGTCAGCTTACCCTCCTCGTATGTTGGCTTACACCCCTTAGGACTTACAACCGTGTCTAGGGTCAGAGACCTGTAGAGCAGCAGACGAACACCGAATCAGAGAATGGAGAAGGGGGATCGGCCCGTATGAGAGTGAGGAAGAAGATGATATGAAATGAAGGCGAAACTGATGAAAGGAAAGGTGACGATGGAGCAAATGGTGGAATGAACGGCGTGGGAAACCGAAGAACCCGGAGAAAACCTGCCCAGACGCCGATTCGTCCACCACAAATCCCACATGCAGGTCCCTGGGATCGAGCCCGGGCCGCCTTGGTGGGAGACGAGCGGTCTAACCACCGCCGCATTATTTTCTTTCTACTAAATAAAATTATGTAATTTTAGTAGAACGCCCGTTTTTATTACATACGGACATCAAGGCACTGCACACTGATGATACATGGCATGAAATGACTGGGAAAGAAAATTTGGGAAGAAAACGTTTCGCCTAAATTTAGGGTACCACCTGGCATTTGCCAGGAAAACCTAGAATAAAAACTCAGGCAGGGAGGACGGTCCTGGCGGGGATGAACCACAGACCTCCCTTTCACGAGTCCGTGCCGCAACGACCTCGGCAGCCTGCGAATCTGTCAATGAAAACCACTAATGTATATAGTTGACTGCCCAAGTTTGTTTTTCTCGAATCGTTCTTTTAAAGAATTCTTAATGATAATTGATAACCCATCCCTCAGTAAACACACCAGGTAGAAAGAGTATCTATAGATGTCACCCTTTTAGGAAGTGATTCTATGTGTGGAATTTAATGAAATATTATAACACCATTTGAGCCTTTGAGCACTTTTTTCAGCAGAGAAATGTTTTGCGATTAAGGCAATTTATAATGATCATCAGCTGACTTGGTTTTTTTTTTGTCTCCACTTTCTTCCTTAAGGATATGCACTATTGAAATTTATAACCTCCACATTTATTGTCAGATTTTAATGTCTTTTTTCTAATCAAAGTGTTGTATTAAGTAACATTATGGTTGTTTTGTTAGCCCCACGTTTTGGAAGCCAATTTGAGAGTGGTATACTTGTAATGTTATATTTAATTTGTTGAACCCCACGTTTGGGAGCCAATTTGCGATGGTAAATTTATAATGTTATTTGTGTATGTGTGTTTACTTCACGTGGTGAAGCCATTTTTGTGATGTGATTCTTTGTTAGGTTTGTAGCTCCATCTGGTGTTAGCAATTTGCGGTAGTATTAGTGTTTGTTTGAAAGAATGCGACTGTTATTTTATTTAATTTTTGTTTACTGTCCTCCGGCTAGCTATGATCTTTTTGGTCGAGCACATCTCTTTATACAGGTTGTGTAAACGGAAAGGAGTCTTTTATCCAAAGATAACACTGATGAAAGAATTTGTTTTACACTTTTATTGTCGAACACATTCACTATCACATTTACACATTGATCTAGACACTCGCCAAACTGAAACTGTTATAATAACTTCTTACTGATCACTTTTAATTCACGTACTTCAACCTTTTGTATAATTAACTTTACAACACTTGAGAATTTTCCTAACTCAGCTACGCGTAACTTGCGAATCGATAGCCGACGTATACTTTACAAATATTTCTGCTGGACTGAGGGCGACGTGTAGCATACAAATATTTTCGATGAACTGACGGACTGAAGGCGACGTGTATCATACAAATATTTTCGACGAACTGACGGGGTCTATCTCTAACCTAGCCCTTTTTATACTCCTACACCCCGATATGCCTAAAGATTATAACTGAGCTGCAATTGGCTAATAAAACGCGCCAACATTAGCGTCTATTTTTATATCCAATGAAAATTATGAATACATATGCTCTAGGTATAATGTTCCAGCAAATTCTAAAGGAAAACGCGCCAACATTACGTAACTTCCTCGTCTCTAATAATGATAAACAGCTCACCCCCTCGCTGTATTATTGCACGCTATTATTGTCAGTTTCAGTAAGGCCGTATAAACTTACTTCTCAACAAACATCTCAAATCAATGTCACATAAAAATGCATATTCATACTGTAATCATTCTTTACATTTAAATAATTTATGATACAAATTACTGCATCATGTATTATATGTCTGCCAAATTCCATTCGTATGCAGTAATAATAATTTACTTTAGTGATAATCACACTCAATGTGCCATTAGCCAATGCTAGTCAGTTGGCCAATCAAAGCCGTACTACACTGATAGCAATTCACCTTCTATTAGTTACACTGATAGTATTTCATGATGGTGCACTTGTTTTTAATTTGTATGAATGTAATGAGCGAGATCACGTAGGTTGTGATTACAATAATAGCAACTGTAAATGCCACGCTTTGGAAGTCAAAATATTGGTAATATAAAAGCAGCTGTAGATAATTTAACGCCAGAAAATACAAAGAAGAACAAAAGTATGGTGTGGAACCAACTTTCAGAATTCTGTGCGGAGAGAAGTTATAAAATTGACGTCTTAGTCAGCGACAGAGATTGCTTCCATTCTACAGGGCTAACAAACGTTGTTGGCGCTAAACTAGGAAGGTCATAATAAGTTTTTCGTGTAATTATCTAGCCGAGTAGCATTCGTGCTACTAGTTTTACATGACAATTTAATATCGGTTTCAAACTCATGCATCTTTTCGACCTTCGGTTTCGAAATAATTATCACGAAAAGAAGCATTCGTTAACCTCAATTAAATTGTCGCAAAACTATCAGCACCTGTGCTACTACTGTTGATAATTGAATATAAAAGTAATAAATTAACGAGAAAGCAAATTACTTGCTCAAAATCAAAGATAATGAACCTTTCTCTAGCTTAGAATCTATTTAAAAAATCCATTCTATGGAATTATGAATTGGTTTTACTGAAGGTTTAATAGCTCAAGTGTAAATAAACAATTAAGTTTTCAATTTTCTATTTCAATTTCTCCCCTCATCTGAGGGTATGAATATTTTAGAACTCATTTTCATAAGTGGAGCCAAAATGCACAGTTTCAAATTTCTATATATCCTGAAGCACTGTGGACATTTTCATGAATGGATATCAAATAGTTAAAGAAAAATATTATTTGCAGCGGCTGAAACAGTAGAAAAACAGATTTTCAGACAACCGAACTCTTAAGTTACATACTGAGTCTACCTCGGATTGGGCAGACTCTCACTAAATCGAAAAACAGAGCCACTTCCAGATGGAATATATGAATAAGCTTAGCGCCGTTAAATTCTTCGTAGTTTTAGATACATTTTGGTGGAAACATGAAATATCGATTTTATTCTTCTTATTTTAATAACGCGTTCACATAAGTGCTGGTTTCGCCTACATTTAGCATTTTTATTTAGCAACACTTTAGTGGATTCGTGCAGCATAACTTCATTTGTAACTCAATTTTGAATAAGACAAATCTCTTGGATACATGGAAATAAAATTCATGGTCATTTGCAAACTCCAAACTGTCAGATGAAAATTAAAAGGAGCCACATTAGGATCTCCAAAATGTGGTGTATATGTGGGAATGGATACTGGAACAATGGTGTCATCCAATGACACACAGTTGAATGACTTAGTCGGTTCTTTCTCTACAAAAATCAATCCTCATGCTTTGTTTCTTGTCTGTGTATCCTAGCAGCCAAGTCGTTTCAGACTAACCAATTCGGTTCCTCATGAGCAACAGTGGTAGCTGACGTGCGTCTGAAGCAGTGCTCTGTGTACATTTCGGCTGAGGGAGTTTCACATATTACGCCGTTATTCCAGATTACTTTTCCAAAATAATATATTCTTCGTACACTTCAGTCTCTCATCTGTTGGACGAGGACGAAGACCGGTGTATTTACGATGATTCCAAGCATAGCTTCGCCCTCATCAAGCACAGCAAATGGTTGCTTATGATTCGTCTTCATATCAGAAAGTGTAGCAATCAAGGATACACCATTATTGATAATATCACGGTTTTCTCTTTTCTATGCCGCCACCACGCCGAGCTCAAGTTACGATTTCAGAACAGTTGAAATAACTGGCGTGGCAATTATCGTGAAACACGAGCCGTGAGGCGGCCAGTTAAAACCATTACGTATGCAACAATGCAAGATACCTCCCGTAATATGACATTGGAAATTAGCCTATAATAGTTCAACTTTTGTTATACTGAATAACTTATAATACGCACACTTATTATTTTGCAGGGGGGTTAACGTCGTCCTCCGGGTTTGAAACCGCGACCTTGGGAACTGATTCCCAAGGTCGCGGTTTCAAACCCGGCGGAGGGCGATGAATTTTTTCGGGCATAAAAATCCTTAGCATGGCTTCCTTCGGAAGGGAAGTAAAGCCGGTGGTCCCGTGTCGTAGATTTACGGCACGTAAAAGAACCTCAAGCCTGATAAAGAGGCCTCTGAGGAAAATTACCGGTCTTTCACGCCCAATATAGAATGGGACGCTAAGGACCATAGTAGTTAAAGAGCGTCCATAAATAAAACTCAATTTAATTTAATTTTAGGGGGTTAACCAAGAAGCTCACCAAAACACTAGTAAACACAAAACGCGGGCTCTTACTGCTGCATCTTCGTCCAAAGTTGACGAGTTTTATAAGAAAAAAGGATTCCAAACTTAGTGATCTGGCCCACCCTATATTTTCACACGGTCAAACGTCATCAAAGTTTTAAATCAATAGACTACAGGAAAACTGCAGAAAGTGTTATTTAAAGACTCAAATATAGCTATACAAATGTCATGTGCTCGCACTGAAACAAGCAACTATTAATTCTGTATTGTCACCTCACTCTGTTAATGTCGTCCTCCGTGGACTTAGTGGTACCGTGCTAGCCTCTAGTTCCCAAGCTCGCGGGTTCAAACCCAGCGGAGGGCGAAGGATTTTTTCGGGCGCAAAAATCCTTAGCATGGCTTCCTTCGGAAGGGAAGTAAAGCCGGTGGTCCCGTGTCGTAGATTTACGGCACGTAAAAGAACCTCAAGCCTGATAAAGAGGCCTCCGAGCAAACTTACCGGTTTTTCACGCCCAATATAGAATGGGACGCTAAGAACAATAGTAGTTAAAGAGCGTCCATAAATAAAACTCAATTTAAATTTTTACTCTGTCAATATGTCTGTTGTCTGTTTCATGTTTTGGTGTTGCAACAGACGGAAGTATGGTTCCGTGAAACTATTTCCAATTCTAGTTCAATACTATGACGTTAAATCTGGGGGAATTCAAACAGAGGTGATAGAACTTACAAACACTCCAAATAAAAATCTGAAACGGTTGCATCTTACACATCTTAGAAGTACAGGTATTGATAACAAATGTGTTACTTTTCTGAGGACAATGCGAATACAGCTCCGTAGCGCACCTGCCTGATGTGTTAGCGGTCCCGGGTTCGATTCCCGGCTAGGGGTGGGGAATTTTTCTCTAGCTAAGATTACTGCTTAAGCTCCCCAGAGTCTGGAAGTATGAATGTGTGTATGATCTTTCATTCATTCATTATCTGTTTACCCTCCTCTTATGTAGGACTTACACCCCCCAGGACTTACAAGCGGGTGCCTGGGGTCAGAGGCCCGTCGAGGAGCAGACACTCATGGATCAGACAGAGCATCCAGGATGGGTGATCAGCCCGATGCCTGGTATGGTATGAAGGAAGTAGATGAAACGAAATGTTGGTGAAATGGATGAAAGGAAAGGTGATGATGGAGCAGTTGGTGGAATGAACCGCCCAGACGCCGCTTCGTCCACCACAAATCCCACATGCAGGTCCCTGGGATTGAACCCGGGTCGCCTCGGTGGGAGGCGAGCGGTCTAACCACTCGGCCACGGCGCCGCCTGTGTGTATGATCTAATGATTAAAAACCAAAATGCAAGAAACCCAACAAATACGAGTTAACACCATTGGCAATAAGTTCCAAAGGACCAATGCAGTTAAAGGCGGGGTATAAATGGAACTAAACAAAATCACGAATACAAATATTAGTGGAATTGGTAAGAGATCGGGAAATAATGTTTTCGCTCACCTTAAAAACAATTTAAATATTAGACTAAAAGGAGTAGGCTGTCCTACTCACGTTTTACGTAACTGTATTCAACATGGTAGTTATGCAGGACTCACATTAGATGTTTATTCCATACTATTAAGAATATTTAATTATTTTTCTATTTACACATTACGCACTGAAAGTCTTAAGGCCTTTGTGATTTTGTAGATGTACAATATAGGCAACTATTGAGTCATTCTAAGACTAGGTGGCTGTCTCTTTTCCGTTGTGTTACAAGACTAATTGAAACGTATCCTGCACTGAAATCAATTTTTTTTCTCAGGATGAAATTCCAGTTTTGATTAAAATGTTTTTTTTCAAGATGAGCTTAATGAAGCACGATTAGCGTCCTTTTCTGACTCGGAGTACTACGTGTTACCTTATCGAAGAATCACGACAAACTGTGTGAAATCCACGCTTATGTTTACATGTACATATCAACTTACTACTAGCCTCCGAATTTCTGTACACATCTTCCTATCTTCTCATTGGTTCTAACAATTATCCTGTATCTTTATTGACTCTCCGGTTGAAAATTCGAAGCTTAAACGGTAAGAAAAGACCGTTGCCTACAGCGTCTACTTTCTCTTGAAACTTGGTTCATTCCCTCGAAGTACAAAGAAACGTTGGATTTTTATGGCTCCACGCTCGGAAAAATACATTGAACATTTTGAAGGGAAGCACTCTATTTCGCCTAAATTTTGCAGAGTTTCTTAAGCAATTACGCCTTTATTTATTGAACAATATCAATGAAATTTAAAACATATTTACACTTTTTGACGGGCTCTTGGTTAATGTAGTTTTTATCCAATTGCTTTAAAATTGTAGGAAATTATCAAATTGCGTATTAATTAATCATTAATAATTCATAAACTATAATTATTTAAGAATTCGTTTTTGTGCAGGTGTAATCAGGCAGAAATATCATTAGAGATTGTTTCTTAATGGACAGGCACAGTGACGCTAGGCTTTCTGCAGTAACCAACGCGCTAAACAATTTACAAACCCCTTCCAGGACCATACTCTAGCTGCGCCACTGGTAACGAATAAATAAAGGTTTTGGATTGAACTGTATAAAAGTACGTAAGGCTTAGTCCTCTCTGGACCCGCCTATGATTATTATCTGTCACTGTAATATTCCATCACCAGACAGCATTATGTAAACCAAGGCTGGTCTATTCTTGAAGAACGACGATGACTCCTCTGTGGCGGGAGAAAGCTTTCACTGTCGGTTTCCGCATTCCTGAGCTTTTTGTTTTGTTTTTACTGTTTGCTTCCCTCTTTCTCCTTAAGAAACTAAGGCGAGCGTTTATCGTGCAACATTCCCTTCACTCGTAGTAAAATATGCTTTATTTGATTCTCTTTTTCAAGGGCACACACTGTTTGAAGAAAGATTTTTGGGCATCTTTAAATTTCACAAATAGGATCTTTAATCCATTATTTTTACTCTTTCGCTGGCTTTAGGCTAAAGTATTATTACAAAACTAAAAATAAGATGTAATTTTACTTTCTCTACTCGATACCGAAATTTCACCCGAAATACATGTTTTAAGGCCCCCAAATCCAGAAAGCATATTTAGAAAAAGGTCCGTCTGTGTGTGCCTCTGAACAGCATAACTCAAAAACGAAAAGTCGGATAAATAACAAACTTGGTCTTTAAGTTTAGTACCTTCCAAAGATACGATACGAAGATTTTAAAGAAAATCCCCCACCCCAAATATCCTTTACATGAAACACTTTTTCAAAAGAATTTATCTCGAAAATTTCTCTAAAGATTTTATTTAAAATACCATATGAGTTTTGTGTAATCTTGTATAACTGGTAAACGTTAAGCGATAGACGAAAAAGCGCTACACAAAAAAAAATGTAGCTTTCTTTAAAACACAAAATTTATTTCAAATACTTTCTTGTGGTATAAATCATTTCCGAGATATCCGTCATTAATGTTTCGAATTGTTTAACGGTTTGTCATTCTTTTCAAGTCCTGTCGACATTCAATTGTTTCTCTCGACTGCATTGAAAGAGCCAACACATAGCGTCCAGTCCTGAAACATTTGACTATCAGTATTCCTTTTGCATTTATAACGAAATATGCAATGCAGTTACTCTTGCAACGTTTATCTCGATTAAAATGAATAGATAGAAAAATAAGCTTTCGCAAGACAAGCTTATATACCCATGTGACAAATCAGTTTTTTTTTAATCTAGTGGGCACCGCTACACTGCCAAATTCAAAATGTAAAATTTAAATTATTTTTGCCAAGAACTGATTTTTGCCTCTGCTTTTGTGGTTTTCTTTACAGAAGTCTCATTGTGAATGTCCTAAAGTAGGATACCATCTGTTGTGTAAATGAGGAAATACAAATTAATTTATTGTTTACAAACTACAAAGCGCATGGCAACCTTTGCTTTGTTTTTATTTTTCTCTACTGCTTACATATGGTAGGGAGAGCACGTATTTGTAGTTCGCCCTAACATCCGATATCGAGATTTTACCGGAAATGCATGCTTTGAGGGCCGATGAGCCCCAAAAGCTGTTTTTAGAAAAAGCGTGTCTGTGAACAGCATAATAAATAAGCTGGTATTTAAGCCTAGCATCTACCACGCGAAGATTTTCACCGCCAACTACCCCTTACATTGATAAATGTTCGTTATTCTTTATTTCCTCATCACGGCTCTGACGATTTTTATTAAAATATCGTATATTTAACATACTGACATGAGAAATTGAATGTATATCTTGAATTTTGTGTGAATAACCTGTGAAGCTCCCTAGATTCTGACTGAATGTTCTGAAACATTGTATTAATTAGGAAACCTAAGAAGTAGACAAAAACTTACTCCAGGGAATATGTAGAGCTCACTAAGATATAAAATTTGTGTCAAATTACGTACCTGAATAATCGTAATGCAAAATTGATCCTATGAAAATTTTTATATGACCTAACTTGTCCGAAATGTTATGGTTACAAACGTTTTCGTGTAACATTTCTCGTAAAACTGAATAACAAGGGAGATTGTCTTTAATTCTGCCCGCCCCCATAGGAAAATAATTAAGATACTAAATAGCCTATTTTCTAAGTGGACTATTTACCAAGTGTATTATTTACCAAGTTTCACAACGGCTTTGGTCATTCTTGCGCGAAAAGAACAAAAACAAAAAAACAACATATTTTTTACTTTCGATTTTTGGTTTCAGTGTAGCGCATTATGCGTATGCGTTAATGCCAATTATTCACCAGAAATGAAATATATATATATATATATAAAATCTACTAAATTGTTAGTTTCTCTACCTCATACCTAGGAGGTAGAGAAGGTAGAAAATTTGTATTCCACCCAAAAATTCCATATCGAGATTTCACAGGAAGTACGTGTGTCTCTGAACAGCATTGCTCAAAAATGAAAAAAAAATTCGAATACTAAACTTGGTATTTAAGTTCAGTACCTTTGAAAGTTGTGACACGAATATTTTTAAGTAAATCCCCTCACCCTAACTAACCATTACATGGAATATTTTTCTAAAATTTTTATTTCCCCATAAATAGCTCTAACAATTTTGATAAATTAAAGATATTTACATGACAAATAAAATGTTTATCTTGAATTTCCTGTGTAGTCCTCTTCATCCGGAAGGAATTTTGTATAATCTTGTATAAATGGTAAACGTTAAGTCATAGCCGAAAACGTACTGCACAAAAATGCAGATCTCTTTAAAACACTCAATTTACCTCAAATAACTTTTGTAGCATAAACCACTTCCGAGATATATTAATGGTTCGAAGTGTTCAATACTTTGTACTCTTTTCAAATGCTGTCGATTTTCAGGTGTTTCTCGCGATTGCATGGAAAGAGTATGGAATTTTAAGGCCATCATACATCATCCAGTTCTTAAACATTTGAGTATCGCTGTTGCCTTTGTATCTCTAGCGAAATATATTATGTAGCTATTTCTGCAAAGGTTTATCTCGATTAAAATGAAGAGGTAGAAAAAAGAAGCTTTCGCAAGAATAGTTTGCATACCCAGTAATAAACGATGGAGGGTAGATAAAGTCATGTGAATGTAACGTCAGATTTTCATCATATGTACAGAATGAATACTTATAGGGGCATATTACCTTAGCGAGAGTGATGACAGAAAATTACTGATTGCGAGAATAACAGAAATTTTCCAGAATCGACTACATCGAATGCGATTGTTTCTCAGAATCGAAACCTTCATTTCAATACAAGTTCTCGAATATGTGTGATACATATCACTGCAGTAGTGTGTTGTAGACGTGCTCAACTCCAGCATCCACTAAACAAATGTAAATTGCAGTACTATTTTTTCTCGAGTGATGACCTTGTTGGCACGCGCTGCGCCTTCTCATTCATTATTCAACTGCTGACAACTTTGGCATTCAAACATTCTTCTCGACTCACTGTGTTTCACGTTTTTAACGGAAAAATGTCACCGTTAGTTATGAAAAAATACTTTTTAAAATGTATTATTCATTTAATAGCTTATATTGCCACTGTTCCTAAACATGTGGCTTCCAAAATTTTCTACCTGTCGCCTCCCTTTGTAGGGTTTGTAATTTCCATGCTCTCTACAGCTTCCACAATGTTAATTCTTACAGAAAAAGTTACATTTTAGAATAACGTAGAACAAAAGGGAGGGTTTCAAAATTCACGGTACTCCCATTTTAACCAAAAATATCTAAAACACCACTCCCGAAGCACTTCTCTACCCATTACAGCTTCACATAACCTACTATATATTACAGTATTCATATAAACGTGATTCTTCCACCCACATTGGCAGCCGAGGTCGTTAAGGCATGGACTCATGAACGGGAGATCTGTGGTTCAAATCCAGCCAGGACCGTCCTCCTTGCCTGAGGTTTTCTCCAGGTTTTCCTCACTCCTCATTACTAGCAAATATCGGGGAGCTACCCTAAACTTAGGCCTGGAACGTTTTCTTTCCAATTTTCCTTTCCCAATTGTTACTCCATCTCATATATCACCGCCTGTGGTGCCGTATGCGTAAGAACGTACGTTAAACACTACTATAATACTATTAAGTGATTCTTCTGTTCGCATTGTGTTACGATACATTTTTACTTTCTCTACCTTGTACATAAAAGATAGAGGAGGTATTGCATTCCATCCAAAAAAATCGATACCATGATTTCACCGGAAATACACGTTTTGAGGCCCCTGAATCCAAAAAAAGCATTTTTAGTAAAAAAGCTCCGTGTGTGTCTGCGTGTGTGCTAAACGCATAACTCAAAAACGAAAAGTCGAATAAATACAAAGCTTGGTATTCAACTTTAACACCCTCCAAAGATGCGACACGAAGATTTTTGAGAAAATCCCCCACCGCAAGCACCCTTTACACGGAACATTTTTCGAAATTTTTTATTTTCTAAAACACCGCTCTAACGATTTTGATTAAAATACCACATATTAAAGCTACTTAAATGACAAATAAAATGTGTATCTTGAATTTTTAAGGAATAGCCTTTGAAGTTCACTTCATTCATAAGGAATATGTATAATCTTGTATAACTGGTAAACGTTAAACAATAGACGAAAACGTACTTCACAGAAAATGTAGAGCTCTTTAAAACACACAATTTATTTTAAATAATTTTTTGTGACATCAGCCGTTTCCGAGATATCCGTTATTAATGGTTCGAATTGTTCAACTCTTACCATGCTTTAAAGTCCTGTTGATTTTCAGTTTGTTGGTGATGCCTTGGAAAGAGTATGGAATTTTAAGCCAATGTATAGTGCCCAGTTCTAAAACACTTGACTATCGCTATTTCCTTTGTATCTATAACGATATGTTGAATGCAGATTTATCTGGATTAAAATGAAGTAGATGGGAAAATAAGCTTTGGTAAGAATAATTTAATACTTGCTAATAAGCGATAGAGAGTAGAGAAAATCATGTGAATGTAACACATTAGATTTTTACTAATAATAATCTCAAATTAAGCAATATGGAATTGGTTGAATGCACGATACGGAAAACTTAGACACAAGCATGTCGTAAATCAATTTTTTGCTACTGTTGAGCCCATGCGGGAAAAATAAGAAAAACGTAAGGTTTTTTTATAGATGCTGCATGACAGTTCAACCTGGGAAAACTTTATGCTGTAACAACGAATATTTCGAAAGTGCTAATGATACGAAAAGTTAGTTTACATAAACTGTTTTTCAGCGACCTCTGCATTTTTCGTATCCTGAGTTTTTGTCCACCTCACAATCTATTTGCAGAAATTACAAAGTATACATTTTATTAGTCATGTAACTATCTTAAACATATGGCATATTAATAAAAATGGTTACAGCTATGTTTGAGAAAATAAAAATAACCATTAATTTGTTTTGAATGTCAAATAAATGTACCCTCTCTGAAATCGCTGCGCTAGAGCAATACAATATCATTCGCGTTTTTACATTTGCGCATATTTTTTGGGAAGGAGATGCTATATTATTTATGTCGTTCGACTATCAATGAACCTTGGTGTACCACTAAAATGATGTAATTTATTCGTTTAATGTTTTTATAATTCTATTATCCATGTGATGACTTCTCATTTGAAAATAGTTTATAAAAAGCTGTTTGTTTTGTGATGAGGAATGAGGAAACACAATAAAAAGGATTGGTTCCCAATTACGAAACTAACTTGACCCTGAAATGACCATCCATAGACGGTCCAACCATTCATTGAGCTCTTGTACACAGCCATTTTCGTTGTTATTTACGTTGGTGTAAGAACAATTGCAAAGTGGTTTATACAAATGTTGCTTAGTTTTTTATGAGGAGTGAGAAAACAGCATAAAAACGGTTAAAACTTAAGTTGACCATCACAACGTCCTCCAAACACGACTAATGGCATTTACTTTCCCCCATAATATCACACATCTTTTATTCAAGATATTTATTTCTACAACGCTTAGTTTTGGAGATATTGTACAGTCTCAACTTAAATGGTCCAGCCTGTATACTATAGCGACTTCGACTATAAATTTTTTTGGCCATTTCATCACTTCCCTCTCAATTAAAGACAAGTATTTGAAACTTGTCTTGTCCTCTTATATTTATTTCCATGCTCCTGTCAATCATAAGAAATTCAGCGCAAGACTTGCAAGATACTGTTTCGTTCACTTTATGTACAACATATCCCGCAATATAAACCAGACTTTTTTTTTCATCAATTTCTACGCAGTCTACTGAATCTTTCATACTCTCGTACAAGTTATCTATGTTGATTGTGTTTATTTTGTCCTCTGCAGTATTTTCGCTGCAAAATGTTTATGGAAAAGTCACCACTGATTGAGGAATGTAGTTTAATTGATGTAGTTTTCTGACTCCAGGGTCTGTCTCACAGACATAGGTAATTACCCCCACTCATTTGCCTGTACTGTCCAAACCTACTTTCCAAACTGTCTGTTTGAAATTTTCCTAATAGGACATACCTTTAAATTACCTGGGAAAGCATGTACTGCCAGACAACAATTAGAGTTTCGGTGATGTGTTTCAGAACAGTCTGAGTTTCTGATGTCAGGTGGCCAAAATTACGACTTTGACTTGAGGATCCCGGTAATGAAGTGTTTTCCCATACACAAAGCTGTCCCCCATTAAATGAATAGTATCACAGAAAGGTTCATGTAGGTTTCTGCCTTTCAAAGGGTGCTCTACATTTGCAATTTTCCACCATTTACTTATGATGGAAATAAACTTAGCAGCCCCTGATATTTACTTATTAACCAAGTGTTTTCAAACACATTCAAGCCTTCTATACTTTTTATTTTCTCTACTACGTATAGTAAGTAGGGGAAGTATTGTATTCCACCCAAAAATTCGATACCGAGATTTCACTGGAAATACATGTTTTGAGATCCCCTGAATCCAAAAAAAGCCTTTTTGGAAACATGTCCGTGTGTGTGTCTGTGTGTCTGTCTGTGAACAGCATAACTCAGAAACGAACAGTCGGATAAACACCAAACTTGGTATTTAGGTTCAGTATCTTCCTAGGATGCGACACGAAGGTTTTCGAGAAAATCCCCCCACCCCAGATTACCCTTTACATGGAAGATTTTTCGAAAATTTTAATTTTCTCAAAAATGGCTCTAACGATTTTGATTAAAATATCATATGTTTAAGATATTTTCATGACAAATAAAATGTATATCTTGAATTTTCTTGGAATGTCTCCAAAAGTATTCTTCATTGTGAACGACTTTTGCATAACTGGTAAACCATAAGAGGTAGACAAAATTTTACTACACAAAAAATGTAGATCGCGTTAAAATACACAACTTATTTTTATCAAGGCGTTTCAAAGCAAAATTGACATTTTGTTTCTCAAAAGACTTCGGGAAGAGAACTTTGTTATTTAAACTTGAAGATAATTTCACCTGCTTGTCTTTTTCCGATGGATGTATAAATAAAATGACCAACACAAACCGTTAGCAAATTAGGAAAAATAAATGACTACAAATGGTATTTCTGGTTTAACCAGTTGTTTCTTATTGATTTCAATATATGAACATAACCAAACAAAAAATACATCTTTTTTTGCTCGAAACTAAGGGGATTTGTGATGCTTGTTTCCAGACTGCCGCCAAACAACAATTCTGTTTACATGATTATTGTTTGAAATGGGAGAAACAACTGCGCAGCCTGCTTGTGTTAACAGCTTGACAGCTCTGTTTTTAAACTCGCGAAGATTTATGGAATCCAGCTTTGCTACAGGGAACAGAGCTCTGTTAGAAGAAAGCAAGGAATTGAGCAAGAATGCTTGTGCTGCAGCAGCATTCAAACCATAATTAGTAAACGCAATTTGTCGTCACTACAACAATGTTATCTTGGTATTACTATACACTTCGTTTCATCATGAAATAAAACACTAATTTAGCACTTTGCAGTGTATAAAACAATATTCTGGATAAAACTTGCAGCATATATAATCACTGAAGGCACAATTTACATTTTACACAGAGAAAACACTTATAATGCTTATTCTAGTATCGTAACCCAAATGATCTTTATCCGGTAGGAATAGAATGATGCACTGCTACAGGTGAGCCTAAAGACTCCGAACCGCCGGCGCATTGTGTCTTTCCTGTCCGCGACCTCGGCGCTCGTTGCCGTCTGCTGCTATCATAGAAAGGCGCGGATGAAATCATACAACATTTTTAAAACTACTTTTAAAGGTTTTACTTACCAACTTTATGAAAGCAAATGCTGAAACTGGCCACCGTCGTTGTCCATACATTTTTGGCACCTCTTTAGGAAACTATTCATCATGGAATTTTTGCGGGGAATTTTCCAAACGATGACCGATGTCGTCTAATATTTCTTCGGTAAGAACCGAACGCCATATTTTAGATTTCTTAGCCTGAACACTTCCTGTGGCCTGAAATTTACTGTAAAGTTCATGGATTGTTGTACGGCCTGGAACTTTTACGCCTGGAAATCTTTCTGCAAATCGTACTTTCACTTGGCGAGCTGACCGAGTTAACACATACGAATCATAAATAAATACACGCTGTGCAGTAGAAAACATATACTGAGCCATAATATGCTTTGTGACTAAGTACAGGACAAAATAATAAATAACTCGTAATAACTGAACTACATCACATCACAGTCAATTCAAAACTACACTTCACACTGCACAGCAAAACCACAACAGCCTGACTTTGTTTATAGCAGCAGCGCGTTATCATGTTTTTATCATTTCCCACACGCCCAGTGGAAAAACACTGCGCAGCCGGTAATATTGTTCATAAAATATCCCTCTGGGGAAACTTAAAACATAAAGTGTACAAGACAAACCCACACACCCTGGAGGAATTAAAAAGAAAATATCCGCCAGGAAATTTCTCAGCGTGAACTACGGCGAGTGATGGATAGTCTCCTAAAGAGGTGCCAAAAATGTATGAACAACGACGGTGGCCAGTTTCAGCATCTCCTTTCGTAAAGTCGGTAAGTAAAGCCGTTAAAAGTGGTTTTAAAAATGCTGTATGGTTTCATCCGCGGCTTTCTATGATAACGACAGACGCAACGAGCGCCGACACGGATAGGAAAAACACCACGCAGGCGGTTCGGAGTCTTTTGGCTCACTCTGTAGTATGACGTCATGGGAGTGCACCTTACCGCGGAATCAGGCCTTATATAGCGAAGGCCACGGATCGGATGGTCAAGCCTGGAATTCTTAGGGAACTCTGCAACGCGTCTCTATCGACTTGTGCCGTGCGTCTGCAACCCATGCGTATCCTGCGGTTCCTCCCGGGAATGTACACACAAAAGTCCATTGGGGTCGAGGTGCTATGTGTCCCTCCGTAAACTAGTCCTATCCTGTCCTAATTGATACCACAGCGCATTATCGAGAATTTCTCAAGATTTCTCCCCAGTTAGGCTGTATTTTCTCTGCTAAACAGTTTGAAGTCAGACACTAATACTGCAGGTGGTAGTCTAAATTTTGTTACCTTTTCTTCCTACCCACTTCTTTTGGAAGTTTTCCCCACATAGTTAGACATTTGATTGGAAAATCATTTAGGAAAGTTAAAGGGTAAGTTTAAGTTTGAAAGCTAGAATCAGAAAGTTTTTTTTAAAAAAATTTTCACGTTATTTCAGCATCACTCATTCATTTAATTTCAGTAGATTTTAATACCCTTAACAATTAGTTATAGCGAAGAAAATGTAATTCTAGTTTTTTTGTTTCATAAACGACAAAACTTTGTTTTCCTATATTAAAATTAGGTATTTATTATCTACCAGTCAGGAAAGCAATGAGCCCACTGAGATGACCTAAGTGCGGTGCTGAGTTCCAGTGGCTGGGAGCCCCCTTCGTCTGACCTATCCTATCCTACCACTTCCAGTTCTATTCTATCTTATCCTATTCTAACCTATCCTATCCCGGAAAGAACTGATGAGTTGAGAGGAGGCAGAGGGCTGCCGGACCAGGAGGCACGACAGGCAGAGGGCAGGGTCCCTATCCGTTACATATTTAAACTATCCGGATGCAGCTGGTGCAGCTGGTTCCCCTCCCCTCTGTGCGTTTACACATCCCCTGGGGGGTCCGGGACCCGGAGACCACACCCCGATTCCGAGGGACAAAGCTTTACTCAGAGCATCCTTTTGCCCCGCCATGCACACGCCGAGACATTGCAACCCTGAAACAGCTAGCAGATGAAAGGTGAAGTGAAATGAGAATGGAGGTGAAATGGAGGGACAGGAAATTCGGGGGATGCAATGATCCTTCCCAGCATTCGTCTAGCGACCTGGGGAAACCCCGAAAAACCCATGGGTCAGGAAGGTCGACCGCGGGAGTCGAACCCAGACCACAGGCGTTACCGCTTGAGCCATCCCGATCGGTATCCTATCCTATTCTATCCCATCCTAACCTAATCTATTCTATTCTAATGCATCCCATTCTATTATATCCTATCTAACTCTATCCCATTCTATTTTATCATATCCTAACCTAATCTATCCTGCTCTGTTCTACTCAATCCCATCCTAAGTCACGAAACAATTAAAAGAAAGGTTCGAACATTATATTCGACATTATTTCCCTTATGCAACAGAACACCGAACCAACACACAAATAAGAAGTGCGGTTTATAAATTATGGTTGTGGCATTCAAAAACTTGACGAGAGGCGTAATAATTATTGTTGGCGGCCAGCCATAAAGGTACTGTTTTACTGTTGACTTGAAGACACTTGTAGCCCTGGCGCTTCACCACCCTTCTGGGATTAAAGCAAATTAAAAAA
Organism: Deroplatys truncata; assembly: GCA_030765065.1. Classification (NCBI taxonomy): domain Eukaryota; kingdom Metazoa; phylum Arthropoda; class Insecta; order Mantodea; family Mantidae; genus Deroplatys; species Deroplatys truncata. Next base: position 638,787,021 of record CM060990.1, read on the forward strand.
AGAAAAGAAATAAGCTTATGTGTTACGTTCACATATAAAAAGCAATTAGGCCACTTTTTGTACATCTGAGGTCCTGTAATTAACTTATTTTAGGTAGCTGTAGCCTAAATAGGGTTAAAATAGACATCAAAACATTCAAGGAGGTGTAAACTGCACGCAGTAATAGATTTGGTTTTTCATTATTCATAAAGATCTACAGTAACTATTTCCAACGTCGCCATTAAGGAACTAAATAGATATTTGCTTTAAAATGTGAGGTGTTTCGAAAGCGAGAGAAATACAAGAGAAAGTTACAGACTAATGCACGCGTGGCTTAGGAAATACTGAATATCTGATCATTTCCACACGCTACAGCTTACATTAAGATTAATGAAGGGAGGGGATTGCTAAATAAGCGTGAGCTTTTAGGTAAGTAATGCGTTACATCAGATGCTTTTAAAGGATTAAATTCTTTTACATAACTGTATTTAAATTAATGCGCATTATTTACGTTCCTAAATTACATAAGTGAAAGTGATAAATGAATTCAGTTTCTAAGATCTTGCCAAGCAACGTTTCACTCCAGTGTTTCATTCTGATTCGTTGGCCTTGGAACCGAATGCATTGGGTTATCAGAATATTGCGGATCATTACGAAGGTTCTCTCAACGTCATAATATGCTGAGCTTCATCAAAGTTACTGGCAGAGATTTGATATTCCGCTATAACTGCTGACATCACGAGAAAAGACTTTCGTCCACCGCTTTAGAGTAACGTAATCGTATACCAGAGAGCCTGGGTTCGAATCTGGGATGCTTTGTCTTTAAAAGACAAATAATTACTTTATTCATTGTCGTTTCTACAGATCTGAAATGTAATAAGAGTTAGTATACTGATTTAAGGGATCCTGTAACTGAATTTTTTAGCATATTTGTTTTAAAATGTGTACATGTGTTTCTGTCATAATATTCATGTGCAAAATTTCAATTTGATATGATAATCACTTTGCAATACTAAATATTATATAAACTTTAATACAAATTATTGAAAGGAAGTTGAACACCTCTTGCAGCAGAACAATTGGCATAGAGAAATACATAGATGAGTTTTTTTCTTGTTGTTTAAGTTTGAAAGCATAAGACTATTTATTGAATATTAATTCATGCACTCGCTTATTGAGATAATTTGTTTGCTTTTTCTAATAGGTAAGTGGGAGCACTATATTCCACCCAAAAGTTCGATATCGATATTTCACCCGAAATACAGGTTTTGAGGACCCGGGAATCCAAAGGAAGCAGTTTTAGAAACAGTTCGGTGTGTGTTGGGAGGTGGGGGTTAGTGTCTGTGAGCAACAAACTCAAACATGAAAAGTCCGATAAACACCAAACTTGGTATTTAAATTCGGTATCTTCCAAAGATGGGACATGAGGATTTTCAAGAAGTTCCCCACTCCAAATACACCTTAAATGCAACGTTTATCGTTATTTCTGATAAAATAAATAGATGGCTGTAACGATTGTGATAAAAATACCATATACTTAAGATATTTACATGACAAATAAGCTGTACCTATATCTTCAATTTTCTGGGAATAGCCTGTGAAGTCCTCTTCATTCGGAAGGAATTTTGTATAACTGGTGAACGTTAAGAGAGAGAGAGAGAGAGAGAGAGAGAGCGAGGGAGAGAGAGAGCGCGAAAGTACTACACAAAATGTGGATCTCTTTAAAACATACAATTTATTTCAAATGACTGTGGCATCAGTCATTTCAGAGATATCCGTTATTATTGGTTTGATTTGTTCTATATGTTTGTCATTTGTTAAGTGCTATCGCTATTCAGTTGTTTCTCTCAACGTTACGGAAGGAGTATGGAAATTCAAGGCCACCATATAGCGATTCGCTTTTAAACATCTCACTATCGATTCACTTTCTTCTATCCGTCTCTAATGGTTCAGTTTATCTCGGTTAACATCTAGTAAATAGAAGATAGGCCTTCGTAGGAATAATTTATAGAAGCTTTATAAAATAAACGACATTGGGCAGAGAAAGCCATATATATTTTTTTCAGATTTTTTCAGTAGGAATTCGCAAATGTTCAGTGATTTAAACCTGCTTTTGTCCAACCCAGTAATCGAGCGGGATGGCTCAGGCGGTTACGTCTGTGGCCCGCATTCGGGAGATCCCGGGATCGATCCCCGGCGACCACCCACCCTGACCCATGGCTTTCCCGGGTCGTCAGGCGAATGCTAGAGTGGCTTCTTTCATCCCAGAATTTCCTGTCCCTCCATTTCGTTCCATTCTTCATTTCATTCATGTTTCATCCCGTTGGTCTCTTTCAGGGTCGGAATTGTCGGCGATGGTGTTTCGGTGCTGCGTAGCAGCGGTAAAGATGCTCTTTGTGACCCTTGTCTTTCGGCTGGCTACCGGGGTATTTGAGCCCCCTTTAGGGGCATTAGACATCCTCTGTATGGGATGGGGTCCCCGGTCTGCCTGCCTGTCTGCGGGTGTCTCTATCTGGAAACTTAGGGACCTTGTCATTGCTGTGCCATCGCTCCTGGTTCCGGCCGCTCGGTGTCTCCTCTCGCCTTATCCTTCCCCCCCGAGATGCCTCCTTGTGGGGCGCAAGTGCAATACCTATCCACTCTGGATCGGTGCCGAGTCCCCTCCATAGTCAATCCAATCCAAACTAGTAACTTTATCGGAAAAAATAACTATATTATGAATAAGCTTATGTACAGGCTAAGGATTTGGGACAACCCAAGAGTGAAGTGAAATTTACAGTGCATCGAGTAGGGTGGAGTGAGGTGGTGCATTGGGGTACAGTTTACCTGTGAGGTCTGGTACAATCCGCTTCGTGACTAGAGGTACACATGCTTTTATGCCGTCACCGCAACTGCGGGAAGCATTTTACCAGCCTCCTCAGCGGGCGCGTACATAGCAGGGAGGCATGTGTCTGGAGCGTTGTGCCTTTGTTGTTCGACCAAGCAGTGGTGTGTGTGCTAACTGTAGCTTACGCAATGTCTGCAATTATTTCGGAGGTGAATCGGGGAAGAATTGTGGGTGTGTGGGAAGCCAATTTGCCGTTTGAAGGCATTGCTAGGGCAATGCCATGCAGCATTCGCATGGATAGATCATTAAAATAATATCTAGTAAATGTGAGTAGTAGAGAAATGACAGAGCTGGCTCACTTAATATGCATGGAATGCAATTAATATGCTAATTAGCCCCGCCCCCACCCCTCCCCCACCCCCCGCTGTGCCTTGGTAGTTTTACTTGCACCTGAGGGTCATAAATCTTGTTGAGCACAATGGAAGCTTGACAGTTAAGTAATTAAGGCTGTCAATCAACTGTCAAAACGAACAAAGGGGTCATAAATTTAAGGTTCTGTAACAAAGGCGAGATGTTTTTCCTACCCTTCCCACAGCCGGGCACTTCTGCACTGTTGCAGTTACCCACCCCCACTTCCATTGTTTGTTGAACACGTGGCATACTCATCCCACAACCCAATAACAAAGCCTGACCCTTTCCATTGTGTAAGAGATTCTATTGTGTGTGCCTTTCTATTGTCCTGGGCAAGACTAGTTTAGAAAGACACCTGCGGCGTTCCCATCCCGCTACTCCATAACAAAGCCTGACCTTTTCCATTGTTTGAGCTTAACAAAAGAATTCGAGGGTTGCTTTATACTCGTCCTGTCCTTGTTTGCGGGAAAGAGAGAGAAGTCTGTTTACCAACTCTGCGTAACAACGTCAGATCGGCCATCATGATTTTGCCTGAGGGAGCTCTCTCCGATGTTTTACGACATCCTACGAATATGTCCGAGCATAGTTAACAAGCGTTCTGTATGGTTTATTTCAGCCAGCGACTCCGAAAAAGCGCCTAATATACATTTCATTACATGAATTAAACCTCTGTGTGATATCCATAGATCGGTGCTCGATTCTTACTGTAATCAAAAGTTTATTGCTAATGAGAAATTAATGATTGATATTATTATATCATTGCCTTAATTAATAAAAAAGGTGTTCAGAGAATTCTAGCTCGACTCTTACCAAGTGAAACTCTAATGCGTAATAACTATTAAACTATGCAAGGTCAGATTAAAAAAATGTATTTATCAAATATAATTTAATTTGTTATACATTATTACCCTAATTAATGAAAGGGCGTTCAGAGGGTTCTAGCTCGAATCTTACCCAACGAAACTCTAATGCTTAATAAATATTAAACTATGCAAGGTCAGATTTAAAAATGTATTTATCAAATATAATTTTTTTATACATCATTACCCTGATTAATGAAAGACCGTTCAGAGGACCCTAGTTCGAATCTTACGCAGCGAAACTATAATGCTTAATAAATATTAAACTATGTAAGGTCAGATTAAAATGCATTTAACAAATATAATTTAATTTTTATATATCATTACAATAATTAATAAAAAGGGTGTTCAGAGGGTCCTAGATCGAATCTGCGAAACTCTAATGCTCAATAACTATTAAACTATGCACGGCTAGATTAAAATGTATTTAACAAATATAATTTAATTAATGAAACGGTGTTCAGAGGGTTCTAGATCGAATCTGCGAAACTCTAATGCTTAATAAATATTAAACTGTGTGAGTATTGGGCGGTCAGATTAAAACGTGTTTAACAAATATAATTTAATTTATACAACATTACAATGTTTAACGAGCTGTATTGTTAGGAACCAGAGGCCCCTAGTTCGAATCCAACCCTGTGAAACGCTATAATAACTATTAAGTTATTGAAGCAGCGGGCGGTCGGATTAAAATTGCATTTAACAACTATCATTGTTTATATTAAACCTGGTGCATACTTAGATATCCCGATGCCTAGACAACATTCTTTCTTCTTCTCCTCTCTTTTTCTTTCTATCTATCTCTTTCTTTCTCCACGACTTGTACACATTCAGGCGTTCACATATACACGAGCACTTGTACACACATCAGCAAACATACACTGGTGCACGCATGCACACACACACGCACACACGTACACGTAAGTACACACATGCACACACATACACACACGCACATACATACAACAGTACACACACATACATACACCAGTACACACACGCATTCACGCACCTCATGCGTATACATACATACACCATGCTCTTACACTCTCACATACATATACATGGACACACACACGCATACACACATACACGCACACACACTCACTTACATACATACACCGTTACACTTGCACATACGCACATGACCACACACACACACACACACGTGCAAGCACATATGCCTGTTCACTTACACCCAACAGCACCAACCCACACACGCACACACCAACTCACGCGCATGTCCTGAATGAAAAGAGACAAAATGATGCAATAAAAACTGAATAGCTCGGGATGCGACACGTCATTTACGAATTGTTCGAAACTGGTCTGGATGCAGGGGTTCGAATCCTAGGAGGGATTACAAATTCATCTTCTAATAACTCCAAAACTAATTAAAATAAAGACAGTAAATAAACTTTATTACTTTTATGTCATTAGTTCCTTTCTTGTGCATGTATATTAGAGTACCAGGTGTCATGGGTTCGATGCTTAATTTTAAAATCTCAATTATCTCGGAAACTAACAGTGATAGAGGAGCGGGGCAAAGCATGATTGTTAGTTCCTATGATGGGCAATTAATGCCTTATATAATTTCCAATCAGTTGGCCCTAGCCAGTCTTTCAGTGACTTCCTTAATTTTCCAGTGTACACTAGAATATATAACTTAGAACGATGCTGTAACTGCATGCAGGTCTTTTAAACACATCAAACTAATATTATAAATAATTTTGTTTCTGGCGTTCTGAGTTCGAATACCGATTCAATGAAGTTTACTTATAAATTTAATAACAGTAAATAATTAAGACAAAGGCACCAAATAAACCTATTACGTTTATGTCATCAGATAATATCTTGCGGGTGTATATTCGGGTACCTGTCGTCCAGGGTTCGATCCTTAAGTTTAAATCTCAATTATCGCAGAAACAGGCAGAGATAGAGCCGTGAACGAAAGCATGTTTGATAGCTCATGCAATGAACAATTAATGCTGTATATAATTTCCGATCAGTTGCCCCTAGTTCGAATCCCGATCTTTCAATGACTTCACTGATTTTTCCTCTGTACTCTAGAACACATCACTTAGATTGATGCTTTAACTGTATGCAGCTTTGTGTAACGACATTATGGATGTACTCTGTGTGAGAGAGAGCGAGAGAGGGAGAGAGAGAGCGAGAGGAAGTGAAACAAGTAGGGATAGAAGTGCAGAGAGCCTCTGCGCATGCGCAGCAAGAGATGATGCCATTGGCTGCAATAATCACGTGACGTGTAAGCATCACAACCATGATGACGTGCCGGCATCGCCTGGAGGGGGTTTAGATCCCTATATAAACAGATATCTGCCCATGTTAGAACTGTTGTGCACTTTACATTCAAGTTTTAAAGAGCATTAAAAGCAACGTGAGCTGCAGGCCGTCTACACATTCAGCACATATCAAAACGTGGCAATGCAAGGTGAGTTTTACATAACTATACAAAATCACTGTTAGCTTTTACAATACATTTAATTTTGTTTAAACGTTACAGTACATGAAAGACGATTCGTTACAAGGAGCATCATATTTTCTAATCTGTGCTTTACATTCACATGGATTTCACTGCATACTCTTCTTCAGTTCATGTGATTTTCGCCGCACATTCTTCTTACATAAACATTCATACGATTTTCCCCCTCATTCATTGTTTCACTATACACTCACATGATTTCCTCTACTCATTCTTTGTTCCCCTACAGGTTCATGCCCTGTTAACATTCACATGACTTTCTCTGCACATTCTTTGCTTCCATTAACATTCACATGATTTTCACCACACATTCTTCTTACATAAACATTCATACGACTTTCCCCCTCATTCTTTGTTTCACTACACACTCACATGATTTCCTCTACTCATTCTTTGTTCCCCTACAGGTTCATGCTCTGTTAACATTCACACGACTTTCTCTGCACATTCTTTGCTTCCATTAACATTCACACGATCTTCGCTACACATTCTTCTTACTTAAACATTCATACGATTTCCCCCCCTCATTCTTTGTTTCACTATGCATTCTTTGGTTCTCTGCTGGCTCATCTTCAATGAACATTCACACGATTTTCTATACTTATTCTTTGTTTCTCTACACTTTCATAGGCTTACAAAACATACACACACCCTAGTTCTAATATAAAGAAGTGTATAACTCGTTCATCAGCTTGAATAATGTAGTGAAAATAATAATTCATGACAATGTCTGTTACAGATTGTTTAGCTGATAGACTTAACAAGATGGTTGAAGGGCGTAGTTTCTTACCGACTCGTCGAGTTCAAGATCTCGAAATAGGTCTTAACTATGAGATAAAGTCCTTAAAGAGAGTTCAAACAAGATATGGTACCAGGATCGTATCTTCGCTGGAGGATTGTCAAGTGTTCTTGACAGAGCGCTATAATTCGTTAACCGATCAAGAGATTACAGAAATACCTGGGAACATATACCTCCAGTATAACGGCATGGCAGAGAGGGGGAAATTTAAGACATGTAAATTGTCTTTTTTACACGCAAAGAATGTGCGTAGAAGTGTCAAACTTAAGTACTGAATGTTCTCCCATTTCACAATGAAAAATTCATAAATAAAACAACTGACTCATTGATATTACATATAAAGATACAAAAGATGCATATTATAGAATTTTATAAAAAATTTACGAAATTACAATATCACATGCTTTGAGTTTAATTATATCTAGCGCATTGAAATAACTCTAAATATCCGAATGTTTATACAAATCTTTGTGCTTCTTTTTACATGTGCCATATGCTTCATTTTACATGTATCATAACAAAAAATGTAATTCTTTTCAGGTTGCCTTTACTTGACCAAGATAGTTTTCTAAGACTTTCATTGTGCAATGTTTCAGGGTGTGCAATAAGAGGAAGAAGAAGAGGAATAGCCTGCTGCCATGCAAAGGATGCTGACGCTATTGGAGGGTGGAATAAGCACCATCGGCACCTACAAGAAACATTTCGGCAAGAAACGGGTGCTGAGACATTTACATCACCGAAACACATTAAGACAAGATCCTTATATAACATTACAGGGTATACAATGAAAAAATACGGTTAACTCTGTATACAATTCAATGCATAGCTGAGAGTTAGCTCGAACTAGTCTCCCTATATTCACTGAAATTAAGCATTGTGAGCAATAATTTAAGTGACTGTGAAAATACTTTACGTAATGGTGAAATTTGTATCCTAAAAGACTTGAGCCCTGTATACATTAACAGTATTAAGACTGTTTGCCACGCTGGAATACAAATTATGAAAATAAAAAGACTTTCACTTAAATAATAAGGAAATTTGCATAACCTGCTGTTACAAGTGTAATGACATATACAGAAACAATGACTCGGACGAGAAAGTGATGGAAATGTAAGATAAATAATAACAATAAAAGAATTAAGGTATACTTTTACATAGTGTTTTTATTCATTAAAAATCCTTGCATTCCTAATGAAAAATAAATCATTACAATGATTAATTTAAGTTATGTCACAATGATCAAAAAGAGAACCGTCTTTAGATGCATTACTCGATCTTAAGTCAGAGCACCAAAAAATTACAAATCACGGCTTCTCCATTTTAGATGTGGTGTCACTATTCAGGTAAATTCCTGTAACACAGCACGTTGAGTATGCAGATCTGTGGTCCTAAATGGGTGAAACAGAGTCTTATCCAGCTTAACAGTCTTGAGGATCTCACCAAAAAGTTAGTCGAATCACAAGCCTTCTCCACTCGATGAGTACAGGTTTAACAACAGCATTCTCTTCACCCTGAGACGGTGTAAAGTATATAAATGTTCAACTTGACAAGGGATTCTAAACTCGTTGTTAGAGTCCAGAGCTGATGTATTATATGGTGAAAACACATGTTCCTCTTCTTAGTGATCTTGTCGTCGAATCTCGGTGTCGGTAGCATTGAAGATGTCCATGATTATAGGATTCTGAAGCCCAATAACTGTAGGAACTGCTGATTGCGTGATGTTAACCTGATGGGCGTCAAGGGCAGAGCATGATGTGTGCGTCGAATCATTCCATTATTATATCCTCGACGTCGTTGACTTCTTCTAAAATCTATAGGCATTATGCTTATATCATTGTTTCTAAAGGCAATGATATTGCTGTTAGGCTCCCCTGTTTCCTCTATGAAGCGGATGTTTATGAACAACAGGTAAAATTTGATTTGATGGTTCCTGTGAAATACGGTATCCAGCCGTAACAGATGGGAAAACTGGTAGATGGAGTGTCCACTTTTACTATAGAGGAAGGAGACTGATGCAATACTGCGCTAAATTCGTATGATGCTCAACCTAAATATATTCACTAGGAAATCAGATTCAGACAGCTGATTAGATGGAATAACTTTGTCACTGAAGGGCCACAGAACGTTCCTATAGAACATACACTGGAAAAAATCAAGAGTGAAAGGACATTTTAATGACATTTTTATTATTATTATTATTATTATTATTATTCACTGATCTAATAAAGAAGACATTCGCATCCTAATATGAGGAATCTTTAAACGTAGAGCATACAAGTCAAGGTCTATGTTACTCAATGCTTTTTCCGGGACAAGTATAGCCCTCTGCCTGAGTTTTTTGAATTCCCTTTCAGGCTCTGTCTCCTCTTCGTTTCTGTGTTTCTTCCCTTATTCTTCTTCACTCGAAAACCTCTCCCTCTTGCTTCAATTTCCCTGTTACGTCTCATCATTTCAGCAAGTTGTTTATCTGCAACTTTTTTCGTATTTACAGCTGTAGCAATTTGTGATGCACCTCCAGCGGCGGCTCCTAGTGCTGCAATAATTGGTATGAGCGGTAGAAATCCTCCTCGTTTCTTCTTTTTGGACCCTCCGCCAACAGATACCTTTCTCTCAATTTCTCCCTTATGCCTCATCATTTCGGCAAGTTGTTTATCTGCTGCCTTTTTCTTATTTACTGCTGAGGCAATTTGGGCTGCACCTCCAGCAGCAGCGCCTAGAGCTGCAATAATTGGTATGAGAGGTAGAAATCCTCCTCGTTTCTTCTTCATGGTTCCTGCACCTGGAGCTACCTTTCCCTTCATAATTGCTGTTACTAGTCACGCTTCCAACTTTTTCACCTATTGTAACATCAGATGTTTGCACGCTTTTCCAGGCCTTTTCAGCCAGATCTTGTCAGCAATGTTTCTCGAAGCAGAGACCTTTGCTGATCGTTGGCAATGCCGCTAAGATTACACGAATCGTCTAACGGAATGATTCCAGGGTCTCCTCTCTTTAATTTTTCTCTAGCTTTACCACAGTTCCTCAGCCTATGTAACCAGGTAAGTGTACTTCAACGGTTGCAGGCTAGTGAGAAAGTTAATTAATCCGAAACCTCTTGCGAGCTTAACCACCTTAGCTCTCACGTTATACTAATCGATTTTTATTCAGGATAGTTCTTTTATACTTTCTCATTAGCATATATACATTAAGAGGGATTTATTTTACTTTAGCTGTCAAGCTAGAGAGGATGAAACAAGAATGCTCACAGCCTATTGATATGTTAGACTTTGAAAGCGACTTTAGATGTGAACTTAGTGGAAAACTGTTTCGTGTCAATGTTCTTGACTTGCGTATCATGTAACCCATTCAGGGAAAAGGTGACCAGCAAAGGGAAAAATGTTACCAGCAAAAAGAAAAACGTGACCAGCAAAGGGAAAAACGTGCCCAGCAAAGGGAAAAAGGTGACAGCATAGGGACAAATCTGACCAGCAAAGGGGAAAAAAGGGTGACCAGCAAAGGGAAAAACGTGCCCAGCAAAGGGAAAAACGTGACCAGCAAAGGGAAAAATGGGACCGGCAAAGGGAAAAATGTGACCAGCAAACGGAAAAATGTGACCAGCAAAGGGAAAAAAGGTGACCAGCAAAGGAAAAAACGTGACCAGCAAAGGGAAAACGTGACCAGCAAAGGGAAAAACGTGACCAGCAAAGGGAAAAACGTGACCAGCAACGGGAAAAACGTTACCAGCAAAGAGAAAAAGGTGTCCAGCAAAGGGAAAAAGGTGACCATCAAAGGGAAAAAGGTGACCAGCAAAGGGAAAAAGGTGACCAGAAAAGGGAAAAAGGTGACCAGCAAAGGGAAAAAGGTGACCAGCAAAGGGAAAAAGGTGACCAGCAAAGGGAAAAACGTGACCAGCAAAGGGAAACAGGTGACCAGCAAAGGGAAAAACGTGACCAGCAAAGGGAAAAAGGTGACCAGCAAAGGGAAAAACGTGACCAGCAAAGGGAAAAAGGTGACCAGCAAAGGGAAAAACGTGACCAGCCAAGGGAAAAACGTGACCAGAAAAGGGAAAAAGGTGACCAGCAAAGGGAAAAACGTGACCAGGAAAGGGAAAAAGGTGACCAGCAAAGGGAAAAATGTGACCAGCAAAGGGAAAAAGGTGACCAGCAAAGGGAAAAACGTTACCAGCAAAGGGAAAAATGTGACCTGCAAAGGGAAAAACGTGACCAGCAAAGGGAAAAACGTGACCAGCAAAGGGAAAAACGTGACCAGCAAAGGGAAAAACGTGACCAGCAAAGGGAAAAAGGTGACCTGCAAAGGGAAAAACGCGACCAGCAAAGGGAAAAAGGTGACCTGCAAAGGGAAAAACGTGACCAACAAAGGGAAAAATGTGACCAGCAAAGGGAAAAACGTGACCAGCAAAGTGAAAAAAGGTGACCAGCAAAGGGAAAAAAGTGACCAGCAAAGGGAAAAAGGTGACCAGCAAAGGGAAAAAAGGTGACCAGCAAAGGGAAAATGGTGACCAGCAAAGGGAAAAATGTGACCAGCAAAGGGAAAAATGTGATCAGCAAAGGGAAAAAGGTGACCAGTAAGGGGAAAAATGGGACCAGCAAAGGGAAAAAGGTGACCAGCAAAGGGAAAAACGTGAGCAGCAAAGGGAAAAATGTGACCAGCAAAGGGAAAAATGCGACCAGCAACGGGAAAAACGTGACCAGCAAAGGGAAAAACGTGACCTGCAAAGGGAAAAGGGTGACCAGTAAAGGGAAAAATGTGACCAGAAGAGGGAAAAACGTGACCTGCAAAGGGAAAAAGGTGACCAGCAAAGGGAAAAATGTGACCAGCAAAGGGAAAATGACCAGTATCTCCCTCAACTCTCGCATTCTCTGTGCTAACTATCAAGAAAACTTGTACTCTTACCTCTATGAATCCATTTCTAGCTACTTGAATCTGGTTGTGCTTAATGAGATAGTTATAATTAACGGAATTACAACTATTATGCGCGAATGCTACAATATTTTGCTTAGTCTAATTCAGACATGGCTGTTTATATGCATCAAAACCTGAGTACATATATAAATACATAAATGTTATAAAATAGCTCAGTCTCGTGTTATCGTATACGAATTCAACATCTACAGTATACATTGACTAGTTTATATATACTGCTTGAGCATGAACACTCACAAAGACGGACAATTACAGTCAATTTACGAGAATCTTGATTTTTCGTATGTTTCCCAAGGGGGGAGTAATCGCTTTGTTAAGTGCTGCATATGTAATAGAACTTTAAAAAACAGGACAATTTCAAGGCTTAAGCAACATAGGAGAAGATGCTGTAAAGCAATGACCAGCTGTGCATTGACTACAACACCCAAACGAGATCCTGAAATCTTCTCAAGTCCCGAAGAGCGGGATTCAAGATGTACCGTACTTGGAACCAGTTCAAGCGACCCTGTAATAACATCAAGAGCTACCACTGATGAAGCAATGAGAGCAGTTTCTTTGAATGAGCAAGCTCTGAATAAACACACCAATGAAAGCAAGCATACTAGTGTCAACTCACCTAGATTACAAGATATATCCAAAGCGAATACAGAGGAGATGATATGCCGCTACACCGATCCTAATGATTTGGTAAACATGCTAAGGGTACTCATGATGCTTCATACACCTGATAAAAATGGCTTTTCCGATGCGATTAACGACATTATTCAGGATTTAAAGCTGGGTGGTTTTATAGCGTGATTAGCATCTGCAGAACCTTGAAACCATAAAAGAGTTAGAAAGATTCCTCATATTAGGTTGCGAATGTCTTCTTTATTAGATCAGTGAATAATAATAATAATAATAATAATAATAATAATAATAATGTCATTAAAATGCCCTTTCACTCTTGATTTTTTCCAGTGATTGTTCTATAGGAACGTTCTGTGGTCCTTCAGTGACAAAGTTATTCCATCTAATCAGCTGTCTGAATCTGATTTCCTAGTGAATATATTTAAGTTGAGCAGCATACGAATTTAGCGCAGTATTGCATCAGTCTCCTTCCTCGATAGTAAAAGTGGACACTCCATCTACCGGTTTTCCCAGTTACGGCTGGATAACGTATTTCACAGGAACCTTCAAATCAAATTTTACCTGTTGTTCATAAACATCCGCTTCATAGCGCAAACAGGGGAGCCTAACAGCAATATCATTGCCTTTAGAAACAAGGATATAAGCATAATGCCTATAGATTTTAGAAGAAGTCAACGACGTCGAGGATATAATAATGGAATGATTCGACGCACACATCATGCTCTGCCCTTGACGCCCATCAAGTTAACATCACGCAATCAGCAGTTCCTACAGTTATTGGGCTTCAGAATCCTATAATCATGGACATCTTCAATGCTACCGACACCGAGATTCGACGACAAGATCACTAAGAAGAGGAACATGTGTTTTCACCATATAATACATCAGCTCTGGACTCTAACAACGAGTTTAGAATCCCTTGTCAAGTTGAACATTTATATACTTTACACCGTCTCAGGGTGAAGAGAATGCTGTTGTTAAACCTGTACTCATCGAGTGGAGAAGGCTTGTGATTCGACTTTCTGATGCTGAGATCTCAAGACTGTTAAGCTGGATAAGACTCTGTTTCACCCATTTAGGACCACGGATCTGCATACTCAACCTGCTGTGTTACAGGAATTTACCTGAATAGTGACACCACATCTAAAATGGAGAAGCCGTGATTTGTCTTTTTTTGGTGCTCAGACTTAAGATCGAGTAATGCATCTAAAGACGGTTCTCTTTTTGATCATTGTGACATAACTTAAACTAATCATTGTAATGATTTATTTTTCATTAGGAATGCAAGGATTTTTAATGAATAAAAACACTATGTAAAAGCATACCTTAATTCTTTTATTGTTATTATTTATCTTACATTTCCATCACTTTCTCATCTGACTCATTGTTTCTGTATATGTCATTACACTTGTAACAGCAGGTTATGCAAATTTCCTTATTATTTAAATGAAAGTCTTTTTATTTTCATAATTTGTATTCCAGCGTGGCAAACAGTCTTAATACTGTTAATGTATACAGGGCTCAAGTCTTTTAGGATACAAATTTCACCATTACGTAAAGTATTTTCACAGTCACTTAAATTATTGCTCACAATGCTTAATTTCAGTGAATATAGGGAGACTAGTTCGAGCTAACTCTCAGCTATGCATTGAATTGCATACAAAATTGACCGTATTTCTTCATTGTATACCCTGTAATGTTATATAAGGATCTTGTCTTAATGTTTTTCGGTGTCTCAGCACCCGTTTCTTGCCGAAATGTCTCTTGTAGGTGCCGATGGTGCTTATTCCACCCTCCAATAGCGTCAGCATCCTTTGCATGGTAGCAGGCTATTCCTCTTCTTCTTCCTCTTAATGCACACCCTGAAACATTGCACAATGAAAGTCTTAGAAAACTATCTTGGTCAAGTAAAGGCAACCTGAAAAGAATTACATTTTTTGTTATGATACATGTAAAATGAAGCATATGGCACATGTAAAAAGAAGCACAAGATTTGTATAAACATTCGGATATTTAGAGTTTATTCAATGCATTAGATATAATTAAACTCAAAGCATGTGATATTGTAATTTCGTAAATTTTTTATAAAATTCTATAATATGCATCTTTTGTATCTTTATATGTAATATCAATGAGTCAGTTGTTTTATTTATGAATTTTTCATTGTGAAATAGGAGAACATTCAATACTTAAGTTTGACACTTCTACGCACCTTCTTTGCATGTAAAAAAGACAATTTACATGTCTTAAATTTCCCCGTCTCTGCCATGTAATTATACTGGAGGTATACGTTCCCAGGTATTTCTGCAATCTCTTGATCGGTTAACGAATTATAGCGCTCTGGCAAGAACACTTGACAATCCTCCAGGGAAGATACGATCCTGGTACCATATCTTGTTTGAACTCTCTTTAAGGACTTTATCTCATAGTTAAGACCTATTTCGAGATCTTGAACTCTACGAGTCGGTAGGAAACTACGCTCTTCAACCATCTTGTTAAGTCTATCAGCTAAACAATCTGTAACAGACATTGTCATGAATTATTATTTTCACTACATTATTCAAGTTGAAGAACGAGTTATACACTTCTTTATATTAGAACTAGGGTGTGTATGTTTTGTAAGTAAGCCTATGAATGTGTAGAGAAACAAAGAATAAGTACAGAAAATCATGTGAATGTTCATTGAAGATGAGCCAGCAGAGAACCAAAGAATGAGTAGAGGAAATCGTTTGCGAATGTATAGTGAAACAAAGAATGAGTGGGGGAAAATCGTATGAATGTTTATGTAAGAAGAATTTGTAGCGAAGATCGTGTGAATGTTAATGGAAGCAAAGAATGTGCAGAGAAAGTCGTGTGAATGTTAACAGAGCATGAACCTGTAGGGGAACAAAGAATGAGTAGAGGAAATCATGTAAGTGTATAGTGAAACAAAGAATGAGGGGGAAAATCGTATGAATGTTTAGGTAAGAAGAATGTGTGGCGAAAATCATGTGAATGTTAATGGAAGCAAAGAATGTGCAGAGAAAGTCATGTGAATGTTAACAGGGCATGAACCTGTAGGGGAACAAAGAATGAGTAGAGGAAATCATGTGAGTGTATAGTGAAACAAAGAATGAGGGGGGAAAATCGTATGAATGTTTATGTAAGAAGAATGTGTGGCGAAAATCATGTGAACTGAAGAAGAGTATGGAGTGAAATCCATGTGAATGTAAAGCACAGATTAGAAAATATGATGCTCTTTGCAACGAATCGTCTTTCATGTACTGTAACGTTTAAACAAAATTAAATGTGTTGTAAAAGCCAACAGTGATTTTGTATAGTTATTTAAAACTCACCTTGCATTGCCACGTTTTGATATGTGCTGAATGTGTAGACGGCCTGCAGCTCACGTTGCTTTTAATGCTCTTTAAAACTTGAATGTAAAGTTAATAAGTACACAACAGTTCTAACATGGGCAGATATCTGTTTATATAGGGATCTAAACCCCCTCCAGGCGATGCCGGCACGTCATCATGGCTGTGATGCTTACACGTCACGTGATTATTGCAGCGAATGACATCATCTCTTGCTACGCATGCGCAGAGGCCCTCAGCACTTCTATCCCTGCTATTTTCACTTCCTCTCCCTCTCTCGCTCTCTCTCTCTCCCTTTCTCGCTCTCTCTCACACAGAGTACATCCATAGTGTCGTTACACAAAGCTGCATACAGTTAAAGCATCAATCTAAGTGATGTATTCTAGAGTACAGAGGAAAATCAGTGAAGTCATTGAAAGATCGGAATTCGAACTGGGGGCAACTGATTGAAAATTATATACAGCATTAATTGTTCATTGGATGAGCTATCAAACATGCTTTCGTCTACAGCTCTATCTCTGCTAGTTTCTGCGATAATTGAGATTAAAACTTAAGGATCGAACCCTGGACGTCAGGTACCCTAATATACGCCCGCAAGATATTATCTGATGACATAAACGTAATAGGTTTATTTGGTACCTTTGTCTTAATTATTTAATGTTATTAAATTTATGAGTAAACTTCATTGAATCGGTATTCGAACTCAGAACGCCAGAAACAAAATTATTTATAATATTAGCTTGTGTTTAAAAGACCTGTATGCAGTTACAGCATCGATCTAAGTGATATATTCTAGAACACAGTGGAAAATTAAGGAAGTCACTGAAAGATCGGGATTCGAGCTAGGGACAACTGATTGGAAATTATATAAAGCATTAATTGCCCATCATAGGAACTAAAAATCGTGCTTTGGTCCGCACCTTAATCCCTGCTAGTTTCTGAGATAATTGAGATTTTAAAATTAAGGATCGAGCCCATGACACCTGGTACTCTAATATACATGCACAAGAAAGGAACTAATGACACAAAAGTAATAAAGTTTATTTACTGTCTTTATTTTAATTAGTTTTGGAGTTATAGAAGATGAATTTGTAATCCCTCCTAGGATTCGAACCCCTGCATCCAGACCAGTTTCGAACAATTCGTAAATGACGTGTCGCATCCCGAGCTATAATTAGTTTTTATTGCATCATTTTGTCTCTTTTCATTCAGGACATGCGCGTGAGTTGGTGTGTGCGTGTGTGGGTTGGCGCTGTTGGGTGTAAGTGAACAGGCATATGTGCTTGCACGTGTGTGTGTGTGGTCGTGTGCGTATGTGCAAGTGTAACGGTGTATGTATGTAAGTGAGTGTGTGTGCGTGTGTGCGTGTGTGTCCATGTATATGTATGTGTGAGTGTAAGAGCACTGGTGTATGTATGTATACGCATGAGGTGCGTGAATGTGTGTGTGTACTGGCGTATGTATGTGTGTGTACTGTTGTATGTATATGCGTGTGTGTATGTGTGTGCATGTGTGTACTTACATGTACGTGTGTGCGTGTGTGTGCATGCGTGCACCAGTGTATGTTTGCTGATGTGTGTACAAGTGCTCGTGTATATGTGAACGCCTGAATGTGTACAAGTCGTGGAGAAAGAAAGAGATAGATAGAAAGAAAGAGAGGAGAAGAAGAAAGAATGTTGTCTAGGCATCGGGATATCTAAGTATGCACCAGGTTTAATATAAACAACGATAGTTGTTAAATGCAATTTTAATCCGACCGCCCGCTGCTTCAATAACTTAATAGTTATTATAGCGTTTCACAGGGTTGGATTCGACTAGGGGCCTCTGGTTCCTAACAATACAGCTCGTTAAACATTGTAATGTTGTATAAATTAAATTATATTTGTTAAACACGTTTTAATCTGACCGCCCAATACTCACATAGTTTAATATTTATTAAGCATTAGAGTTTCGCAGATTCGATCTAGAACCCTCTGAACACCGTTTCATTAATTAAATTATATTTGTTAAATACATTTTAATCTAGCCGTGCATAGTTTAATAGTTATTGAGCATTAGAGTTTCGCAGATTCGATCTAGGACCCTCTGAACACCCTTTTCATTAATTATTGTAATGATATATAAAAATTAAATTATATTTGTTAAATGCATTTTAATCTGACCTTACATAGTTTAATATTTATTAAGCATTAGAGTTTCGCTGCGTAAGATTCGAACTAGGGTCCTCTGAACGGTCTTTCATTAATCAGGGTAATGATGTATAAAAAATTATATTTGATAAATACATTTTTAAATCTGACCTTGCATAGTTTAATATTTATTAAGCATTAGTTTCGTTGGGTAAGATTCGAGCTAGAACCCTCTGAACGCCCTTTCATTAATTAGGGTAATAATGTATAAAAAATTAAATTATATTTGATAAATACATTTTTTTTAATCTGACCTTGCATAGTTTAATAGTTATTACGCATTAGAGTTTCACTTGGTAAGAGTCGAGCTAGAATTCTCTGAACACCTTTTTTATTAATTAAGGTAATGATATAATAATATCAATCATTAATTTCTCATTAGCAATAAACTTTTGATTACAGTAAGAATCGAGCACCGATCTATGGATATCACACAGAGGTTTAATTCATGTAATGAAATGTATATTAGGCGCTTTTTCGGAGTCGCTGGCTGAAATAAACCATACAGAACGCTTGTTAACTATGCTCGGACATATTCGTAGGATGTCGTAAAACATCGGAGAGAGCTCCCTCAGGCAAAATCATGATGGCCGATCTGACGTTGTTACGCAGAGTTGGTAAACAGACTTCTCTCTCTTTCCCGCAAACAAGGACAGGACGAGTATAAAGCAACCCTCGAATTCTTTTGTTAAGCTCAAACAATGGAAAAGGTCAGGCTTTGTTATGGAGTAGCGGGATGGGAACGCCGCAGGTGTCTTTCTAAACTAGTCTTGCCCAGGACAATAGAAAGGCACACACAATAGAATCTCTTACACAATGGAAAGGGTCAGGCTTTGTTATTGGGTTGTGGGATGAGTATGCCAGATGGTCTTTCTAAAGAATGCTTGCCCGGGACAATAGAAAGGCACACACAATAGAATCTCTTACACAATGGAAAGGGACCGGCTTTGTTATTGGGTTGTTGAATGAGTATGCCACGTGTTCAACAAACAATGGAAGTGGGGGTGGGTAACTGCAACAGTGCAGAAGTGCCCGGCTGTGGGAGGGGTAGGAAAAACATCTCGCCTTTGTTACAGAACCTTAAATTTATGACCCCTTTGTTCGTTTTGACAGTTGATTGACAGCCTTAATTACTTAACTGTCAAGCTTCCATTGTGCTCAACAAGATTTATGACCCTCAGGTGCAAGTAAAACTACCAAGGCACAGCGGGGGGGAGGGGGAGGGGGCGGGGCTAATTAGCATATTAATTGCATTCCATGCATATTAAGTGAGCCAGCTCTGTCATTTCTCTACTACTAATGTATCCTCTTTGAGAGTATTTAAGTTTTACATTATGTTGCCATTAAAATATTTTTTTCGTGGAGATATTCTGCAAAGCAGGCTTTTATTTAGTTTATATTTATCCATGATTATAGATGATGTGTAAACCTATTACTTAAAGTTATATACAGAATGTTTCAGGATCTCTGCAACCAATTCTGAGGAATGATAGATCTCGCAGAAGGGAACATTTTTTGTCAAGCAACCACCATCCTCCGACGCATCGTTAGGGAATTATTTACCCCTGCCTGAAGCGTATCTGGTAGAATAGGTTTAAAAGGCACAGCCAGTGCACTTTGACTCTCTGTTTACAACCGCTGAATCAGGTGACATAGCAGTCGAATAGCAGTCGGCGATTATTAGTCTTATGCCTTTCAAGCTTAAACAACAAGGGAGAATCTCATCTAGGCATTTCTCTATCCCAAAAGTTCTGCTGCAAGAGGTCTTCAAATTCCTTTCAATGCTTTGTATTGAAGTTTATATAATATTTAGTCTTGCAAAGTGAGTATCATATCAAATTGAAATTTTGCACTGAATATTATGACAGAAACACATGTACACATTTTAAACCAAATATGCTAAAAAAATTCAGTTACAGGATCCCTTAAATCAGTATACTAACTCTTATTACATTTCAGATCTGTAGAAACGACAATGAATAAAGTAATTATTTGTCTTTTAAGGACAAAGCATCCCAGATTCGAACCCAGGCTCTCTGGTATACGATTACGTTACTCTAAAGCGGTGGACGAAAGCCTTTTCTCGTGATGTCAGCAGTGATAGCGGAATATCAAATCCCTGCCAGTAACTTTGATGAAGCTCAGCATATTATGACGTTGAAATTAAATTAAATTAAATTGAGTTTTATTTATGGACGCTCTTTAACTACTATGGTTCTAAGCGTCCCATTCTATATTGGGCTTGAAACAACGGTAATTTTTCTCAGAGGCCTCTTTATCAGGCTTGCGGTTCTTTTACGTGCCGTAAATCTACGACACGGGACCACCGGCTTTACTTCCCTTCCGAAGGAAGCCGTGCTAACGATTTTTACGCCCGAAAAAATCCATCGCCCTCCGCCGGGTTTGAACCCGCGACCTTGGGAACTAGAGGCTAGCACGGTACCACTAGTCCACGGAGGACGACTATGACGTTGAGAGAACCTTCGGAATGATCCGCAATATTCTGATAACCCAATGCATTCGGTTCCAAGGCCAACGAATCAGAATGAAACACTGGAGTGAAACGTTGCTTGGTAAGATCTTAGAAGCTGAATTCATTTATCACTTTCACTTATGTAATTTAGGAACGTAAATAATGCGCATTAATTTAAATACAGTTATGTAAAAGAATTTAATCCTTTAAAAGCATCTGATGTAACGCATTACTTACCTAAAAGCTCAAGCTTATTTAGCAATCCCCTCCCTTCATTAATTTTAATGTAAGCTGTAGCGTGTGGAAATGATCAGATATTCAGTATTTCCTAAGCCATGTGTGCATTAGTCTGTAACTTTCTCTTGTATTCCTCTCGCTTTTGAAACACCTCACATTTTAAAGCAAATATCTATTTAGTTCCTTAATGGCGACGTTGGAAATAGTTACTGTAGATCTTTATGAATAATGAAAACCAAATCTACTACTGCGTACACTTTACATCTCCTTGAATGTTTTGATGTCTATTTTAACCCTCTTTAGGCTACAGCTACCTAAAATATGTTAATTACAGGACCTCAGATGTACAAAAAGTGGCCTAATTGCTTTCTCTACCACGTGCCGGGTATGTAGAGGAAGTATTGCATTCCAACCAAAAATTCGATAGCGAGAGTTGTCAGAAAGACATGTTTTGATGCTCTTTGAACCCAAAGAAATGCAGTTTTAGAAAAAAGGTGATAGGATACAACATTTTCAAGAAATCCCCCCCATCCAAACTACCTTTTTTTACTTAAATATTCTCGATGGTTTAATTTTCTATAAAATGTTGCTAATGATTTTTATTAAAATACCACATGTTTAAGATATTTACATCACATGTACATCTTAAATTTTCTAGGAATAGCCCGTGAAGTCCTCTTCATTCGGAAGGAATTTCATATAAATTTGTATAGCCGGTAAACCGAAAGAGATGGACAAAAGCTTACCCTATAAAAAGTGTAGATCTCTTTAAAACATATAATTTACTTCAAATGACTTCTTTGTGGCATCAGCGATTTCCGATATATCGGTTATTAGTGATTTTAATGTTTCCTCTGGCGATGTCATGGAAAGGGTATGGAATTTCAAGCCCAGCATATAGCGACCAGCTCTGACTATCGAGTCGGTTTTCTCTCTCCCCCCTTGTACCTACAACGAAATGAGTAATGACTAATGAAACTATTTCTGCAAAGCTTTATCTGGATTACATGGAATTACATAGAAAAATAAGCTTTCATAACAATAGTTTGTACAATCTATATAAAAATAAACGATAATGAGTAGAGAAAGTCATGTGAACGTAACACATAAGCTTTTTTCCTTTCTTTTTTTAATTTGCTTCACTTCCAGAAGGATGGTGAAACGCCAGGGCTACAAGTGTCTTCAAGTCAACAGTAAAACAGTACCTTTATGGCTGGCCGCCAACAATTATTACGCCTCTGGTCAAGTTTTGAGTGCTACAACGATAATTTATAAACAGCACTTCTTGTTTATGTGTGTGGTTCTGTGCTGATATCTGTATACCAGGCGTAAGTGACAAGAAAGAGGCGACGCCACTTGATTCAGCAGTTGTAAACAACCAGTCAAAGTGTACTGGCTGTGCCTCTCCAACCTATCCTACCGGATACGCTTCGAACAGGTGTGAATAATTTGCCGGCCCTCGTAGCCTACTTCAGTTTTCACCATCACTGGACTGTACTGTTTAGTAGCGTTAAGACAGCACATTGGCATCTGTGTTTACACAAACGGCACTGTTTACGGAACTCTATATTAAGCTTGTACCTGCATTGGTTGCTTTGTTTTGATTAAAATTAAACCACAATTGATGCGCAATGAAAAATATGTCTTGAAATATGCATGTTGGAGCAAATCGTAAAATAAAACATAATACAAAACTTTAAAGGCGTAGTCACAGACCATTTCAACATTGCTAATACAATTTAAAAATAGCCGATGCCCAAATAAATATGTCATGTGATATACAGTGTTTCAATTACAACCTAGAATTTGATAACTTTGTCATTTTTGGCCAAAATCTCTCCCTGGGCCCCTTAGGGGTACTACTGAAACTGTTAATTTCCACAATTTTAAACCAATTTAGTTGAAAATTTTATAAATCACAGATTTGTTCAAATAATTTTAAAAGAAAACCAATTCTCATGACCCTACGCACTAAATTTCCGAAAATAATTTTCAAAAAAAGGAAAATGGAGTCTCAAATTAAATGCCCCTCGTAATTAACTGTTTTTATTATTTTTTTTAGTTTTACACTTTTAAATGCTGCATATTATTCCTCGATTGTAGTTCTTTACTATCAATGATTATATTCATGCAGCATTATAACTTTTCCTGAGTAAAACAATAAAGTGCGTAACACATTCTATTTTATATAAGTCAATCATGTATTAAGTCATTAAAACTCTAAATCAGAAAACATATTTGATATAAAGAAAAGGCTCTTTAGAGCCCTTCATCCATTTTCAAAGAACATATACTGAATCTGAAAGAATGTCTAGAAAAATCGCATCATGGGGAACGTCTTAAAGCGTCGAAAACCTAAGAGAACCCGAAAAAATCAGGTTTTAAAATTTCACAAAGTCGAATTTCGTCGAAAATTTAGTATGGAGTGTCCTTAAAAAAAACAGTACTTTTTCAGTAACCACGGCATGTTTTGGAGAGTGGTTATATTAATATTTCTGTTAGTCTCTCGACTGGATGTCTTTAATGACCTGCTCATGACCTTCCTGCCCACGCTTAAATCTGTCTCCACACTATCTCCAGTTTATATTGTGATCTTGTCCAGTTTTCACTGTCACTTCACACGTAGTCTAGTTTAACTTTCACTGTGACCACTTAGTTCACACTGTCCCCTCACTAATGTGATCTAGTTCAAATGTTCACTGTCACTTCACTTCCTTCGCGAGGTAGCGGCGAATACACACGACCTAGCCTCTTCTTCTGGACAGTTCAACCGCTGGGGTCTCTAATCCCTCGTAGTAGCAGCACATACTATCACAGCTATCGTCACAAACTCGTTCGGAGAACAGCACTTCTGACGCACCAGAAACGCACTCACATACTTGCTTACTCACATTTCTACAGAACATTCTAGAATGCTCCGGATTGCGGAGAAGGGAAACTGCCAGAAGATTCTTGTTATCTGTCGATAATGCTTCTGGTGTTTACGCTGGGCGAGAGCGCTACCGCGACTATTTGTCTCTATTGTAAGAAATGAGAGCACCAGTTGCTGCAAAACACACTTTATTTGTCCCTTAGGCATTCAGCGTAGCACAATACGTTACACTTGAGTCACTATTGACACACTCATATCAGAACACAACTGATCCGTCGAATCACAACACACAATTGAATTGCATAGTCCCAACTCATAACAGAACTGCACTCAGCAGCGCTCGCGTTCAACTTCTTAAATTCCTAACTTCGTAACTTCTTAACTAACTTCGTCCTCCGTGGTCTAGGGGTCCCATGCTAACCTCTAGTTCCCGAGGTCGCGGGTTCAAACCCGGAGGAGGGCGATGGATGTTTTCGGGCGTAAAATCCTTAGCATGGCTTTCTCCGGAAGGAAGTAAAGCCGGTGGTCCCTTGTCATAGATTTACAGACGTGAAACAACTTCAAGCTGATAAAGAGGCCTCTGAGCAAAATTTCCGGTCTTTCAAGCCGAGTATAGAAAGGGACGCTAAGAACCACAGTAGTTAAAGAGTGCCCATAAATAAAACACAATTTATTTTTTCCTTAACTAACTGAACTTAACTATCCGGGCAAGAGCGCCAGTAGTATTAGTCCCGGATGAGCCAATTGGATTAACGATAATCCTGCCGCTAGGGGCGCTAGTGTCGCTAGTGTCGCTAGTGTCACTGCGTGCGACGGCGGCAAGTTTGAAAAGCGCCCTGAGCGGTAGGATTATCGTTATTGCAATTGGTTCATCCGGGACGAGTTAAAAGAATTGAGGATTAGGAAAAGATGAAGGAAAAACAGGAAGTGACGTGGAGTGTTTTGATTGGTAAAAATAAGATGAAATGTGATTGGTTGGTTAATTCGGGTGGAAGATGAAGGAAGGAAGATAAAAGAGTATGGAGGACGCGTGATGGAGAGGAGCGGGGTGGCGAGGTGTTGTCTGTGCGGAGGTCGGGACTGAAAGAGGGAAAAGATGGGGAGCGAGGGATAAAAAGTATAACAGAAAGTGACGTGTGAAGTTGTGATTGGTGGGAATAAGAAGTGATGTTATTGGTGGAAAGGAACAAATGAAAGTTGTTGATTGGTAAGAATAAGAGAGATTATGATTGGTGGAAAGAAAAAGGTGTGGGAGTGGGGTATGTTGGAGGTGATGGGTTCATCCGGGACGAGTTAAAAGAATTGAGGATTAGGGAAAGATGAAGGAAAAACAGGAAGTGACGTGGAGTGTTTTGATTGGTAAAAATAAGATGAAATGTGATTGTTTGGTTAATTTGGGTGGAAGATGAAGGAAGGAAGGAAGATGAAAGAGTATGGAGGACACGTGATGGAGAGGAGCTGGGTGGCGAGGTGTTGTGTGTGCGTAGGTCGGGACTGAAAGAGGGAAAAGATGGCGAGCGAGGGATAAAAAGTATAACAGAAAGTCACGTGTGAAGTTGTGATTGGTGGGAATAAGAAGTGATGTTATTGGTGGAAAGGAACAAATGAAAGTTGTTGATTGGTAAGAATAAGAGAGATTATGATTGGTGGAAAGAAAAAGGTGTGGGAGTGGGGTATGTTGGAGGTGATGGGAAAGGTAAGTTTTGCTAGCAACAAGATTTGCAAAAGCCTGTCGAGAACTCATCAGCAATTTTTGAACGTTGGATGGTGGTTTTCTTGAGTGGATAGAGAGATGGGGCGATATGAGATGCGGTGGTGAAAATGGGAACTAAACAAGATGGTTGAGACAAGAGGTTTAAGGACGAGGAAATTTGGAGGTTAGTGGTGAACATGGCGGTCGCAAGAGGTGGGGGCAAGGAGACGCGGTGGTGAGAATGGGAACTAAAAGAAGATGGCGGTAGCAAGAGCTTAGAAGAGCAGATTTTGAGGTTAAAATAGTGGGAACTAAAAATGGCGAAGGTTCGGCGACAAGGAGATGCGGTGAGAACTAAACAAGATGGCGGACGCAAGAGGAGGGTAAGGAGATTTGAGGTTACAGTACCAAAACACGAAAGGATATATTCCTACGCCAAGCAGGCTCGAAAAATAATTATGCGTGTGGTACTTACCTGTTACTGGTGTTGATGCGTCACCAAAAGCGCAGCTGCTTCACGCGACGCGAAAAAAAATAAAAGCAAACTGTTTTTGAAAATGCTTAACCAGCTTTAAGATCAACCAACATCACTACGCACTGATATACCTAGGTTCTTAAAGCGGTAAAGACGCCCTTTGCAGAGACGTAATTTAACTATACCAAAAACCTGGTACTGGACCATCGTAATGGTCGCTAGCGTACGTAGGAGCAGGGTTCTCATAGCCGGTCGAAAGCAATCAAAAAGTGTACGACGTAGGTGTTCACAGTAGCTGCTGTCGAGTCAACCGTCGAGGTGTGAATGAACGAGATCTGTTCTTGCCGGCAATCTGGTTCGGAGATGAGAGGCGCGGTGGTAAAAATGGGAACTAAATAAGATGGCGGAGGTATGAAGTTGAGGTTAAAATATGAGGTAAACGTGGAGAGCTTAAACTAAGATGGCGGTGGCGTGGTGGTGAAAATGGGAACTAAACAAGATGGCGGAGGCAAGAAGTGGAGGGATGAAGAGGTTTGAGGTTAGGGTCAACATGCGAAAGATGTCGAACGCAACAGATGGTGACGAGGAGATAGAATTGAGGATTAGGGAAAGATGAAGGAAAAACAGGAAGTGACGTGGAGTGTTTTGATTGGTAAAAATAAGACGAAATGTGATTGGCTCGTTAATTGGGGTGGAAGATGAAGGAAGGAAGTTAAAAGAGTATGGAGGACACGTGATGGAGAGTAGCGGAGCGGTGAGGTGTTGTCTGTGCGGAGGTTGGGACTGAAAGAGGGAAAAGATGGCGAACGAGGGATAAAAAGTATAACAGAAAGTGACGTGTGAAGTTGTGATTGGTGGGAATAAGAAGTGATGTTATTGGTGGAAAGGAGCAAACGAAAGTTGTTGATTGGTAAGAATAAGAGAGATTATGATTGGTGGAAAGAAAAAGGTGTGGGAGTGGGGTATGTTGGAGGTGATGGAAAAGGTAAGTTTTGCTACCAACAAGATTTGCAAAAGCCTCTCCAGAACTCATCAGCAATTTTAAATAACTAGTGTTTCGGGGTTTTCTCTGGTTGGTAGACGAATGCAAGCTGTTTCTGCTTTTTCATAGGATTTCCCTGGTTGGTAGGCGTGTGCTGTAGTGGTTAACGAAGCGCTTTCTAATTTTCGAGGTTTTTCAGGTTTTTCGTGGTTGTTCCTGCCCGGTAGGCAAATGATGAAGTTTTGCCTTGGCGGCGCACGGATACTAGGCACATACTCGCACACACACATACATTCGCTCACAAACTCTTTACATTCTTCGGGCTTTTAAAAAATTAAATAGGTACACACACACTATAATAGTAGCGTATAAAAAAATTTAACAAACTCAATCCACACAATCACAAAACTGAAAATGTATATATATTTTAACACAAAAGTGTGCAGTGCAAAAGAAAATAAAAATTAAATAGGCACACACACACATTTAATAGTAACGATACCGCTTGATAAGGCATAAATTGTACGTTGTTTGTTAGGGCAATGCATGTTGAACGTTGGTGTACTGGAAAGTGCATGTTGAAAGTTAGCACACAGGCAAGCTGGGTCGCGCTGTGTCAGCATGGTTCCCACGGCAAGGTTTCATGCTAGCGCGCAGATTGCACGAAGTGTACAGCAGGTGCTTCCCGTATGATGGCCAAACACAGACACAGCTGTGATAGCTTGTCGGCTTATTTCATGTTCATATTCCTTTTTTTAGAGGTATTGTTTATTTGTTTTTGATGGCAATACGTTTTTGGCATACGTTTCTTGCATTAATTTTATATAACGGATTGCGAAAATGGAAGTTCTTTTATTAGTTGCTTTAAATCCTTGTCATTTCATTTACTGTGGTTTGGCGTAGTTACATTTATGCCTTCCAAGAAACACTAAACTAGCCGTATCTTTAAATCAGATTTCGACAAAGTATTTAACGTTCATAGTGAGAATAGAGGGAATTACTTTCGGTGAAAAATACCATAGTTATCACATGTATAATCGTCAAATTTGTGACAACAACGCTAAGTTTCGAGCTAGCTATACTCACTTTTCTTGCAATTTTAAAACGATTAAGGAACTATATAAGTTTAAAACAATATTAACAAACTTCTCGTAATCCCAGAATTTATTAATCATAGCTGTAATATTTTTCACAACTGCATGTAATAATATTGATTTAGGGGCTTTTAGTAATTTGCTATTCGTTCTAAAACCTTTTATATTGTTAAGCTGGACAACTGTGGACCTGTGCATCCTATTAACATTGACATGCACATTAGTATAAACTTCCCTACAGTGTTTTATATACAATTTTACAAGTTGTTTTAAGAAATTGTTAAATTTGGGTACCGAAAAAAAATAAAGATACGGTTTTCCAAAGATTTCGAAAGAACTAAGTTGCTGTATCAAAATTTCCTTGTTACAAATTGTGCATTTATTTCTTAAGCAAACCAGGAATACAGATTTTTTATAAATTTAGCGTGCACCGATCTATATTTTCAACTTTTACGCCTACGTTTCTCGTCAATAAACACCATTGCTGAAGAGGTTGCTATTTCTACTCTCTCTACCACGTAAATAGTAGGTAGCGGAGGTATGCATTGCACCCAAATATTCAATATTGAGATTTCACTGGAAAACTAAATACTTGTTTTGAGGTCCCCTGAATAAAAAAACATTTTTAGAAAATTCTGCGTGTGTGTGTCTGTGTGTATGTGTCAGAGCAGCATAACTCACAAATGAAAAGTCGGATAAATACTAAACTTGGTATTTAGGTTGAGTACCTTCCAAAGATACAACACAGAGATTTTCAAGAAAGTCCCTCCACACCAAACTACCCTTTACATGAACTATTTTCCGAAATGTTTTATTTTCTAAAACTGTCTCTGACGATTTCAATTACAACACCATATATTAAAGACATTTATATGAAAAAATAAAATGTATATCTTGAATTTTGTGGAAATAGCCTGTGAGGACCTCTTGATTCGGAAGAAATTTTCTATGATCTTGTATAACTGCTAAGGATTGAGGAATACATACAATACAAAAAATTTAGATCTCTTTAAAAACACACAATTTATTTCAAATAACTTTTTTGTGACGTCAGCCATTTCCGAGATATCTGTTATAAATGGTTCGAATTGTTCAATGCTTAGCCATTCTTTTAAAGTCATGTCGCTTTTCAGTTCTTGCTCGCCATGTTGATGGAAAGAATTTAGAATTTTAAGGCCAGTGTATAGCGTCCCTTTGTATGTATAACGGATGTGTAATGCAGCTATTTCCCGAAAAGTTTATCTGGATAAAAATTAAGTGGATATGAAAATAAACTTTCGTACTCACCTATAAGAGATAGAGGGTAGAGGACATACGAATGTAACACTTGAGAATTTTTTATTCTGCAGTTGGTGTTACTCCTTAGAAAGGAAGTATCTGTTTATTCTATTTAATTGTTACATTTTACATAACACGTATGCACAGCACAACACGAAAACACTACACACGACACTGATAGTTTTAAATATTTGACACCGATGTTGAAGTTGGGGCAGGGTACTGTTTTTAACTCCACACGCACTTAATAAAATACATAACCGTGCGGAAATACCGTGAATACCGCAGTACGTGAATGACCGTGTGCTGATAGAGCAGTCGATGTGTGTTTCAAAATGGCAGCCACGGTTAAAGAACTGCCAACTGCGCGATAACGTGAAAAGGCCGTGGGAACGGAAGCTGACAAAGCAGCGGCGTTTAAAGAGTTGCGAACGGATGCTCGTCAGCGAGAAAATGTTTTAAATGCGGTTTTATGGTCGATGGTAGGGAAAAGTGCAGCGGTGGATGGATGGATGGTGTGACCGGAAATGTCTGCGATTACAACTTGGCAAGCTGTGGCGAAATAAGGCGTCAGGATTTTTAATGACGCATTTAACTCGACGCGCATACTGAAACTGCGGTTGGGATAAGCGAACTTATAAAAACCCAGTGCCTAGAGCAGCCGGCCGTAGTGAGAAACGGGAGCGATAGAGGATTTTGCTATAAAAATCGTGCTATTTGACGTGATATAAGTTTTAGAGCAATACGCCCACATGTGAGGGTGTCTTCATCGATCGGTATTGACCATCGCCCTAGTGATAGCAGAACATACGCCGCAGCAGTTGTTCCCAGAGTGTTAAAGCCGATAAAAATAGTTTAAAATAAAAACTAAATAGCAGCAGCACTTTGCACGGAAAGAGCGATCGGTGCATTCGGACGATAAGATGGAGCCGCAACCCGGGGGAAGTCGCGATGGCACCTTGCTGCCTACGTTCGAAATTATAGGGCACAAGCAGAGAACGCTGCCAAGGCTTTTTTCCGGCTTTACAGAGTCGCAAATTACCGTAAACCTGGTCCCCAGAGATGTTAACCCGGAGCAATGGGTATCGCATTTGTTTAACGATATTCTAAACTTTGCGAAAGAGAACCTGTTAGAAAACGAACCCGGATATTTAGGCATATCCATAACAGACGAAATGGAGGCGTCTAAAGCCTTCAATATGAGCGTGAGGCGCGTAGAGCAATTGAATGCGGATGTCATTGTTGGAAGCATCGAAAAAGTAATGCAAAGTAACCAACAATTCTTGCTAAGCGGGCCTCTTCATGTAACGTTTGTGTGGACCAAGGAGGTCTCGGGTTCGTGCCACCAACCTTGCGATGCCTGTAGGGACAATAAAGGCATTGTCGAAATAGCCAACAAAG
Organism: Deroplatys truncata; assembly: GCA_030765065.1. Lineage (NCBI taxonomy): Eukaryota > Metazoa > Arthropoda > Insecta > Mantodea > Mantidae > Deroplatys > Deroplatys truncata. The sequence continues at coordinate 638,818,000 of CM060990.1, forward strand.
ACAACTTGTGTTTAGCAAGAGCCATTGTTGTAGTTAAAGCCAAAGTGGATCGCGACATCAACTATCAAACGATGACGCGCTCCACTATCTGCAAAAATCGAAGGCCGTAGCCTTGTGTGCGAGCATCGGTCAAGGCCACGACAGCTGCACGATAGATGACGTCAGACGCTTTGACGCTGCGTTAAAGGGCTACGCTGTGACGGTGTTTGGCGATCATACGGGGAAGCACGTGCTGTACGCGTCGGATAAGAAATGGGATAAATACATCGACGTCATGCTCCACGCCGGGCACTTTAATGCTATCGTGAACCTTCACAAGTGCTTTAAATGCAAATGGTATTGCCGCCAGTGTCATCATCCCTCGGCACACAAAAAAGAATTTCATAGGTGCGACGCCAGGTGTGCTAAATGCCATCAGCAGTGCGATGCGCGATTTGACGCCTACATACGCTGCGCCGAGTGCAACAGAGATTTTAAGGGACCGACATGCTTTGCAACCCACGCAAAGAAAGGCGTTTTTTACCCAAAGGCGCTGTCGGTGTGCGATGTAGAAAAGGTGTGCACGTCTTGCAATAAGCTGGTGAATGCGAGGCACAGAAAAACCGCGCACCAGTGCGGGGAAAAGTACTGCAATCATTGCAAGGCACACGTGAATTCCAGCCACATGTGCTATATGCAGCCGTATGCCACAAAGAACAAAAGAAACCGGTACGTGTTTATGTTTATCGACTTTGAATGCACGCAAAACATTCCATATACCGGCAAAAAGGACACATACGAGCATGTACCTAACTTGTGCGTGTTGTACCAAGCCTGTTCGCTGTGCATCGACGAACGCCACAAGACGGCATACTGTACCGAATGCGGTTGCAAAGAATGGGTGATTATGGACGAGCCCGTGAAGCAGCTTTTCGAACACATCGCGCAGGCGAGGTTCGAAGCCTGGGACGTCTACGTCGTGGCGCATAACCTCAGAGCTTACGACGGGCAGTTTTTATTAAAGTACATGGTGGTGCACTTAGACTGGGTGCCGGAGCTCATCATGAACGGGAGCAAGATCTACAGGATGAGGTACGGTGACGTCACATTTCTAGACTCGCTCAACTTCATACCCATGCCACTCTCCCGCTTTTCCAAGACCTTCGGATTGAAGGAATGCAAAGGTTATTTCCCGTACCTGTTTAACACGAAGGAAAACGAGCAGTACGTGGGTTCGATTCCCGACAAAAGGCATTATTGTCCGTAAGGCATGTCGGCGGAGCGTCGGATTCCCTTCGAGCAGTGACTTGAAGAAAAGGCGTCCTCCGGGTACGTCTTCGACATGAGGGCGGAAATGGTGACGTATTGCAAGATGGACGTATTTCTACTCAGTCAGGGAGTTTCCAAATTCAGAAGGGAATTCTTGGACGAGAACGGAATAGACCCGTTCAGAGAATGCGTCACCATCGCGCAGGCGTGCATGTGCTTGTATAGAAAGCGCTTCATGCCGCTTAAAAAAATTGCGCTCTTGCCAACGGGCGGGTATCGACTAGCGAACCAGCAGTCTCGCGCCGCATGCATATGGCTAACTTGGCTAGACATGCAAAACCGCATCGTCATCCAGCACGCCATGCGAGGACGCGAAGTTAAAATCGTGGGGCACAAGGTGGACGTGTACAGAGAGGCTGAAAAAACCGCCGCGTACTTTTTCCACGGCTGCTTTTACCACGGCTGCAGGCGGTGCTTCCACAATCGCCATGCGGCGATATACAACTCGGGACACGAAACCATGACCTCCAGGTTAGAGAGCACCGAGAAGGTCACGGCCAAGATCAAGGCCGCCGGCTACGCCGTGGTGGAAATGTGGGAGTGCGTGTTTAACGCCGCGATGAAGGCCAACCAGGACATGGCGCGCCACGCAAGGGACTTTCTGGTACCCGAACCCCTGAACCACAGAGACGCCTTCTACGGAGGACGCACCAACTGCACCAAGACGTACTGCGAGGCAAAGGGGGATAGCAAGATCTACTACTACGACGTATGCAGCCTGTACCCGTACGTGAACAAGACGGAACCCTACCCCGCGGGCCACCCCAAGATCCACGTGGATCGATTCCCGCGCTTGGAAGACGTGGGGGGCGGGTTGGTGAAGTGCGAGGTTCTACCGCCGCAACACCTGTACCACCCGGTGCTGCCGGCGCGCATCGGCGGCAAGCTCATGTTCCCGCTATGCCGCGGTTGTGCGGAGGCGGAGAACCAAGACGAGTGCCACCACGGAGAGAGCGAGAGTGCGTTGTCGGGTACCTGGGTGATCGACGAGATGAAGGTCGCCCTGGAGGAGGGGTACCGCCTGCTGCGGGTCCACGAGATCTCGGAGTACGACGTGGTGCGGCACGAACCGACCACCGGAGCCAAGGGTCTCTTCGAGGACTACATGAATCAGTTCTTGAAGATCAAGACCGAAGCCTCCGGCTGGCCGTCGGATTGCGACGACCCTGCCGCAAAGCGGCAGTACGTGTAGCAATTCTTCGAGCACGAAGGCGTCGCCCTGGATCCCCAGGCCGTCGCCAACAACCCCGGCAGGCGGGAGCTGGCCAAGCTGATGCTCAACAGCTTCTGGGGCAAACTGGGGCAGAGGGACAATCTCCCCACGTGCGAGCTGGTGGACCGGTACGACCGGCTCCTGGAGCTGCTCAACGACCCGGGCGTGGAAGTGCAGACCTACGTGCCCGTCACCGACCGGATCATGTACGCAGTGTGGAGGTACTGCGAGCAGTGCCGCAAGGTCAACCCCGCCGCCAACGCCGTGCTGGCGGCCTACACCACGGCTCACGCGCGCCTGGTGCTCTACACCTACCTCAAGAGGCTGGGAGAACGGGTCTGCTACTTCGACACCGATTCCGTCGTCGTCGCCGCCGCTCAGGGTGACTGGACGCCGTCCGTTGGACGTCTCCTGGGGGACATGACGGACGAGCTGGAGAAGTACGGGAGGGGCTCTTACATCGCCCGGTTCGCCTCCACGGGGCCCAAGAGCTACTGCATGGAGATCGTTTGCCCCGAGACGGGCAGGACCTCCTCGGTGTGCAAGGTGAAGGGGATCACGCTCAATTCGGGCAACCTGCAGCTGGTGAACGCCGAGGTAATTCGCGACACGGTGCTGAGGGACAACGACCGTGCGGTGAATCTGGCGGGCACGCAGATTTCGCGGAAACCGTCTTGGACGGTCGTCACCGAACCCAACTCGAAGACGTTTAGGATGGTGGTCAACAAGCGCGTTCTCGCCGGCAATCACGATTGCTATCCCTACGGGTTCAAGAGGAACGCATAAATGAGACGTCTAGAGCCGCGCCAAAGTCATTTCGAACCGGGCGCCCCTGAGGAAACGATGCCCGGTCCCCGGGACCTGGGGCGATTCGAGTTTCCCAGCACCATGCTGGTGGCGGGCCGTCGCGCTGCGGGAAGTCGACCTTCTTGAAAAACCTGTTACGCCACGCGCACCGGATGTTCGACGTGCGCCCCAGGAGGGTTCTGTGGTGCCACCCGCCGGAGTATTCGCCGAGACTCGAACCCTCGGCTCTGCGTTGCGAGACCCACGCGGGCATACCCGAACTTGCTTCGGTGGGCGAGAACGACCTCGTCGTCCTCGACGATCTGATGCTGGAGGGGGCGGGAAGGACGTGTCCAATTTTTTCACCAGAGACTCCCATCACAAGCGCTTCGGCATCGTCTACATCCTGCAGAACGTGTTTCCGCAGGGTCAGAAATATCGCAACATCTCTCTGAATGCAAACTACGTCGTGGTCTTCAAGAACAATCGGGACAAGATGCAGATCGAGAGACTGTGCCAGCAGATCGAACCCAGGAACTCTAGGTTTCTCTTGGAGGCCTTCGAGAAGGCCACCGAACGCCCTCACGGGTATCTCGTGTTGGATTGCACTCAGTACACGCCCGCCCGATACAGGTATCGAACCGGCGTGCTGCCGGGGGAAAACCTCTCTTATTTCGTACCCAACTGAGACCGCCGAGAGGACTCGGGTTCGTTTCGTTCTATATTATCACGGTAGGGTCTTACCCAACTGAGGCCATTGATTTTAAATAAGAAGTACCGCTTTGGGAGCGAACGTCATTATCGCGCAAGCATGGCTAGAGGTAGGTTAAGGCTTGCGATGCTGACCAGTCCTCGCATAGCGAGACAGCAAGGTTATTTGACGGCTCTGGCCAAGGCGAAGGCCCCTCTGCGCAAAAAGTTGTTAAAAATGCCGATGGCGATCTGATCAAGGCCATTAGCGAATGTATGCTCAACGTGTGCAGAGGTCACGTGCAACTTCCCGCAAAGTGCTTGGGTCGCCTAAAGAAGCACAAGGCTTCTTGGAGGAAGTTGACGGATAAACGGGTTCCTCTGAAGAAGAAGAAGAGCATCTTGGTTCAAAAAGGAGGTTTTTGCCGGCATTTCTCCTACCCGTCTTGGCTTCGCTTGGCGGTGCGCTAGTGTCGAAATTAACAGGATGAAGTACGGCAAGCAGATCCTGGTTGCACCGCAACCGAAGACCGTCGATAAGCTTCACGCTATAGACCGCACCATATCCAGATTGGCTAAAGAAATTCAGAACCTGCAGAGCGCAAAGCTCTCTGCCGACGAAAAGTGGCGGCTCGTAAAACATAAGTTGGACAACTACCTCGATCTCGTGGCACAAGTCAGAAAGCCCTTCCTCGGCGACGACGACGACGACGATCACGAAGACGTCCACGAACGCGTGCCGGTAAAACAGGAGGTCGAACCCCGAACCATAAAGTTCAACCTCCTCTCGCCTCGCAAAAAGAAGAGGACAAACCCTGCCACTCCGAAAAAGAAATCGAAATCGCCTTCCGCGTCGTACCATTTTCGCAAGCGCGTCTGGCAACCCCTGTACAAGTAAAGCATGAAGGAATGGAAGGCGCTAAGGCGATACTATGCCAAACCGCAACACTATGCCGGTTTGGGTACGGTCAAGCCCCTTCGAAAGGCCACGGGTGCGTCTAAGGCGAACATCGAGTCCTTCCTTCAAACCCAGGACAGTTACACTCTGCACAAACCGGTGAGAAAGCGGTTCCCCACCAGATATTATCACGTGACGAATATGGACGATCTTTGGGAGGCCGATCTAAACGTCATGAACAGCGTGAGGGAACATAACAAACCTTACGTGTACATTCTGACCGTTATCGACGTATTTTCCAAATATGCTTGGGCCGTACCCCTGAAATCGAAGCTGGGTACCGAGGTTGCGCAAGCGTTTCGCTCCATATTCTCCCAACGCGTCCCCAGGGTCCTCCAAACGGACAAGGGAACCAAGTTTACCAACAAGACTTTTCGCGACTTTCTGAAGAAACACGACGTGAAACATTACACAACCAAAAATCACGTTAAAGCCAGCGTCGTGGAGCGCTTCAACCGCACCTTAAAAACCAAGATGTGGAGGTATTTCACGCACAAAAACATTTACAGATACCTGGAAGTCCTTCCGGCCTTACTCGAGTCGTACAATAGCTCGCATCACAGGTCCATAAAAATGGCTCCGAAGGACGTGAACGAATCTAACATTTTACGAGTGTACCGCAATCTCTACGGAAATAGGACCCTACCTCGCGCAGGGAAACCCAGATTTTCCGTGGGCGATCACGTGCGCATCTCTAAAGAAAAAATGAAATTCGACAAGGGCTACGAGCAGAATTGGACGGACGAAATATTTCGGATAGCCGAGGTGGTGCGCGGTCGGCCAGTGGTATATAAGTTGAAGGATCTGGCCAGAGAAGCCATAGACGGCACATTTTACACCGAGGAGCTACAAAAGGTCGCGCTACCTCGGACGTTTAAGATCGAACGCGTTTTACAGACCAAGGGCCGAGGGCGCAACAAGCAGGTCTTGGTAAAGTGGAAGGGGTATCCGGCAAAGTTTAACTCGTGGGTTCTGGCTTCCACCATCGATTCGTCATGATTAATACCAAACCCTTCTCCATCACTCTCGTGAGCAACGCTTCCATGGAACACTTTACCGACAACACCACGGCCAGATTTTCTAACATCTTGCCTGAGAGAATCGTTCTGCAGGGAGAATGGGAGGTCGCCCTGCAAAAGGTCAGGTATCCGGTAAATTTTATAACCTTTCGCCAGACGATGCCCGTCTCGTGGGCACCAAGCACACCATGACGCTGCTCCCCACGCATTCCAAATTCAGCCTGCAAATGCCGCAAGGCATCGTGTACAATCCCAAAGACCTCGTCAACGCCGTTATACTCGAACACTTGCACGTGGAAAATCTCTTCCTCTTCGACGAGCGCAAGAAGACGGTGAGCGTGAATGCCGCCGTCGCCCATCCCGAACCACTACCCGACATTCCGTTCGACGGGTTTGTGGAAAATGTCGCGCGCACTGCCGTACCGTACGCGGTCGGCGAATACGAAGCTCTGAACGATGCGCCCCACCAGAGACCCAAGCCGAAACCGAAACCGAAGCCCCCGGCTTCGGGGCAGCAGAAACCCGCGGCGGCTCGTCCCGTCAGACCCAAACCAGACGTTTCAAAATCGGAGGACCCTCCGGGACTTCTACACCGCATCCACAGTTTGCTCTTAACGCCCGCTATGGCAAAAATGTTGGGTTTCGATCCCTACGTCAACGTCATTCTCGAAAAAGCTGCTAAACACCCCGTAGATCCTTATATGGGGTTTCCTTACGTAATGTTCATCTATTGTAATCTAGTGTCCCCGCAAGTCGTGGGCGACACCTACGCCCAAGTCATAGAGAGCGCGGCCGTGGAATACGAAAGAAGCAACAACACTTACATGAGCGACGAAAAGACGTTTTTTCCCCAAAATTGGGTACCCTTGATTCAGCAAGACTTCAAGACGGTCAACATAGATTTAAGGAACGGTTACGGCGATCTCTTGCCATTCGCCGACGGATTTTCCTCTACTATAGTTCTCGCTTTTCGTCCGAAACAGGCGTAATGGACGTGCACGCCGTAACGCGGTACTACCTCAATCAGACCGGCGGCGCGTTCCACCATCGCGATTTCATTCTCTACAGGGGCAAGCGCTACCAAAGAGGCAGCGGTCTCTTTTCAGCCCTCGGAGGACTCTTCAGAAGGTTGCTACCGTTTTTAAAGAGCGGAGCAAAAGCAGTCGGAAAGGAGGCCTTAAAGGCGGGCGCTCACGTTCTGTCCGATGTGACTGTGGCGGGAGCAGCGCCAAAGCAAGCACTCCAACGGAGGCTCAAGGAGTCCGGATACAATTTAAAGCGAAAAGCCGACGAAAAGCTCGATGCCATGCTCGGTTCCGGCGCCAGGCGCCTCAAGAGAATAAAACCGAGCAAATCCAAAAAGAGCAAGCAGTCCAAGCTGAAACGCGGTAGGCGTAAGGTGCAAGACGTATTTTCGTAATGGCAGACGCGGCCGTCCACATGAGTTCCGAACTGGACCTCTTTACAGAGGTACCGGTTCAGATGAGCATCGAGGAGTCACGGTTCCTATACCTAAATCCTCAAAACACTTTAATGAAAAATGCCCCCATCACCTTTCATTATTCCGGAAATGCGGACGATTACCTAGACTTGACCTACGTCGTACTCGAACTCATGGTGCGCATTGTAGATGACAAAGGAGAGGCCTTAAACGCTGACGCTAACGCCACTCTGGTCAACAACGCCTTAAATTCCCTGTTTCAACAGGTGGAGGTAACCCTCAATAACATCATCGTCTCCATGCCGCAAGCCGGTTACCCCTATAGAACCTACCTCGAGACGCTTCTCAATTACTCCGAAGATGCCATGAACACCAAACTAGAATCCACCCTCTGGAGAAAGGACACGGCAGGCATCATGGACACTTTTATCGCCAATGCGGGTTTTCAGTGGCGTCAGGGGTTTACCAAAGGGAGCAACGTCGTACAGCTCATCGGTCCTCTGTCCAACGCTCTTTTTAGACAGGAGAAGCTGCTTTTGAACAACGTTAGCATGACCGTCAAGCTCACTCCCGCCTCTCCCCAGTTTTATCTGTTTTCCGACGTAGATACCTTTAAGGGGTACGCCGACATCGTGTCTGCCACGCTGCGCTTAAAATCGGTGCGGCCCTCGCCGACCATAAAGCTCGCGCACCAGGCCGTGCTCGCAAAGGGCAACGCAAAGTACCATCTCAAGGACGTCAGCTTTCACGCTCTCAGCATCCCCAAGGAGTCCAGGGCAATGACGTTTAGCGACGTGTGCGTAGGGCAAGTTCCCAGGAGAGTGGTAGTAGCCATGGTCACCGACAAGGCCTATTCCGGCCATTTTAACTCAAATCCGTACAACTTGAAACATTTTAAAATGAACTTCTTTCAGCTCTACGTGAACGGGCAACCCGTTCCCTCCCAACCTCTGCAACCCGACTTTACAAAGGTACACTATTTGCAATGCTTTCAAACCCTGCAGGACGGCCTAGGCATTCATTTCAAGGACGAAGGACACTCCATCTCCAGAGAAACCTACCCGCAAGGGTATACGATAATAGTTTTCGATCTCACTGCAGACATGAGCGCTAACGAGTCTCACATCTCGGGTCAGCGCCACGGAACCGTCTCTATAAGCATCGGTTTTGCCGATAAATTGACAGAACCGGTCATACTTCTGCTGCTAGCGGAAATACATCGCACGGTCGAAATCGACGCCAACCGATCCATTTTGGTATCATGAACACCTTTCAAATTCAACGGTTTCTATCGACATGCCCCTCTACGCGCTCTCACTTTTTAGGCGTTTACCCCTGCGATAAACTACCCGTACTTCACGGCATTCGAACGCCTCCCTTGGCGCTAGTGGCTAACACCGACCCCAGCACCAAATCCGGGCAACACTGGGTTTGCATCTTTGTGGACAAAAACTCGCATGCAGAATATTTTGACAGTTACGGCATAGGACCGCTTTCGCCCCATTTTCTCCGGTTCTTAAATTCGGTCTGCGGGACGCGTTGGTCCACCAACGCCAGAAGGCTGCAAGGTTTCGACAGCACCACTTGCGGTCATTACGTCATCGCCTACCTCACCCACCGCTGCTCCGGCTTACCTAAGCATACATTCTTCTCAAAATTTCACGTCAGCAATCACGCGCATAATGATGTCATTCGCAAAACGTTCAAAGACGCATGCCGCGCAAAGTGCTCTGACGTTCAGCAAACTTGTCAACCCTTGAAGGTGAGTACGTGTGTGTGTGTGTGTGTGTGTGTGTGTGTCACTATTCATCACATCTAACCTAATCCATCCTCTTGCACGTGCATTCAGAAGACGCTCCTGCTCATATAAAAAGCAACGTCACGGTGCCGCTCGCCTCATTCAGAGTGTACCATGCAGCACGCGGATACAGTCATGCTGCCATGCAGCACGCCGACCAGGTAGGTCCGCACCTATGTATTAGCTTGCTTTTTTCTATCCCGTTTATCTCTCTATCCCTCACATTATTATTATTATTATTATTATTATTATTATTATTATTGTTATTATTATTATTATTGTTTTGTGTGTTCCAATATAACCGGATGTCAAACCCCGACCACCTCAAAACCCGGGGAAAAAAGGAAACTACCCATCTTCGACCTCCAACAGCATCCCGACAGCCCTGCTCCGCCAGCACAGTTCCAACACAGTGCAGTTGTGGGTCCTCTGGCGGATATCTACTTCCTCAACCCGCAACAAACTAAATTCGTCAGTGTGGGATTCTCCCCCCAGCCGCCGCACCATCTCGTCGTCACCATTGCCAAATGTGGACAGCACAACGCAGTCGTCATGAGTTCCTCGCAGTGGCACAAACTCGTCGAAGCCATCCCCATCATTCACAAACGCTTGAATGACCCACAGGGACGTCTACAGCAATTTCAGTTCAGCGACAGCGTCACCATCGTGTTTAAGTTTGTGTTCGGAAAGCTAAAGCTCGTTTTCAAAGACCCGCAAGGCGCATCCGATACGCTCAACCAACAAGAATGGCACGCGTTGCATGCCCTGCAGCGCATCATTACCGACATCATGTATCACAAAAAGAAGGAAGAGACGAATGTGCAAAATCAAATCATGGCATACCACAAGTACATGCTTCACAACCATGCCTCCAACGTTCCCTTACATAACATGAATTTCACGCAGTTCACCAAGTACATACGGTGCGCCAATTTTAGAACATTCCTCGAGGTTCATCATTTCCTCAACACCCATTTCGCACTGCGCATCTCACAAAATAGTCCTTAGTGCGCATGTATTTCTACCAGCGTTCCAACCGCACCTCACCCAAACATCTCGCGCCCTTCGCTCCCGCATCATGGGTTACAGAAATTACCTGTCGGTGTACTACCATGACAGTAAGGTGTTTAAAAACTACGAGGTGGACGGTCACCCCTATAAAAATACACCTTATGCACTTCGCTTCGTCGACAGCACCTACGACGGAAAATCCGTCTCCGCCAGAGTTCACAGCTGCGAAACCAAAATTCATTTTGTGCTATCTAACATGTGCTTCAACGATATCCAGTTCAAAGCAGATAAAGAAGACGCACAACATCAGTGGTTCCAATTTGTGCCCGCAAGAGGTTTATACATCGTTTTCTACGAACAGCAATACATTTCCACAGACAAAATGCAGCAAATGTTAAACGAAAACCCCATGTGCTACGGCACGTGCTTAGCGGCGCATTTGGGTCGCGAAGCATCCTATATCATACCCGATCACATTCACGGCGTTTGCATGTTCAGCACCGTTCAAAACAGAGTTCTCCTCCAAGACGAAAACCGTTAAATCAACGGACACAGTGTTTTTCCTGCGGATGTTGTGCAATAATCGCTAAGCGCTTCCGGCGGATGTAGTGAACCTCCAACGAACGTTTCCCCCACCAGTGCTTCCCCTGATGTGGTAATTCTCCAACCAACTTTTCCCCCACCAGTGCTTCCCCCTGATGTGGTCGTTTGCATGTTCAGCACCGTTCAAAACAGAGTTCTCCTCCAAGACGAAAACCGTTAAATCAACGGACACAGTGTTTTTCCTGCGGATGTTGTGCAATAATCGCTAAGCGCTTCCGGCGGATGTAGTGAACCTCCAACGAACGTTTCCCCCACCAGTGCTTCCCCTGATGTGGTAATTCTCCAACGAACTTTTCCCCCACCAGTGCTTCCCCCTGATGTGGTCGTTTGCATGTTCAGCACCGTTCAAAACAGAGTTCTCCTCCAAGACGAAAACCGTTAAATCAACGGACACAGTGTTTTTCCTGCGGATGTTGTGCAATAATCGCTAAGCGCTTCCGGCGTATGTAGCCAACCTCCAACGAACGTTTTCCCCACCACTGCTTCCCCCTGATGTGGTGTTTCTCCAACGAACTTTTCCCCCACCAGTGCTTCCCCTGATGTGGTAAATCTCCAACGAACTTTTCCCCCATCAGTGATTTCCTGCTTCCGGCAGTTGGGTTATATTTATGCACGCGCATTCTTTTCCCCTTCATTCGGTGCTAGCCAGCCGTGGGGGAATGCCAGGACCGACGTGTAAAGACTTCCACTGCTCGTTTTGCTTTCACCAAACGTGCAGCTGCGAACTTAGGCACCGTCTCACCCGCCTGTGCACGCAGTGTCAACTCGGTTTCTACGAAGACCTCGATCATCTCAACAAGCAAATTCAACAATTCCTTCGAAGGTACTCCGCTAGAAACACCACATGAACTGCTTCATCGTGCTCTTACGGTATCTCGATAACGGACGAAGAATCCACCTGCTACTGCCCAGGGAACGCCAAGTGCTGCTGCAGAACGGCATATACATCTTCGAACGTTATCCCCCAAGCGACGTCGACCTTGTGTGGAACCAACTTCCCACAGACGCACAGGTAGTTTGCGCACCTTATCGCAGGTGTAAACAACACTACAACCTTCCTCATCAAACCACTCATATAGACGGTCCTCCCCCGTTTATCAAAAATTGCCATCTGTGCCGTCATAATGTCACAGCACGCCCTTAAAGAGCTAGAAGAACTTTCCCGCAGCGCCGACACTCTCAGCGTATCTACGCTTGAACAGCACGTACCATATCGTGTCGTCGGCGTCAAAACAATCGACACCGTTCACGGTACAAAGCTCGTCGCCAAACTCGACAACGACACAGAAGTTTTCCTACCAACAAGATTTGCAAAAGCCTCTCCAGAACTCATCAGCAAACTCAACTCTACCTCATTCTGCATCATATACGCAGGCGAGGAAAAACTACGCAGCGGTTTCAAACGTCACATCGTCACGTTCTCCCCATATAACCCTAAATAATGTCCGACGAAACCTATCCCGTCCCCGTGGGGAACAATCTTAACCTACAACTCATTCTCAACGCAACTTCACCTATCCGTATCCTCTGCATCTCCAACTCCTATTTCCGCAGCAGCAGAGTTGTCACCATCACACTCGACGTCCAAGGGGCTCACGCCATCCACGTCAAATGCGTACCTACCAAAGTGCACCAGCATCAACAAGACGCACTATGCATCATATACCTCGGCAACAGCAACATTCCTGCTCTAACCAACAAAGTCACATCCACAGGATGCTTCTCAACCAGCCATTACAACGAATTTACCATCCCCATCTATATACCAACCTTCACCGAGTTCGTCAACGAAAGTTTCTCTCACCTGCTCGTCACCTGCATCACCAAACCTATCCACCAATTTACCGTCGTTAGCAGCAGCAGCGATGACGAGGACTCAAAGTGCACCACGTACTTTAAAATCATTGTTGTGCGCGAAATCTGTGTGTCCTAGTGCCTCAACAAACTATGAATTTTAATGTGCTTTTTTTTCTCCTAATATTTCTTATATTGTCCATTTATTGTATTCATATGTTAATCTCCTGTAATCAAATAATCCATTATGTTATTCTCAAACTATGTATTCATATGTTAAGCAAATAATACATCATGTTAATCTAAACTATGTATTCATATCTTTATCCAATGTACTGTATTCAAATTATAAATAAAGAAAACAGTCCCGGATGAGCCAATTGCAATAACGATAATCCTTCCGCTCATGGCGCTTTTCAAACTTGCCGCCGCCGTCGCACGCAGCGACACTAGCGACACTAGCGCCCCTAGCGGCAGGATTATCGTTAATCCAATTGGCTCATCCGGGACCAATACTACTAGCGCCCCTTCTATAGGCCCCGCATACAAAACAGAACGTTCTCGAAGTGGAAGCTGCTCGAACCTGCCGAAGGAGGCTTCTGGAGCAGTAATTACTCATAATGCGGGGAAACGGCACAGTTTGTTGCGCGAGCTATTGTTGTGAAGGGCCGGCCGGTAAACCCACACAGCCGCCGGGCCGGGATACGGTCACCGGCGGCCCGCAGGAACTTCGCGCGCGCTCTGTCACACTACTTATCTCTTCGAATGCCCGGCGTCAATCTCGTGATAAGCTCGGGCCACAGTTGCTGCGTCACAATATGTTATGGTTCTTAGGACTTGTTTTGGGGTACATCCACATACTACGTTATAAATACCACCTGTTTATCTGCGAAAGCGGTAGTCGCTGTACAGGCACGGGAGTGATGGTGGCTCGATGTAAACAAACGAAACGTCGCCGGGCTGCCGAAGGCGTAGTTCGTTATGGAGTTGCTTCCTCGTTCAGCGGTGGACAAGTTGGGTTCCTGAGCTCTGGACTGAAATGGGGCTTGGACTGACTATATAAAGCAACTGTGTTAAAAATGTACCTTTAGTTACGCTGAAAATGTAATTTCATATAACTACGTTCTATCATTAATGATACATGTCTTTGTGTCTTTTACAGTAGCTTAAATGACAGTGCTTACTATCTAATTATATAATTTTAAAGGCTTATAGTACTAAAAACAATATTTAAAAGCAATTGTTCCCTATATGTAAGCTCTGATGAGTCTTAAGTAACATTCAAATGTATGTTTACTATAAACAGGTTATGTATTTACACGTTTTAATCAATTAAACTTTGTGTGTCTAAGAAGACGACTCATAACCAGCCAGGGGGGTTTTAGTAAGTAAACCATCAAGTTAGGAACGCACCGAGGGTTGGTGACGAGAGAAGGTGGAAGCGTTTGTGACCTTGCAGTGTTCTCTGTAAACAAATACGATGTACAGTTTGAAGGAGAACACCCTACTTCGATAGCAGGTACACCAGAATTAAGGAATATTAAAGGGAAAAAGCAACGTATGTTTAACTACTGATAGTGTGCAATAAAGTTACCTAATGATCTAATCAAGGCAGTAATATACACAAATTTGAGTGACATTGTCCTTTCTTTTACATCGAAAGCTGTACCTTTTAAAGCAATATCCGCTCTTATTAGCGTATGACACAGATCCTTGAAGGATTGTGATCCATAGTTTGGAGCTGAGGAGGGTGAAGACGCACTTTCCTACTAGTAGCTGTTCCTTTCTAATAATGTCACATGTTTAATTGAGTTAGAGGTTGTTTAACATGATGTTTTAATGGTCCTTGATCTCTAATGTTATATAAAGATTTATTAAAACCAACTGACTTCAAGTGAGCTTGACCAGAACGATCCAGAAAACACGACAATACATTTTAGTAGAACTGATTGTTTCGCCATTTGTGCTGAAGTGTTCCATGCCAAATTCCGCTACAAACGATGCTTTTATGATTATGTTCTTTATGTATGAACTCTTCTTTACTTACTTGTTGGGGTCAGAATACCTAACGTCACCTCTACTTCGTGCGGTAACACAATTGCTCTGTTTACTTACTAAAACGCTTCTGCCCGCTCAAAACTATGCATTTTATTAAAATATTACACACTTAATGCATTTTTATTTGTATGGCTGAGCGTTTTTTTAGCAGTGTTTAACACCCGTTCTTAATCTATACGGCATCACAGGCAGTGGACACTGATGATAAATGAAATTAAATAATAACTGGGAAAGAAAATTTTGGAAGGAAACGCTCCAGGCCTATTTTAGGGTACCTCCCCGGCATTTGCCAGTTATGAAGGCATGAGGAAAACCTGGAAAAAACCTCAGTCAGAGAGGACGGTCTTGGTGGGATTTGAACCGCAGAGCTCCCGTTTACGAGTCCATGCCTTAACGACCTCAGCTACCTTTGTCGGTATGACTGACTTCCTAAAACATTATATTTATACAGGATGTATTGGTGTCATATGTTTGGGGGGACGTGTTCCTGACATCAAAATAGTACAAAAAGTCCATATGTACATGCGTCTGAAAATGAACCGTTTCGTTGTTATAGGTCAAAGAAGATGTATTCCATGAGTGAACAGACGGATATGCACTACACGTATGGCCGTGCAGACGGCGATGCACCACGAACACGTGAAATTTATGCAGAAAGGTACCCTGACGGGCTGTTACCGTGTGCAGGAACATTCCCACGAATTCACCAGCGCTTGAGAGAGAGTGGCGCATTGGAGAAGTACTAGGGATGTTGGGAGAGCAAGATCGGTACGAGGCATTGAGCTTGAACGAGTTCTTCGTACTGTGGATGCAGACCCATCACAAAGCACAAAACGTATGGTTGTAAGGGAAAGAGTCATATGACTACCTGGAGAATTCTGCATGAAAATTTTCTGTACCCGTATCATCTTCTACGTGTGCAAGGATCAAATGAGGCGGACTTTGAGCCAAGAAGACGTTTCTGTCAAAGCATGTTACAGCAGTGCGCTGTGTTCATCAATTTCCTAGCCTGTATCTTATTCCCGGATGAGGCTGGTTTTACTCGCGACGGCATCTTCAATTTTATAACACTCATAACTGGGCATTTGAAAATCCTAATGAAGTATGACAGGACAATCATCAATAGAGGTTCTCTCTCGACGTTTGGGGTGGAATCATTCATAATCACCTTATTGGTCCCTAGTTCTTCCCTTCGCATCTGAATGACAAACCTATCTCCAATTTCTCAGAAATGAGCTGCATCGCTTAACTGATAATGTGCATCTGGACATCATTCAACGAATGTGGTTTTTACACGATGGTGCTCCAGCTCATTTCAGTATGATAGTTCGTAAGTTTTTGAATGATCGATTTCCGCAAAGATGGATTGGTCGAGGGGGACCCATTGCATTGCCTGCTCGATCGCCTGATTTGAATCCAATGGATTTCTTCGTCTGGGGACATTTGAAGTCCTTGGTTCATGAGACTCCTGGACCTGATGTTGGCATTTTGAGAGGACTATCCAACTGGATTTGACCAAATACGAAACACGCCAGGAATTTTCAACAGAGTACGCCAGAGCATGGAACGCAGGCTTACTGCATGCATCGAAGCAAGAGGAAGCAACTTCGAGCAACTTTCGATTTTGTGTTGTAACTTTGAAATACAGAACCATTCATATGAACTTTTTTACTGTTTTGATGCCAGGAACACGTCATTCAAATATATGACAGCAATAAAGATACCACCTGTATACAGCATACACACTGTAAAATTCAGCTAACTCTACAAAACTTATTAAAGGACGCAGTTTTGTAGTTTATTTTGCTTTGTTTTAAACGAAGTGTACGTGTCTGCCTTTGAGATTAACTGGTCTTCAAAATTTACACTTCTAAATAACTTGTCCACCACTGTGCTTGAAGCATCGGCATACCTCAAATGAACCGACCACTTATTTTGTTTACATCGATCCACCATAGGTGACGATGACTACACAGCCAGCCCATCCATATATACACAACATACCATCCATACCATACCATACCCAGGCTGGGTTTGACGCATATCTCAAGGTAAAACGATTTGAATTCCACAACCAGCCTGCTGCTTGGCTGTCTGGGATGAACTGAATATAAGGGAAGCCCAGCCTGCAGCATTACAAAATAGCGTTTAACCGGATGGATTGGTCGAAAGGTCGATGGGAATAGATAGTTAATTGGATAGTATGGCTTTGCGACGTTGACAACTGGTACATCACACACACAGCTCCGAGATAGCGAAGAAGAAGGTTCGCTCAGTCGCCGCTCCTGCTAAGTCAGGAACCTCTTCCTCTCCTCCGGCACCCGCCGAGGAGAACTCGCCGCAGCCGTCGCAGCCCAGGGCAACTATGCCTCGACCGCCGCAAACCAGCACAGCTTCGCCGCGACTGCCTCCGCAGTTGCTGCCAATTTCACCGGTACCAACGCCGCCGATCCTGGGAGCTTCCCAGCCTGCGCAGATCCAGCCTGTGCCTCATGGGAGGTACAGCGCTGTCATCCAAGGGGTCCCGAGGGACCTGCCAGTCAGGTTCCTCATCAGCGCAGCTCACCAGCAGTGGCCTTCAGCCTTGAAGGCCATCCGGATCTTCGGAGATCAGGGAGCTACTTCGCTCGTGAGGATGGAGTACGAAGACCCTACCGCCTACGAAGCTGCCTTGAGGGCGGGCCTGCCCTTGTTAGGGCGGTGCTTACGCATCGAGGCTAGCCGAGTAGAACGCCAGGTCCCCTGCAGGCGCTGCTGTGCTACGGGCACGAGGAGACGACCTGCTCAGCACAACCCAGGTGCCACTACTGTGGTTCCGCCTGCACCACCTCATCGTGTACCCAGCACGACCTGCGTCGCCGTTGCCGCTACTGTGCAACCTGTGGAGGGTCATCACACTTCACCGGCCAAGCGCTCTGCCCCCTGCATCCTCGCAGGAAGGCACCGCTGAAGCCACCAGCACCTACGCCGCAGCCAGTGACAGCTCCACAGCCGCCGACTCCAGCACCGACACCAGTACCATCACCAGCGCCATCACTCACGCCGATCATCGAGGAAGTCCAGGGCCTACGTGACGCTGTTCAGGATCTCCACGCGGAGTTCCTGAACATGACGACGAAGCTGACAGCCTTGGAGGAATCATCAGGCATCTTCAAACTTCATCAGCAGCTCAACAGGTTTTCCTGACTGGGCAGTTCGACAGCACTTCATCAGGATTAACAGCCATCACCGAAGCCATCCGGGTCTCATCTCTTGGTCCAGGGCTGAAGAGAAACCCGGAGAGAGTCGCGAACTTCTTGCAGCAATGCAAGGAGTTCAACCAGCAACAGCAGCATAATCGTCAGTACCATCCTCAATCCTAACTTCCATTCTCTTCTTAACCCTCGCCATTCCCACTAATGTTGCAGTCAGGTTTCATGGCTGCAACCTAGTAACTACCTTTACCCGCTCCCGCCCATAGGGCGGCAGCCAACAGCCTTCACGTACTAACGCGGGTGCTATGCGGGACCGCACAAAGCCACGTTATTCCACTTTTCCTTCTTCCTTTTTTCCTTCCGGTGGAGGAGTTTTTAGTGGGTATGCCGACTCTTGGTGAGTCCCACAATCTCAGTTCCGACTCCCATCGGGGCTGAGGTCAGTGATTAAATCATTTTCACCTCCACTCGAAAAAAAGACAACTGCCATAGAGGTAGGCCAGCAGTTCTCAAACTGGGACATATACACCCCTGGGTGGGGGGTGAATGATTTACAGGGGAAAACAGACCACTTATTCGGTATAAAATGGAAACATGTAATCTGATAAACTGTCATATATAAATATCGGGTTGAAGGTGTATAGCTGTCATCGTTTAAACTAGAGATGTATTTCCATAAGTAAATTAAGCTTTATGAAAACTGTTTTCTGTGTTTCATATACCGGATGGAAGGGAAGTTATTGCATTGATTTAAACCAGTTACAGGTCTCATTATTTGGGACCCAGTTTATAGCTTCCATTTTTTTTCTATGACCATTTCCTGAGGAGTTATTTTAGGTCCTCCGAGAACATAAAACACACAGGCTAGCAACGTTGTAGGGGCCGCTGACCACGGTAGCGGGGTTGTTACTTTCGCTTTCAAAATCAGTTGGAGTACCCCATGTAAACAGTTTCACTTCGCTTCCAGAGTGGCGTGTGTCTCATGAGCGTAAACAAACAAATGTTTCGTGTCTGCCACCTCCTAATAATTGCACCTGAATCTTCTAATGAAGAATTTTTAAACTAAACTCACGCTTTACGGATATGTTTATCACCCCGTTCAACACTAGACTTAAATACGTTTTACAACTGACACTGCTGTAATGTAACCAACCAAACCATCTTTCTGACATGTAAACACAAAACAACTACTTCATTAAGCCCCTATTGGACGCTGAAGACATTCCTTTCATTTTACATTGTTGTAGTGTAGACCAATAGCTTGCCAGTTGTACTTCTTATTTCCCAAAACGTTACATCACCCTTTCGTCGTGTTTGTTAGCATTAAGGAACGTGCGGAAACAAAGCAGCTAGTCACCCTTCACGTAAAGGAGAGGATTTGGGGTACACTATGTTTTGTTTACGTCCAGAAGCCAGTTCAGAACGCGTGTCTTAGCTTGATCTGTTGACTTGACTTTCCCCTTCCACGTGGGTGGAAAAATCACACTTGACGGGTAAGGTTAAGCTCCAGTAGAATGCAGACGCTTTTCCTGATGCTTCTGCGAAGCTGTTACTGGATTATGGACGATATTAACTTTGCTAGTGGCATTTACCTTTTAAGATGGTTCTTTTGTGTATTTTTAACGAAATTTTAATGTTTAACGAAAGTAACTGAAACCGAAACGCGCTTGTTTAAGTTTGAATGAAATAATCAAATAAATTAAACATTTTACCTTAAACGTTTACGTTAACAACCAAATATGTACAATACTTCAGATACAAAAAGTTCAGTAGGTTATCAAAGCATTCAATGAGGACAAATATAAAGGAAAATAGGCATTTTTGTTTAACAGTTTAAGGAAATATATTAAAACAAATTAAATTATTTTATTTCTACTTTTAATTAGACTAACAACTAAGTTGTCTTATTTTAAACACCCAATAAAAGGAAATTAAATGACGTACCACGTTGGTAACATCTTTATACATAAGACATGAACGCATAACAGCCAGCAGGCGAGAGATGCTTTAGTTGTGTGAGGCATGTGCGCGATCAGGTATTTAGCTGCTGTTGCGACGTCGTAACTTTAGCGTAAACTGCGATTTGTACAGAACAAAATGCTAAATCGTGGCGAAATGAGGCACCTAAGAAAGAAAGTCAACATAATAAAAAATGTGGAGTAGTTACTGCTCTATCGCATACTTGAATAAAAAATCGTTCTTATGTGACGTAGGTAATGCAACAAGAACTGCGCAAAACTTTTTCTTCTGAATTAAACTTTGACAGAGGAAAATGGTATTATAATATTATTTTCCATAAGTTTCTGTGCACAGAATTAATTACGTTAGAAATACATATTAATTAAATTAAATATAAATCTTTCTATAATTTGAAGATTAGTTCAGTTTAGTGAAAGCGGACGAAAATGTGCTGATTTCTCGTCATAACTGAAGTTCAGCATAACTTAAGTTTGTTTTGATTTCAGAATATTGACATCTTCACTTATTCAGCAAGCAACACATTAAACCACAGAATCTATCTATGTAATACTATTTTTCATTACTTTTCTATCCGCTGTCTTTACTATAGCTGAAAAAATAAAGAAATAAATGACTCTAAAGTAGTACATATTACAAATTCTATAAAAATATTACACCAGCTTATTTTCCACTTCCATTTTTATAACTGCTGAGAGTCAATTGCCTCCTCTATCACGCACATAGTAGGTAGAGAAGGTATATTGCATTCCGCTCAAAAGTTCTATACTAAGATTTCACCGGAAATACATGTTGTGGAGTCTTCTGAATAATAATAATAATAATAATAATAATAATAATAATAATAATAATAATAATAATAATAATAATAATAATAATAATAATAATAATAACGTTTTTAGAAAAATGTCCGTACGTCCATGTGTGTTTGTGCACAACATAACTCAAAAACGAAAAGTTGATAAATACCAAATTTTGTATTTAAGTTCAGTATCTTCCAAAGATGCGACACGAAGGTTTTCAACTAAATCCCCAGCTCAAACTACCCTTTACATGGAATTTTCTTTGAAATTTTTTAATTTCTCAAAAATGGCTCTACCGATTTTGATTAACATACCGTATATTAAAGATATTTACATGACAGATAAAATGTATATCTTGAATTTTCGGGGACATCCTGTATATTCCTCTTCATTCGGAAGGAATTTTGGTATAATCTTGTATAATTGGTAAACGTTAAGCGATAGACGAAATCGTACTACATAAAAAATGTAGATCTCTTTAAAACACACAATTTACCTCAAATAATTTTTTTGAGGTACAAGCCATTTCTGCGGTATCCGTTATGAATGGTTCGAATACTTACTTTTCTCATTCTTTTCAAGTCCTGTCGATTTTCAGTTGTTTCTCGCGATGCCATGGAAACAGTATGGAATTTCAAGGCCAGCATATAGCGTCCAGTTCTTAAACATTTGACTATCGCTGTTCCCTTTGTATCGATAACGAAATGTGTAATGTAGCTGTTTGTACGAAGGTTTTTCTTGGTTATAATGAAGTAGATAAAAAATAAGCTTTCATAAGAATAGTTCGGATATCCACTAATAAACGATAGAGGGTGGAGAAAGTGATGTGAATGTAACACAAGACTTTTAAATGGAGCTTTCGCTTTGTTTAGCAATTACGTAACGACAGTAAATAGTCTTGCATAGGCAAGACATGAGCTCACTGAAGCACGGTAACTATCGCTTATTTACCTTGACCAAGTAAACATTGGAAAAGCAAATTTGCGTAACGAACGTCTGCCGGAACTCAGAGAAGTCTAGCAGTCAGGCCGCAGTGATGCCAAATATGCCTGTAAACAAATAAAACGACTTTGCATTCAGCACACTTTCACACTTGCTTCCATGTTTATTTATACGCGTAGAACAGTTTGGATCGCAGGGAAAACGCCCATCATAATCTGATGATGTTATTTTCTTCCGAATAATATAATAATAAGAATGTCATAATTCATTTACTGTCTGTTCACCAGCTCATGAACCCTGAGCGAGCAGTTCAGTAAGCAGCTATGCCGTGAACAGCTATTTATTTAATGCACTATATTTAGCTTATAAACAAATGCAGTCATAACAAATTGTGTGGCCAGCTCTTCGAGCCTGGACTCGTTTTCGCTGGAGGAGGAAGAGGAAAATGAATTGCTGCTGTCATCTCCCAGCGAAACAACTGTCCATGGTTTTCCATTATAATATCTTTCTCCCAATAACAATTTTCTACCTTCTATTCGTGTTTAAAAACACGATTTATTTGAGCAAATTTAAAAGCAAATAGTAAATACTTAGTATAGTGTTATTTAAGAAAAGCGACATTTGTCATAAATTGTATAAAGAGTTGAGACGAACAGCTGCTCTCTCTCTCTCTCTCTCTCTCTCTCTCTCTCTCTCCTCTCTCTTCATCACTAACACATGACCGCACATAGGCTGTATGTTTCAATTTTTTATTTGGTATAACTCCAAAAACGTGTTTTCCGCAAAAATATCGACACTGACGTTTTGGAATCTAAAGACATAATCACTCTATCCTAGGGACAGGGATTAGAAATGGAGTAGGACTTCAACGCTATGGCCTTTTGCGTCTACTAAACTTTCGGCAGGAAGGGATGAAACGAGAGACTACGAAGGGCGGTCAGATCTAATGACGGCAGGCGCAGCACAACGGGCCCCTAACATTTCCAGATTTAGCACCCCGATCGCATCTTCAACGCCCCCCCCCTATCTTCTCGGACAGGTTCAGGCAGAAATTTGCATGTCAGGGAGGAAAGAGTTCTCTCCTCAAAGTACATCCACCACATATGTTGCACACCACCCTCCACCGCGCCTAATCCTGCTATCCTACAAGATGAAAGTAAATTGAGAACAGGAAAGATTTTGGCAGTATATAATCCATCCCTCCAACCGCTCGCCTGCCGATCTAGGGAAACCACGTAAAAAAGAAACAAGGTCAGGGTGGCCGGTCCAAAAGCAATCGATCCCCGGACCTTCCGAATTCAGACGCTGTCACATTAATCGTCCCGCTCGGTCACTAAGTGATGAATAGAAAGGTACGAATGGGCATCTTTGGACTTTTAAATAAGTGGGGAAGGCCAACATTTTATGGTATTCATCATAGCAGTCTAATAACATCATGATAGAAAATACATTATCTAGTTACACAAATTAAACTATTCTCTTATGGCGGCAGTTTAATCAGCACATGATAAATATTAGAAATGGTGTTACCCAGGAGCTTATTCTAACGATAGCCGTGGTCGCTGGAGTGTATATCTCCGGCGCTCCGCCAAGCTGAGGGTCGCGGGTTCGAGTCCCGTCATGGGCATGGGTGTTTGTGTGTGTGTCTGTGTGCTGTGTAATTGCGTTAATAAGGGGTAAAGAAAACAGTAAAAACAGTAATCATTAACTCGGTAAAACAAGGAACTTTAAAAAGAAATTAAATTAAAAAAAAACATGTATTCATATGTACGAGATTTATCTACTCCATCAACTATCACAGAAATACCATGTCGTTTCGTCTCAGTAGCAATTTAGTTAACTTAAAACAAACGTGCTAAGCTATTTAATTCAAAACTATTTGTTACCATCTCCCTTTGCTCGTTTCAGTTTTCAGATTCGAAAGCGCACAGCGTATTCCCATTATGGGACCAAAAGAACCCACTGATACAAGTGTACAACAAAACAGGAGCAAATTCGGCTGATATGAAAAATCTCGATTGTAAACAGCCTTTAATTAGAAAGCTTATCATTAATGTAACAAATTATATGAATTGTTTGTGAAATTGCGCTGAATGGGCTATATCAGGTGGCCCATTAGCGCCGATTGGAAAGCAAATATAGACCATCATTGAAATAGTAGACAGCACGAAGGGTTTTCTTTGTTGAAGGGGCACTAGTTCAGAGAAAATCAGTAAAGGGAAGTCATTGCTTCTTTACATTTGGCAACTGTTTAGAGTGGTCTCCACGATGAAACTCTAATTCAACAGCTGCCGGTGCAGATAAACCACCTGGAGTATATGCTTGCATTTTTTAAACCGCATGCTCAGTCAACGCCGTTCTTTAAAACATAGGCTACCCGCAGCATTTGGTTTTCCACCTGTTTAAAAGCTGTGTTAGATCTAGTACTGCAGGTATGACAGGACTAAAAGCGGAGGGGACTTAGCACCTCGAACTCGCAAATATTTTGTACCTAGGCCCCTTACAGTGAAAGGGATGAGGTAAGAGGAGACAGAGGACGGCCGGAGAGGAGGCACGACAGGCAGAGGACACGGTCCCTACTATTTACAGAGTTGAACCCCCCTGTCTGATGCAGTCAGACTCCCCTCCCCCCTGTGGGCTTACACATACCATAGGGGGACCGGGACAGGATACCGCTCGCAGTCCGGAGGACGCTTTACTCAGAGCATCCTTTTCCCCTGCCATGCACACGCCGAGACCTACCGCCGACACTTGTAACCACGAAAGAGACAAAGCAGATGAAAGGTGAAGTGAAACGAGAATGGGGACGAAATGGAGGGACAGGAAATTCTGGGGATGTAATAATGCTTACCAGCATTCGCCTGGCGACCAAGGGAAACCCCCGAAAAAACCCATGGTTCAGGAAGGTCGGCCACGGGAATCGAACCCATGATCGCCCGAATGCCGGCCACAGACGTTACCGCCTGAGCCATCCCGCTCGGTGAATACTGTAGGTAAAACCGAGCGGGATGGCTCACGCGGTTTAGTCTGTGACCCGAATTCGGGAGGTCCAGGATCGATCCCCGGCGACCGCCCACTCTGGCCCATGGGTTTTTCGTGGTTTCTCCGGGTCGCCAGGAGAATGCGGGGTGGTTCATCTTCTACCACGACTCTCCTTCGTCTCATTTCCTGTACCCACCATCTTCCTTGTCATCTGTTTCAGGGTTGTAGGACCAGGCGGGTTGCGGCTGGGCGGTTTCTTCCTTGACGTCGCTGCGGTACCGCTCAGTTAGGCATCTCCTCAGCGTGGGGCCCTGCTCCGGAGGACCCTGGAGGTTAGTGGCTTGTGGGGGACCGTGCGGTGTCGGATGTGTTCTATCTGGTAACGTTAGGGACCCCTCCATGCTTGCGCCCGTCGGCATCCGGATCTGGTCGCCCTTCGGATCTCTCCCCTCATCCCACCCTCCCAGGGGTCACGTTGGAAGCATAATGGGCCGAATGCCCTGCGGGTGGTGTTCTGTCCCGGTTCTGGGGGCCTCTCCGTGATGCGTACCTTTCTTTACCTTTACCTTTATTGCAGGTAAATCATCGTTGGATTTAATGGACGGCACAGCCTGGGCAGGTTTTATATTAGTACAGCATAAAATGAAGAGCGAATATTACCTTTATTCCTACTTTATGCAGTCTACGAAGTTAAGTGGATAAATCTTCGTCCGTTTTCGGAGTGTTAAACGGCAAAAAAATCATCTCCCATTTTAATTCTTCTTCTGAAAATCGTTGGAGTGTAACAAGCAATCTCTTGATGTACTCCAATCTTCTCTCTGGCCGATAGGTATTGTTAAAACTGTTAGCTCTGCTTGTAGGATACCTAGAACATAAAAAACAAAACAGTATTTAGTTTTTATAAGCCTTAAATTCTGAATTTTAAGCTAACATTTGAAAACTGAATATACGTTTCGACATGTGCGCCTTGATTCTTTGTATTTGCATCTTCATTCATTGTTGACATACTATATTGATTTAATCAAAATGTATAAAGTTCCGTTGTTTTTGTTAAAATTACTCTAAAAAGCTTGCTTAATTAATATATTTTTATTCCGGATAATGGTTACTACCATAAAACATATGAATAGCATTTTTGGAGCTCATAATTACCATATAAATAATATTAGTTCTTAGCAGGAGCTTAAGCGTACTTAGCAAGGGAAAATATGGGTGTCAGATGTTAACATTGGAGTTCAGCGGTTTTTTCCGTCTCATCTGATCCATTTTTACAAAGTAGTATCAACACAATCAGTGTTGCTGGCCTGACTGATGGGCTATCGATCGGCAATCGGTTGCTCCTGCTCTAGTAACACGTGCTGTGGTTTGCATTATGGTTTTTGATCGAACAATACAGGACACAGAAAAATGAAAACTAAACTGTTATTGCTATTGAACATAAACATTATTAATATGTTCCACTAAAAACTCATACACCTTCAGGAAATCACAGGCAGCGGGCGTTTTCCCCCTCCTCCCAATATTTCCAACTTAACAATTTTTACTTTCCCTGTGTTCATAGCATGTGGAGAAGGTATTACATTCCACCCAAAAATTCGATACCGAGATTTCACCGGAAATACATGTTTTGAGATCCCCTGATAAAAAATCTGATGTGTTACACTCACATGACTTTCTCTACTCTTGTACAAACTATTTTTACAAACGCTTATTCTCCATCTATTTCATGTTAATCGAGATAAACATTTGCAGACTCTATCTTATTGCTAATTTTCTTGTAGATGTAAGGGGAAAATATATTTACAAGGGCAATATAGAAATACATATCTCTTAATAGCTGGCTGCTAGGTGCAGTACCATTCCCTTTGCCACAGATTATAACTCTTTGCATATCCAAGACAAAAAAATGAATAACAAATTCCCATTTTAGAAAATAAGTATTGAAAAATTTAAGGGAATGACAAGCAATATCTCGAAAATGGTTCACGCAACAAAAAAAATGTATATGACATAAATTGTGTATTTTAACGCGATCTACATTTTTTGTGTAGTAAAATTTTGTCTATCTCTTATGGTTTACCAGTTATGCAAAAGTCGTTCACAATGGAGAATACTTTTGGAGACATTCCCAGAAAATTCAAGATATACATTTTATTTGTCATGAAAATATCTTAAACATATGATATTTTAATCAAAATCCTTAGAGCCATTTTTGAGAAAATTAAACTTTTCGAAAAATCTTCCATGTAAAGGGTAATCTGGGATGGGGGATTTTCTTGAAAACCTTCGTGTCGCATCTCTGGAAGATACTGAACCTAAATACCAAGTTTGGTGTTTATCCGACTGTTCGTTTCTGAGTTATGCTGTTCACAGACAGACACACAGACACACACACGGACATGTTTCCAAAAATGCTTTTTTTGGATTCAGGGGGTCTCAAAACATGTATTTCCGGTGAAATCTCGGTATCGAATTTTTGGGTGGAATACAATACTTCCCCTACTTACTATACGTAGTAGAGAAAGTAAAAAAGAAGCATTTTTAGAAAACGGTTCGTGTGTGTATCTGTGAACAGCATACCTCAAAAACGAAAAGTCGGATAGATACCAAACTTGATACTTAGTTCAGTACTTTCCAAAGATGCGACACGGAGGTTTTCAAGAAAATCCCCCACCCTAAACTACCCTTTAGATTGAACATTTTTCGAAATTTCTGAATTTCCAAAAAAAGGACTGTAACAATTTTTATTAAAATACCATATATTAAAGGTAACATGACAAATAAAATGTATAACCTGAATATTCTGGAAATAGCCTGTGACGTCCTCTTCATTCGGAAGTAATTTTGTGTAATCTTATATAATAGTAAACGTTAAGCTATAGAAGAAAACGTTCGAAGAAAAAGTAGATCTGTTTAAAAGACACAATTTATTTCAAATAACTTTTTTGTGGCATCAGCCATTTCCGAGATATCCGTTATTAATGGTTCGGATGGTTCAATACTTAGCCATTCTTTTCAAGTCCTGTCAATTTTCAGTTGTTTCTCGCGATCTCATGGAAAGAGCATGGAATTTTAAGACCAGCGTATAGTGTCCAGTTGTAAACATTTGACTATCGCTGTTCCCTTTGTATCTATAACGATATGTGTACTGCAGCTATTTCTGGAAAGTTTTATCTTGGTTAAAATGAAGTAGATAGAAAAATAAACTTTCGTAGGAATAATTTGTATACCCACTAATAAGCGCTAGAGGTTAGAGAAGGTCGTGTGAATGTAACATATCAGTCTTTTTTAGTTTCTTAATTAAACACTAAAAATAAAGATAAGTATTATAAATATTTCATATTTGAGTGAATAGAATAGTTTCAGTTGAAATATCTGTGCATTGTGAACCATTTTATCATAATTAGCCTTACTAATGACAAAGAGGTCAGGCGTACTGACCTTGACAGTTCAGTGCTAGTGTATGTTTATATTTCCCTATCGGAGAGCTGAGTACGAAAACTATCACTACTTTTTGCCATGTGGTAATTTGCCTATGTTTTAACAGTTACAGATCTGCAAAGAGAGGATTTCTACCAGAAAATAAGTGGAGTTTTCATTCCAAATCCACTTCAAACTACCATGATGAAAACCGAGAGGGATGGCTCAGGCGGTAATGCCTGTGGCCCTCGTTCGGGAGGTCCGGGTTCGATCCCCGGCGACCGCCCGCTCTGACCGGGTCGGCAGGCGAATGTTAGGGTGGTTCATCATCTACCACGACTCTCCTGCCTCCATTTCCTCTACCATTCATCTTCCTTGTCAACTCTTCCAGAGTTTTAGGAAGGACCAGGCGATGGCGTTCGGCGGGTTGCGGCTGGGCGATGTCTGTACGCTCTGTAGAGATTTCTTCCCTGGCGCCGTCCCGGGGGACTGCTGGGGTTTCGATGACTTGTTGATGGGGCCCGGGCGACGTCGGATGCGTTCTATCTGGAAACATTTGGGCCCCGTCTGTGCTTGCCTCCGTTGTCATACGGATCTGGTCGCTCCCTCCCGGGGGTCACAGTAGAAGCACAAGGAGCGGACTGGTCTGCGTACGGTGCTCTGTCCCCATTTCCGAGGTCCCCTCCGTTCGTCCATATGAGGTATAAGGTATTTACCGGAGGGGGATACCTCGCCACTGCGACCAACTAGATCTATTATGGCTTCACCCCGCAGGAAGCGGGGATGAAGCGAAGGAGCCGCAGGAGGTCGCAGGTCCGCAGGCAGACGGGATTACAGAGACACACGGAGGTCCCTATTATTTCCAGTTTGAAACATCCGCACTCGGCCAGTAGACTAGGAGTCGCGCGACGAAGCGGCCCTTGCAGCAGGTCAACACGCCCTTTCGTTGGCGGGTAGAAATCCTTCCAAAGCGCAGCGACCATGCACTCTGCCCACCATCAGACGTACTACGGAACCCGGAGACGTTGCCTGGAGGATAAAAGGGAGAAAGAGAAATGACGGAAAGGGGAAATTGCGGTAGAGTACACCACCCCAGCATGCGCTTAGGCGATCAGAGGAAGACTACCAGATCAGAGTGGGCGGCCACCGGGAATCGAACCACGGACCTCCCGAATGCGGTTCACAACGTTTCCGCCTGAGCCATCCCGCTCGATACCGTTGGTCCGTACCTTTCACCACAACGAAATGACAGACGATACATTTACACACTGGTTTTTCAAAAGATATCTAAATTATTAGAAGAAGGAAGCTTAATAGTAATGAAAAACTCATCACACTATTCAGTCCAAAATAAATTTCAAATGCAGAGAGGAAGGAGCAGAAAGGACCAACTTATGGAATGTTACACAAAAAAGGTGTTTGAATTTTAGGTATTAGAAACTAAAACTGAATTTTTGTAATATGTACTCCCATTCAAAATCCAGGGAAAAGATATACGCTTAATTTACATGCTAAACATAGTCTACGGTGTATTTAATGTTGATATTGTGACGTATGCCCAGATAATAGGATACACGACTCTCTGGGCACCGAGATCCGAGACGGCAGTTTGTCTGGGAGTAGGGGTAAGTCAGGGGGAACTAAGTCTTAGGGGAAGGGATAGCGTCAGTGACGCTTGAGATTTAGCGTGGGTTTGAGAGGGAGTCAGTAAGCAACCCCCGTGTAGGAAAGACGTACAACTGCTTTCTTAGTGCTAAAGCACGATGTCCTCGCCGACAGACAATGGGCTGATAATGTAAGCATCTGTCTTTATCTCATTAAACTGTTAGCCATCTATTTGCTTGTTTGGTCATTTATGGTAGTGTAGTGTCCTGCCTTTCCCTTAAGCCAGGTATTATTTTGAAATAGCAATTAGTTAGTAGTTAACTTAGCTGCGTTCCCCGTCGTAGCCTCGCCATGTGCAGATCTTGTTTAATTTACCCGTGCCTCTTGCAAGCGAGTGTTCCCCCGTCTGTTTCTGAGTAGTATATTGTAGAGAGGCTACGACAATATTTTATGCAGTTTTCAACTTATTGCTTTTCAAAAATTAATCTCACTGTTCGATGCCAAATTTTCCATACGTGTAAATAAATCTTCTTTAAATTCATTTATCTGTTGATGTCATAGAAATGTGCTAACTTTATTTCAGAAGAAAGTATTCCTTATTTTAATTATTACTGGAAATTTCTAATCTTTAAAGTTTCTTGTTGCTTTAGAGTAAATGTTAACATCTATAATATCAAAAGTGAAAATTGATCTGGAAACTACTATTATTTTCGGAATGCAATTAATGCTATTTCCCTAGCATTTCCACACATTTAAGTGGTGCAAATAACAAAAACGACGGTCTGGTATGCCTTAGAAATATATCTGATGTCTGCTGTAGTCTGTTAATTGTAAAAGCTGATGTATTATCTTCACATGACCTTCTCCACCCACAATCGTTTATGCTTTATAGTATCCACAAAATATTCTTACAAAAGCTTACTCTTATGTATACTTCAAGTTGATTGAGATAAACGTTTGCATTAATAGTTTCATTAGAAATTTCGTTAGAGCAAGTCCGGGACAGATGGCGCAATCCTTGTAATTCAACCATCAACCACCAGAGTGCGCACCAAAGCAGATGAGGTATTCATTAGCATAAGAAGTGTAGTGATACATTAGTGTTCTCCTTTTATTGTTTTTCTAGCAGCTGCAACCAGTTATTCGAGGTAAGTGCATTATACATGCAGTGAAAACTTCTTCCGTTCATAATTTAAACTCTTAGTAACTAAAGTAGAAGCATAAATTCACTGTAATTTGAAATGCTTAGAGTATATCGAGTGCATTGCCGGCATGTTTGTCAGCCTGTGCGAATGGTACACGTGTGCGCCATCTATCCCGGTAAGTCGGTATAGATGGCGCACAGCAGTCTGGGAGAAAAGGCGACTGCGTTCAAATGTTCAAATGCAAATTTCAATAAAGTACCATATCACATAATTAATAGCAGATGAATATGTTGCATCAATTACACTATTATGTATCCATTATAATATTTATGAAGTACAGAATACTTATTTTAGCAAATAATTTAAACTATATGCATATATGTTTAAAATATGTTGACTAAAGTATTAAATTGGTATTTTAAATTTAATTTATAATACAAAACCTTTATTAATTTATAATACAATTTGTCTAACACAGTAGGCTTACTTATTTTATATTATTTAATTGCAGAACTAAGATGCCTAGAACATACCGTAGGAAGCTTGGAGTTCCTGTTCGTGGTCAGTGGGAGGAGGCAAATTTACATGAAGCAATTTCTCGTATTACAAAAGGAGAAATTGGAATCAAATAGGCTGCTAGGTACTATGGTATCCCGGAAAGCACTGCAAGAAGAAGCAGAAGAAGAAGAAGAAGAAGAAAACAAGCTTCAAAATCTTTGGCCATCTCTTCTCTTGGTCCAGAGGGTATTTTTGGAGGAGAAAACGAGAAAAGTTTGGTAAAACATATGAAAAGACTTGCTTCGATGGGTTTTGCCCCAGACAGATCAGTTCGTAAAATGGCGTTTCACTTTGCTCAGTCATTGGGCTTAAAAAATTCATTTAACAAAGAAAAGGAAGAGGCAGGCAATGACTGGGTGCTATCTTTTATGGACCGAAACCCTGAAATTAGTCTCAGACAATCCCAAGGGCTCTCTGTTAATAGAGGACGAGGCCTATCCCGTGAAGAGGTGAAAGCTTTTTTCGATTTACCTGAAAACATTATGACTGAACATCAATTGTTCAACAAACCTGCTAATATATTCAACACGAACGAGTCAGGAATACAACTTATTAATAAACCTGGTAAGGTTCTCACCGCAAAAGGTTCAAAGAATGTTAGCGTTTTGACCTTAGCAGAGAAAGGAGAAACTGCGACAGTTATTTCGTACAACGATGCCGAAGGAAGATTCCTTCCACCTGTTCTTGTTATGAAAGGAACAAACAAGAAGAAGCAATTTCTTGACGGACTACCACCAGGATCAGATGTTTATATGAACCCAAAGTCAGGACATATAAATGCAGAACTCTTCGTTAAATGCTTCAGAGAGGTATTTTTGATGAAGAAATCTCTTGTTGTAAGCTTGCTAATTGTTGATGGGCATGGTTCCCACTGTGCATCTTTGGAACTTTTGGAAATTGCTGATCAAAATGGCGTGGTTTTGTTCTGTTTAGGCAGCCATTCTACTAATTCTTTACAACCATTAGGCAAAGCTTTCTTCAGTCCACTGAAGCAGTATTTCAATCAAGAAACATAAATTGCAATGAAGAACGAAGGAAAATTTGGGCTGACAAGATCAGAAATAGGATACCTTTTGGGCAAGGCATGGAAGAAAGCTGCCTCCATAGGCAATGCAGTCAATGGCTTCAGAAAATGTGGTATCTACCATCTGAATCTTCATGCCATACCTGACCACATGCTTTACATTGCTGATGCCATTCCAAATGATCACCAGCTTTCAACACCTAAAGCGTCTACACTTAAAACTCCTCAAAAAAATCACTGATTTGCCCTCGACTTCTGTAGAAAGTTTTACTCCAACTAAAATTCTTCATGAAGTGAGTCCTCTTCCAAAGCTGTCGCCCAAAAAATTCAACACGAGGAAACAATCTGCATTGGTATTGACTTCACCCGAGAACTTGAAGAAAAAGCAATGTGTCCTTAATGAAAGAGAAGAAAAGGAGAAAAAGAAGAGTGAAAGAAAGCTGGAAAAAAGCTACGTTAGTGCAAAGAAAGAAATAAAAAACGACCAGTTCTGACGAACCAAGTGAAGGTGAAGAAGACTCTCCATAATCAGATACAAATAAATGTGCTGAATGTTGGGAAAATTATGTTACTACAAAACAGAAAGAAGACTGGGTAAAATGTGTGAAGTGTATGAACTGGTTACACGAGAACTGTACAATGTACAAAAGAATGGGTTTGTGTAACACTTGTGGCAGTGATGTAGTGAGAGAAAACAGCATGGTGAACCAATCAAAATAACACAAATTGCTTGGACAATGAAAATTATCTTGTTATGTAGTAACTTTGTTTTGTGAATAAAATAGTGAAGTTAAAGCAGTATTTAAATGAATTAAATTCTTGTGCCGTCTATCCCATACCAAGCGCCAACTCTCCTAAGCAGTAAGGGAGAGATGCCGCATTGTTACATTTTTCAAAATCACGACTTTCATAAAGTAATTAAATACTCATAGCCGTCAAACGTTAACGTTATGGAAATTCATTGTTTCAGAATGTTTTGTGCACAAAATTTCAACCTTTTATCGCAAAAAAATTTGTTGCAACTAAATGCAAAAAGTGCGCCATCTCTCCCGGAATTACTCTATAGGAAAATGGAATAGCGAAGTCAAATGTTTGAAAACTTGTCGCTTTGTACTGGCCTTAAAATACCATACTCTTTCCAAGATATGATGAGAAACAATTCAACAGCGATAGCACTTGAGAAAAATTACACAAGTATTGGAAAATCCAAACCAATAATAACGGATATCTCGGAAATGGCTGAAGGCACAAAAAAGTTATTTGAAATAAACTGTATGATTTAAAGAGATCTGCAGTATTTGTGCAGTGCGTTTTTGTTTATCCCTTATGGTTGATAGTCATACAAAATTATACAAAATTCCTTCCAAATGAAGAGGGCTTCACAGGTTATTCCCAGAAAATTCAAAATATACATTTTATTTGACATAGAAATTTCTTAAACTTATGGTATTTTAATAAAAATCGGTAGAGCCATTTTTGAGAAAACCAAACATTTGGAAAAAAATTTCCATGAAAGTTTGGGGGTGGAGGAATTTTCTTATAAATCTTCGTGTCACATATTTAGATGACATGAATTGAAATACCAAGTTTTGTATTTATTCGACATTTGGCTTTTGAATTATGCTGTTCGCAGACACAAAATTGAAATTGAGTTTTATTTATGGACGCTCTTTAACCACTATGGTTCTTAGCGTTCAATTCTATATTGGGCGTGAAAGACCGGAAATTCTGCTCAGAGGCTTTACTTCCCTGCCGAAGGAAGCCATGCTAAGGATGTTTACGTCCGAAAAAATCCATCGCCCTCCGCCGGGTTTGAACCCGCGACCTCGGGAACTAGAGACTACCACGGTACTAGTCCACGGAGGGGACATACACACAGACACACACATGAAAATTTTCTAAAAATGCTTTTTCTGTTTTCGGAAACATACATTTCGGGTGAAAGCTATAAACCGAATTTTTGCGTGGAATGCAATACCCTCTCTACCTTCAAGATAAGGAAATTTAGTCATGTAGCGGACAGCAGCGTAGCCAGAAAACTATTAAGGGGGAGAGACATGTATAGGGATCCATTTTTAAACACTTTATATCAATTCAAACAATAAATATGAATTAATCCTAAATTGAAATATGTAAATTTATCAATTCTATTTTCACAGATTAAGGTGCAGCAGTTGGAATTAAAATTAGGATAGGATGTTTTGCGTATTCTAAGCGGCAAATGTGTTGTGATCTCAAAATTAATGACTCTGTGAAGTATTTTATATTACCGCTGCAGGCAGTTTTATTTCACCGTAAAATAGGGTTTTTGTTATGTTCTAAACTGGGAGATGTTACACTCAAATTAAGCAGTGCAATAAAACATGCCACCGTTATCTTAGCATGCCATTTTTTAATTGTTACGATCGATCAGCATTACATGCTTAAAATATTACATAGTGATTAAAAGTGATAGAAAATTAGTGTAGTTAGTGATCAGAACCATCGGAGTTGCTGAGTAGATCCTGTTGTAGTCGTCTCTTCAGGCATGTGGGCTGGTGGGTGGTGTTCGGGACATCCCAGGTTCGAATCCCGTAGATCGCCCACTCTGACCTTGGGTATTTCGTGGTTTTCCCTGGTCGGTAGGCGAAAGCTAGGGTGGTTTCTCATCTACCATGATTTCCTTTCCATCCTTTTCACTCTGTTTCCTTCCCATCTTTCAGATGTACTTCTAGACTTCGTGGCGCATGACAGTGCCGGATAAATGGCGCGGATGCTTGCTCAAAAGAAAAGTATACTAGGTCGTTTATCGCCCTCTCTAGGCAGCTCCAGCAGTGGAACGGGTCTTCGAGCCTGGAACTATTAAGGACTTCCGCGCGTCTCTGCGGCCGTCTGCCTGCAACCTGTAGCCTCCTGTGGTTCCTTCACTTCATCCCTTCCTCCTGCGGGGTGGTAGCCACAACAGACAATGCAGGTCGCAGTACGCGAGGTGTCCCCCTCCGTTGAGTAATCTATAGGTATGCCTATAAAGTATGCCAAGTGATAGTCTTCGATATCCCAGATGAAGTTGCAACAGTGCAATGGCCCACCGAAGCATGATGGAGTGAGCAAGAAGGAAGACAAAGGAAGCTTGGCATTGTAAAGATGTAACGTGTGTACAAAAATTGCAGCATCGCCCAGTCCTTTGTCTTCCAAATTAAGTTGGTTATGTTATTCAAATGCTAGCAAGCATGACGACTATCGTTCTGAACTTCTGAAACTATCTAGATACTTTTTTGCTATTCCTGCACACAACGCTAATGTTAAGA
The DNA here is from genome assembly GCA_030765065.1 of Deroplatys truncata. Classification (NCBI taxonomy): domain Eukaryota; kingdom Metazoa; phylum Arthropoda; class Insecta; order Mantodea; family Mantidae; genus Deroplatys; species Deroplatys truncata. The sequence goes on from CM060990.1 coordinate 638,853,616, forward strand.
GAGTTTTTTATTTGATATCTGCACAGTGGACAGACGAAAGAAACAACATTATCAACTGACTCTGTAAAAGGTTTTGTTGTAGTGAAATATAATTTGAAAAACTTCAGCTGTGAAAAGTTTCACGTTAAACAAGCCTGATTTTTGTGTAAGATCAGATCCTCAGAAAATTAAATTAAATTGAGTTTGGAAAAGTAGAATCAGACGACTGAAAAACTCAATGCCATAGCCGGGATTTGAACCACGGATCTCCCGATCTCCGCTCGTTTGCTCTAACCACTGAGCTACAATGGCAACATGCCGGGACGCCCCGGGAGATCTGTGCTTAAATTCCCGGCTATGGCATTGAATTTTTCAGTCGTCTGATTCTACCTTTCCAACCCTGTCCAACACACGGCTTGTGTGAAAGAACAATTAATTCCATTAATTGACCTAATAGTGGTTGAAACTAAAAGCCCGGGACTTAAGTACTTACAAAGAATGTAAGTCGCCATTGGGGTATGACATCTCAATACATTTGAGATCACCTTGTGGTTTACCGGGAAAAATTCGAGTCAGTTGGAGAATTTCATGGGGTGCCGGCATGTTGCCATGGTAGCTCAGTGGTTAGAGCAACCAGACGGAGACCGGGAGATCCGTGGTTCAAATCCCATGGTATCTCAGTGGTTAGAGCAACCGGACGGAGACCGGGAGATCCGTGGTTCAAATCCCGGCTATGGCATTGAATTTTTCAGTCGTCTCATTCTACCTTTCCAACCCTGTCCAACACACGGCTTGTGTGAAAGAACAATTATTTCCATGAATTGAGTTTTAATTATGGACGCTCTTTAACTGCAATTTTCCTTAGCGTCCCATTCTATATTGGGCGTGAAACACCGGTAATTTTGCTCAGAGGCCTCTTTATCATGCTTGAGGTTCTTTTACGTGCCGTAAATCTACGACACGGGACCACCGGCTTTACTTCCCTTCCGAAGGAAGCCTGCCCGAAAAAATCCATCACCCTCCGCCGGATTTGAACCCGCCACCTAGAACCTCAGAGAAGTACATTTGATGAACATGAAGTTAACTAATAGTGTTATTGGTGTTTGATTCAACGAGTTTGAATATTTTATGATAATATAAAATGCGTATAGATCTAAATTGTATATTATTTGGATTCTTCAGCTGGACGTTCGATTTACTTAATGACCTATGTTTTGCAACACTATGTTCTATACTTCATAAAAGGAATCTGGAAAACCCTAGCAGTGTTTATAATTATAACTAAAAAAATAGAGTTTTATTTATGTGGTCCTTAGATAATTACAACTATTTAAATACCTTACTCTGATTGAAATTAATGTTCTATTTTAATGCCATATTACAAATCCTAGTAGCATTCATTACGAAACATGCACATTTTGGACAGTATGCAATCAAATCCGATGCATAAACACATGAAAGAGTCTAGTATATACACATTTCTGTGTGCAGCTGCGGCAGCTTTTCAACTGTTTACCTTTTGTTCAACATGGTAGATACTGGACGGGTGAAATTAACACCAACGCGCGGTTCATGCCATTCATTCATTCTCAATGCTGCTTTTCCTGTGTGTTGAATGAAACAGACTATGACAATGATTCCCAATAAGGGGTGAGAGTGATACAAGCAGTTCTCATAAAGGTTCTGGGTCGACCCATCATTACAGTCGAAAGAACGTTTCCCAGCTCAAGTCCCGAGAAAAAGTGCATTCCCTTGTATTATATAACACATGCTTATTATGCGCGTTGCATGCAAGGTGGTATTTTTTTACTGAGAAGCACATGCATACGATACTTTTGTTGCCCAGGCAGATTAATGACGGTTATTCAGCAAATGCTTGGCTGGAGCACAAGTTTACATCTAATATTGCGCTACGTAATTACAAGAGAATGTGAAGAGCCAGGGATTTCTACACATCATTTGTAATCAGAGTTGCTGCGTAGAAACAAACAGGTTACAAAGTTCGTTCTTTGCTCCTTCAAACATGTTGACATGTAAAAATGTTTTTAGCAGGCTTACTTGATTTACAGAACACTTAGATTTGGAAAAAATTGGGCATTCCGTAGGATTTAAAGCAAGGTGGACAGATTGAATCTATGGTCGCCTTTGTAGCCCAATGTGGCCAATAAGTGTTTCAACACCAAATACAAAGTATGGTATTCTCCAAAGTTAAAGTTACTGGAAATAAAATTATTATTTTATCACAGCTATTAAAATGTTCAAAGTCCGATAGGTCAAATAGTATTATAAAGGAAATTAGGAAGTATAAAGCAGAATAAAAATGTGAAATTTCGAAATCAAAAAATAATTATAATGGTTATCTAGTGCAAAGTGCTAAAAATAAATGTAAAGGAGCTTGAAAAATTACAAATAATGAATCAGGTAAAGCTTTAAATAGTAATTCTATTTATAGAGGCATTTCAGCTGAAGATTTTAACAATAATTTTATTGACCGTGTAAATAACATTCAAGATAATATAAATATTCATTGTAAATCAGCCGAGGAGATAATCTGTAGCACTGGTTGTGTGACATCTATATTTTAGTGGCATGCTGTAGATCATGATTATCTTATGAAATTAATTACCAGTCTCAATAACTCTAATTGTAAACATTACTACTGCTTCAGTAAAAATCTGTTGAAGAAAATATTTCTATCTATTACTCATCCACTTGTGGTCATAAATCAGTGCTTATATAAAGGTCGTTTTCCTGATATTCTTAAGATTTCAAAAACAATACCAATTTTTAAGAAACATGAAAAATATGCTCTTTCTAACTATAGATCTATCTCTCTTGTGCCTATGTTTTTCTAAAGTCTTTGTATTGGTAGTAGTTAATCAGTTGTCTCTTTACTTTGAACATCATGTGTTATTTCATGAACTTCAGTTTGGTTTTAGAAAGGGTATGCTGTCTCTCAATGAATATTTTGGATTTTTTAATCTCTTGAAGCAAAAGTAATCCCTTCTTCTTCTTTATATGATTTGTCTAGAGCTTTTGAATGTTTGCCCATAATATTTTGTTAAAAAATTAGCCTATTATGATGTATGTGGAAAGGAAAATTATTTTATTGGTTCCTGTCTTAGTAATAGAACGCAAGTTGTGCAAGTGAATAGTAGGTGTTCTTCACCCAAATCTATAACATATGGAGTTCCTCAAGGGTCTGTTCTGGGTGACTTTTATTTATTATCGTGGTAAATGACTTGCCTTATTGGTTAATTATTGGGCATTCCGTAGGATTTAAAGCAAGGTGGACAGATTGAATCTATGGTCGCCTTTGTAGCCCAATGTGGCCAATAAGTGTTTCAACACCAAATACAAAGTATGGTATTCTCCAAAGTTAAAGTTACTGGAAATAAAATTATTATTTTATCACAGCTATTAAAATGTTCAAAGTCCGATAGGTCAAATAGTATTATAAAGGAAATTAGGAAGTATAAAGCAGAATAAAAATGTGAAATTTCGAAATCAAAAAATAATTATAATGGTTATCTAGTGCAAAGTGCTAAAAATAAATGTAAAGGAGCTTGAAAAATTACAAATAATGAATCAGGTAAAGCTTTAAATAGTAATTCTATTTATAGAGGCATTTCAGCTGAAGATTTTAACAATAATTTTATTGACCGTGTAAATAACATTCAAGATAATATAAATATTCATTGTAAATCAGCCGAGGAGATAATCTGTAGCACTGGTTGTGTGACATCTATATTTTAGTGGCATGCTGTAGATCATGATTATCTTATGAAATTAATTACCAGTCTCAATAACTCTAATTGTAAACATTACTACTGCTTCAGTAAAAATCTGTTGAAGAAAATATTTCTATCTATTACTCATCCACTTGTGGTCATAAATCAGTGCTTATATAAAGGTCGTTTTCCTGATATTCTTAAGATTTCAAAAACAATACCAATTTTTAAGAAACATGAAAAATATGCTCTTTCTAACTATAGATCTATCTCTCTTGTGCCTATGTTTTTCTAAAGTCTTTGTATTGGTAGTAGTTAATCAGTTGTCTCTTTACTTTGAACATCATGTGTTATTTCATGAACTTCAGTTTGGTTTTAGAAAGGGTATGCTGTCTCTCAATGAATATTTTGGATTTTTTAATCTCTTGAAGCAAAAGTAATCCCTTCTTCTTCTTTATATGAGTTGTCTAGAGCTTTTGAATGTTTGCCCATAATATTTTGTTAAAAAATTAGCCTATTATGATGTATGTGGAAAGGAAAATTATTTTATTGGTTCCTGTCTTAGTAATAGAACGCAAGTTGTGCAAGTGAATAGTAGGTGTTCTTCACCCAAATCTATAACATATGGAGTTCCTCAAGGGTCTGTTCTGGGTGACTTTTATTTATTATCGTGGTAAATGACTTGCCTTATTGGTTAATTATTGGGCATTCCGTAGGATTTAAAGCAAGGTGGACAGATTGAATCTATGGTCGCCTTTGTAGCCCAATGTGGCCAATAAGTGTTTCAACACCAAATACAAAGTATGGTATTCTCCAAAGTTAAAGTTACTGGAAATAAAATTATTATTTTATCACAGCTATTAAAATGTTCAAAGTCCGATAGGTCAAATAGTATTATAAAGGAAATTAGGAAGTATAAAGCAGAATAAAAATGTGAAATTTCGAAATCAAAAAATAATTATAATGGTTATCTAGTGCAAAGTGCTAAAAATAAATGTAAAGGAGCTTGAAAAATTACAAATAATGAATCAGGTAAAGCTTTAAATAGTAATTCTATTTATAGAGGCATTTCAGCTGAAGATTTTAACAATAATTTTATTGACTGTGTAAATAACATTCAAGATAATATAAATATTCATTGTAAATCAGCCGAGGAGATAATCTGTAGCACTGGTTGTGTGACATCTATATTTTAGTGGCATGCTGTAGATCATGATTATCTTATGAAATTAATTACCAGTCTCAATAACTCTAATTGTAAACATTACTACTGTTTCAGTAAAAATCTGTTGAAGAAAATATTTCTATCTATTACTCATCCACTTGTGGTCATAAATCTTGCTTATATAAAGGTAGTTTTCCTGATATTCTTAAGATTACAAAAACAATACCAATTTTTAAGAAACATGAAAAATATGCTCTTTCTAACTATAGATCTATCTCTCTTGTGCCTATGTTTTTCTAAAGTCTTTGTATTGGTAGTAGTTAATCAGTTGTCTCTTTACTTTGAACGTCATGTGTTATTTCATGAACTTCAGTTTGGTTTTAGAAAGGGTATGCTGTCTCTCAATGAATATTTTGGATTTGTTAATCTCTTGAAGCAAAAGTAAACCCTTCTTCTTCTTTATATGATTTGTCTAGAGCTTTTGAATGTTTGCCCATAATATTTTGTTAAAAAATTAGCCTATTATGGTGTTTATGGAAAGGAAAATTATTTTATTGCCTCCTGTTTTAGTAATAGAACGCAAGTTGTGGAAGCGAATGGTAGGTGTTCTTCACCCAAATCTATAACATGTGGAGTTCCTCAAGGGTCTGTTCTGGGTGACTTTTATTTATTGTCGTGGTAAATGACTTGCCTTATTGGTTAATTAAGCAACTATTTATACGCAGGTGATACTATTGTTCTTATTCTGGAATAGATGATGATGGAGGCATGACTAATGGATTGGTTCAATGCTAGCGATTTAAGCTTTAACTTGAAAAAGACACAACATATTGATTTCGATCTAATAAAGAGTAATGATTATAATGCTGTTAAATTTTTAGAAATTTATGTCGATAGGAGTATAACTTGGAATTGTCACACTACTACTTCATGTCGGAAACTTTCTAGAATAATACATTTGCTTAAAAGATTCAAACAAAATGTTTCTATATCCATTTTGTTAAATGCATATCATGGACTTTTTCACAGTTTACTTAGTTATGGTATAATGTTATGGGGCAACAGTAGCAGAGTCAAGGGTGTGTTTTTATCGCAAAAGAAAGCCATTCGTACCACTGCTAATATATCCTCGAGAGTTACATGCAGAAACTTTTTTAAGGAGCTTTCTATTATGACTCTTCCATCAGTGTATATTTTTAGCTGGATTATGTATGTTCATGAACATTTTAATGAATACACTTTACGTAATGATGTATATAGTTATAATGAAGAGGATGCAGCAACTTATTAATACCATCGTGTAGACTGAGTAAGTCAATGAATAATCATCCTGATCCTTGTATTACTCTGAAACTTAACAACAAATTACCGCTTGCCACAAAATTTGTTTTTATTTTAAAATTGTAATAGAGATGCTGTTATAATAATTTGTGTTGGTGCTGTATGACGAAGCCTATTACAAATTCTATTTGTTCAATCGCTAATACAAATCTATCTACTTTAAGTAAGATGTAGGATGCGTTTATCGGAGGGGGACACCTCGCCACTGCGACAAGCTTGACCTATTGTGGCTACACACCCTGGGAGGCAGGGATGGGATGAAGGAGCTATAGGAGGTCTAAGGTCCGCAGGCAGACGGTCTCACAGAGACGCGCAGAAGTCCCAAATATTTCCAGTTTGAACATCCGCGCACAAGTAGAGGCGAAGAATCCCGAGAGACGGCGACGAAGCAACCCTAATGGGCGGGACAAAGCTCCCTGGCGTTTACGGGGAGAAATCTTTCCAATGCACAAGCATCTACGCCATCTGCCCGACACCGCCAGTACTGCAGACTTCAAAAATATACCGGAAACGTGAAAGGCATAGATGAAATGAAAGGAAATGTGGGAAAGGAGAAGTTGTGGTGGAACACACCACCCCGGCATTCGTCTAGGCGACCAGAGGAAAACCACGAAAAAACCTATGGTCAGGGTGGGCGGCGAACCCGGGACCGAATGCGGGCCACAGACGTTGCGACTGAGCCATTCTTCTCGGTTCTACTTTAAGTATAGCGTGACTCTGTAGTTTTTACAAATAATATGCTATAATTTCTTCATCATAATTAACAAGTAGTCTCAGAATTCAGTACAAAAATCGCATTACAGATTACATGCTTTAGATATATAAATTACTAGCTTTCTTACCCGGCATTTGTAAGTAAGGGGTTGAAAATAAGGACGGATTAGTTTTTGAAAGTCCTGAGCGGCCTAAAATGTTCACTCGTACAATTTTCACACGCGTAAGTGTCCAAAGTTTTGTCCAGATTGGTCAAATGGTGAAAATTTGTGTATAAGCAGTGGAAAATATGTGTAGGAATAGTATTTTGTAGTTCTGAGGTGCCTGTAACTTTCACCAAGTCCTGAAGCTCAAGCCCATAAATTTGTCTCCTAATTGGCCAAACTAAAATCTGCCTATAAGGGGTTGAAAATAAAGGATAAAGGTAGTTTCTAAAAGGTTCGAAGTACAGGGAGAGCCAAAAGAACTACGAACCGGCTGCGCGGTGTTTTTCCTGTCCGCGTCCTTGGCGCTCGTTGCCGTCTGCCGCTATCATAGAAAGGCGCGGATGAAACCATACAACATTTTTAGAACTACTTTTAAAGGTTTTACTCAACAACTTTATGAAAGTGTGTTTGAGGACAGAATTATTAGTACAGATTTGTGGCCACCTCGGTCCCCCGACCTAACCCCCTGTGATTTCTATCTCTAGGGTAACTTAAAACAAAGTATACAAGACAACCCCACACATCCTGGAGGAATTAAAACAAAATATCCGCCAGGAAATTGCCAGCATTTCTCAACGTGAACTACGGCGAGTGATGGATAGTTTCCTAAAGAGGTGCCAAAAATTTATGGACAACGACGGTGGCCAGTTTCAGCATCTCCTTTCATCAAATTGGTAAGTAGAGCCATTAAAAGTAGTTTTAAAAATGTATAGTTTCATCAGTCCCTTTTTATGATAGTGGCAGACGGCTACGAGCGCCGAGGACGCGAACAGAAAAAACCGCACAGCCGGTTTGTAGTTTTTTGGCTCTCTCTGTACTATATGAATGGAAACAAGAGTTGGGTTGCTTCTGGAAGTTGTTACATAACTTACGTCCTTCGCCAGATCTTGTTGAGTATGTGAGTATGACCAGGTAACGGAGGGGACACCTCCCACCTCGACACAACGCGAATAAGGTCATTTATAAGAAAATTTGGTGATATGGGCGCGATATGCAACTCCCCCATACAGTAACTCAATTTTAAAGGTTTCAAACCTGCTAACTTTGTGCTGGGCTTCATTAAAAGTTAATAAACCAAACATTATCCTGTGAAATTCAAGGAAATGAGTTTGAAATTGGGTGACAACCATATGAAAACTAGTTTAAAAATGTTGGGAAATATATTGTAGTCTATGTTTGTCCGGAAGAACAGTGCTTTATAGTGGTGAAAGATTTCTCTTTTTATACTATTAGTTACAGAGCATTGTAACTGGAGCAGAAGTCTAAATTAAAAAAACAAAGGAAACAAAACTTAAGTGGCATGGAAATGGTATATTGGCAACGTTGTTGCGAAATAACTAAAAGAATTAGAGAACAAATGGATGTAAATACAGTGAAACCTGCCCAAATCGGACACTGAATAAGCTGCAATACTATTTCAGAAAAGAAGCTTCCCTCCAGAAGGAAATCATACAATTTATCTTTAAGTTTTCCTGAATGATACAGAAACTGCTTCACCATCAATACGGGAAAGTTCTGCAACTGCTCAAAATGGAAAAATGCCATATTGAAACGCATTTGCTTAGGGATACGCTGTGGTTCCAAGGAAACTGCAAATGTTTTATGTACCTGGTGTGCAAAACCTAAGGACGAAAGTAATCTTCGCATGCTGTGACACTGCCAAGTAACATAGCTCGATGAAACTTGAATCATACATAGAGGGAACTGCTATGATATGCTACAGTAGGCAACTAAACGAAATATGCAATGAGACGAACAGAAATGTCACTGTTATTTATAGACTATAAGCTACACTAAAGTCAATACGACATATGATGGCTCTCTAGATTTACAGAAACAGATACATGGTGGTTAAAAGGGTGTATGATCACCACGGACAGCAATGCATGCTCTGCATCGTGCTCCCATGCTGGCCGCAAGGTTGGTAAGCAGTTCTTGTGGTAGGGCGTTCCATTCCTCCACCAGCGCTGTTGACAAATGTTGGATGGTCGTTGGTGCATGTGGATGTGCTGCAATGCGTCTCCCCAAAGCATCCCACACGTGTTGGATGGGATTTAAATCAGGGGAACGGGCAGGCCAGTCCATTCGCCAAATATCCTCTCGTTCCAAGAGATCCTCCACGTGTGCTGTTCGATGCGGTCGCGCATTGTCATCCTAAAATGAAGTCAGGGCCGACTGCATCCCTGAAAAGACGCACATGGGGAAGGAGTACAGTATCACAATAACACTGATCAGTGAGCGTACCGTGTTCAAAGATTTGGAGGTCGGTGCGCCCATGCAACATTATGCCTCCCCAAACCATAACACCCGGACCACCAAAACGATTATGTTCAAGAATGTTCCTGGGTTCATTACGTGTTCCCACCTCTCGCCAGATGAGGGTACGTAGAGAATCACTACTTAGACTGAATCTGCTCTCATCAGAGAAAACCACGCGACCCCATTCCTCGTTGGTCCAATTTTGATGTTCTTGGGAACATCGCAAACGGTGCCGCCGATGTGCGGATGTCAATGGAACACAACGTACTGGCCGCCGGGCAAAGAGACCACCTCTGTGTAGTCGCCGTGCAACTGTGTATCGTGAGATTGCGTGCCTAGCTGTCCTGTTAAATGTGGTTGCAATTGCACCCGCTGTTTGGCGTGGATCCCTTCTTGCCTGTTGCACAATGTAGCGGTCATCTGCTGCTGTAGTTGAGCGTGGTCGACCCCCACCTCTCCTTGGGACAGCAGTGCCTGTGGTTTGGATGTTTCCCCATGCACATGAAACAATGCTGTGAGCAATTGCAAACTCCTGAATAACATTCGTCACACTTCGCCCTTCTTCCAGTTTCCCGATGGTTCTTCCCCGTGCCAAGTCATCCAAATGGTGTCTACGGGTCATATTGTAATGAAGAACACCACTACAGTTCACCGTAACAGCTCGCTAATTGCCACACACCGTCTTGTCCTGTTTCGTCAACTGCCCCGTGTTGCGGAACCAGACCCATTTGGCACTATAGGCCACAGAACAGCAAACTATTAGAAGTGCAACTCCCGTGTTAAACGTTGGAAACACGAGGGCGATCGCAGCGTGAGTAGTGATCTGGGGTTGAACTAAACTATGAAAAATCGTGCTCTCGGATGATGACGTCACTCGTAGCTACTACAGCTGTATTTTTCATACCTGCCTAGCTGTCTGCTCAGCTGATCATATGTTCCAATATTGTATCGCTACTGACGACGTACAAAGTTAATTACGTGAGCTTCAATAATCGTGATTGCACTTGGAGTTATTCATATTTCTTTTTAAAGGAGTCGATTAAAGCTCACATAAAATAACTTGTCACTGTCATCTGTAGCAATACAATATTAGAACACAATTATGATCAGTTGAACACTCACAGCTAGGCTAGTATGAAAAACACAACTGTTTATTCCTGTGTAACTTATTAAATTATCCAATAGTCGGCACATACATTGCTTTTTATATAATATTATTGGGGTTAATAGTGGTTGCTGAATGTTTCTATGTCATAATACATAATGGTCACATTTAAATTTTTGAGAGTGAATGAGATCCAGCACCTTGCAATAATTTCTTCTGCATGCTTCATAGTAAAATCTTTTGCACTTAAACTGCCTCCATGGTTTGTTTGAACTTCCAACCAACAGTAGGATGTGGAATTTGACAGGAAAATTGGAAGAATAACACAGGTTTGACACTTGTTATTTTATTCTACTCTAGATAGCGCAATACAATTTGACATGAATAACTTAATTCCATTTCCTACAAAGAAACTTCTGCACACATTATATGCAATAGTGTAGCTATTGTTTGTCATTCACTAAATTGCTATTAGCAGTGCAATAAATGTCATTAGCAAGTTTCACCACACCATTTAACACTATTAATGTCATTGTCACTCTCTGTGCTCTGACTTGAAACACCATCACTGGACACAAATAGCCACAACTTAACTCCAACTTTCCATTGTGTATATCCTAGAATTAAATAGAACACACATGTTTAAACTACCCTTAAAAGTAGGTTTCTGAAAAGAGAAATTACTTACATTAAGGAAAAATTTGTGGTTACAAACACCTTGTATTACACACTATCCACTGTAAACCAGAGTTCTCTCTGATGTAAACAAAGCATATGCTTCCTCTTGTCTTCAAACTAAGCACTACGCTTATGCCAATGTAAATAATTCCTTAAACGTATTGTGTCATGAAACATTGGAGTAGGAAAGGTATAGAACTACACATTTTATTGTGATTATCGTAAGAACTCATTGTGAAAGGTTATGGATATATAGTAACTGTTAAGAGATTACAAAATATGATTTTCTTAATTCTACCTGCTATTGCATTAACAATCAAAGAGTATCTTTTTGTTAATTATCAACTGTATGGATGACTGCTATTCTCTTGCCTATATGAGAAATACAGCAATGAATTCTCAGCATTGCTATCTGAGTACCAAATAAACTCTTTGCATAACACAGGAAATATGATAAGCAAACAGTCATTCATAATACGCTAGCACTCATATGCTCAGCTCAAGTCAAATCTTCGACTTTATCAGTTAATGTTTGAGTTGCCATGACAAAGGAAGAAGTGCATAGTGTGAATAAGCTGTTTTAACACAAAACTGGGAAACCGTTAAAAAGTGGCAAAAAAGTTTGGTTGATAAAGTGCTAAATGAGAAGGAAACAACACTTTTTATTGTAAAACCACCACCACTTTGTGTTACTTGAACAAAATAAAATTCAATATATGCAAAGGATCCATGGATCTTTTCATTGAAGGTTCAATGAATCAGATCTTTTGAAGGATCCTTCGAACTGTTATTTATAGTGAAATTTTAAATACTTTTCATTAAAAAAATTACTAACCTTCTGTGAATTCAGAAAACTAAGCTTATATATATATAAATAAACAAACCTAATGCTAACCTTCCATAAATTCAGAAACCTAAGCTTATATAAAAAAAACCTAACCTCCCATAGTAACTTGGATGCAATGTGCTGTATATGAAAAGTGTTTAAAATACGTAGTGTGTTAAAATGTTCACTATAAATAACAGATCAAAGGATCATTCAGAAGATCCAATTCATTGAAGAGATTCATGAAACCTTCACTGAAAAGAGCCATGGGTTGTTTGCATATACACAATAGTGGATGAGTATATACAATCAGACAAAAAATTCAATGCCATGCCTGGGATTCAAACCAGCAATCTTTAACTTGCCATACCACTGCTCTGCCATCTAAGACTTTCTCTACTCACAGTAAGCTATTTTCATAAGTATTCTACAAATGATTAATCATATATCATGATCAACTTCATGTTTATCATGTGTGTTAACTTAAAAGGCTTCAATACATTTAAAAAATATTAAATGCCCATTACTTCAAAACCTTTGATTTTTGCACAAAAACAACACGATCATTTAAATGCCTATACATTGCTTATAATATCCTGCAACTTAATTACTACTGCACAATGTATCTTTAAGGGAAGGATTTTGTATCATCAAAATTGCTACAAAGTTTAAATGGTAGAAAACAGACACGAAAGATTGGAACCACTTTGGAATTTCAAAGCCTCAGAACACATACTGAAGCCGCTAATTTCACTCAAAACAAACACTTCAGTTATTCTTGGAAACAAATGCTTTTGAGCATCTGTAATAACAGATTACAAGGACATTAATTGTCAAAAAAGCTACCAGAATTTCTATTTTCATACACCATGCCCAGTTCAAAAAAGGACATAGTGGCAGTTAGATAAAAATGCCCAAAAGAGGGTGAATTACTAAAATATATGTGAATGATATCAAATATCTTTCTTCCTTCTGTATTAGAAAATTTCATTTGGGCACTGTCTTAAAAGAATTATAGTATCATTGGCATGCTATCCTTGACAGTTAGTGTGTCAGTCCACCAATAATCCTACATTTTTTAATTATACAAGAGTATCACTCGCATGATCTGCATCTATGTGTTTGAATATTAGCACAGTAACATGCTAATTAATTTGCATTAAAGGTTGATTTTACCTTACCTACTTTTGGCTGTGATCTCCACCCATCAATTATGAAGTGCAAACACGAAAATTAATCGTATATTCCACTGTCTGGATGACTCACAATATCTGAAAATTAAATCAGGACAATATAAAATTCAGCAACACTAAGAAGATCTTAAAAACTTAACCTCTCATCTAGCACTCTCATGCTGGAAACTTAATAACATACCTTCAGATTCTATGTCACCAATCGGGACTCGAACCACAACACTGGAAGGAATGTAAATCGTAGGCGTATCCCCTCTGTCTGAACGGCTCAATGTATCTGAAAATTAATTCGTTATATAAAAATGTTGCAACATACAGTAACCTATCAGTTTTCTACCTCATTCTACGAATATCACTGAAGTTAATAGAAAATACCAATATTACAACAAATATACATTCAATCAGAAATAGCGTAAATGTATGATTACCGTCTCGGCTTTGTTCCTGATGAAAAAACTTCGGGCGAAAACTTCCAGCTATAAAAATCCAAGATGGTCCCTTTCGTCGTGCCTCTGCCATTTAGTTCGTTACGAACGTCCAAACTTGAAACAGCCAATCAGAAAATTCGCCTTTCCCGCAAAAGTACAACTAGTGACACACCGTGTCCATGTGGGGAGTTAGTGCCTGTGTTTCCACTTAGCCAATCCCACAATCACCCCTGTGCTATAGGCTCACTACTCACGCCATGTGATGTCCAACTTTCTGTGTACGTGTGAGAGACCTCTGGCAACATGCTCCCGCACCTTCATCTACTTCCACCAAGTAGTTCATTTGTTATGTTACTTTACCCATCTCGTCCTTAGCTTTTGCACACCAGTGTATTTTATTTTGAGATGGTGTGCTTCGAAGGAAGCTGCAAATGTAGGTTATTAAGGTAAATGTGATTTCTTTTATATACCTAAGCGGAGACCGTGTCAAGGACGAAATGAAGCAGTTACAGTTGTAAATGTGTGTTTTCCTTCAGTGTTATCTGTTGCTTCGTACGGTGTATTGTAAGAAAAGCTAAAAATGTAAGGTTTTTGTTAAAGGATAAAGTGAAAATGATCGAATTACCTAAAGGAAAAAGGGAAACATTAATGCTACAGTTCAAATGTGGCGAAATGTAAATCTACTAAAGTTTAAAAAATAAAGAACGCATAATGAGTGAATAATTTGGTTACTGCAAGGACAAAGAGACTCAAATGCATAGTGTAAAATTTCTAAATTAGTGTTGTGATGAATATATTGTTGAAAAGACGGTGAGACTGAAATAATGCTCGTATGTAACACACAATATTGGATTATGCAGTGGATATAAAACTACATATTATGCACAAAGCGAGTGTTTTCTAATAAAATGTATGACATTGAAACTATTTGGCATAGTGTTTACGACTGATCTTACAACTATGCATAGGAAAAACATCCGGAATGTTTGAAAAGGAAACCTTGTCAAAACGGAAAAAATCAGCATCATGTTACTTCCGTCTTGAACAGGTTTCGACACCATAGAATGAAAACAAAGCTGAAGAGGAATGTTGGCCAAAGAATATTCTTGAAAAGATTCCCATAGAACGAAGAAGGGGAAGACCAAGAGATGAGCCTGGATCCACAACATATGTATCAGCTAGGACAGACAGAAATCGTCTAGAGGGAGGCTGGGAACTGAGATACTACAAATGACCTTCGGTTTTATTTATATGACCCATTTCCTTGAGCTCAGTTCTCAAGCATACAAATATTTGTCGACACAACATCGAATACCGCCGCAGTACCGTGTTGTAAACAGGACGGGAGAGCCTGTAATGTATTGATTGAAATGCGCATAGAATAGCAGAAACCTGATAATTAGACCGCGCAAGAGTTCAGTGAATGCAGACGACACAGAAGCTATAGCAACCTCCCACAAAGGACTAGATTATTGATTATACGGCTTTGTTAACGCTGCAATACAACGGCAAGCAACCGCAATGAAAATTTGCGCGTCGGCATTTTCATACAATGCGAATTTACAGAGCCATATACTGCGCTGTTGTTCCAACTGACTGGAGAAGAACTGAAACTGCTCTCGCTGGAATATTGCGCGTATGATGACAAATATAACCAACGACTCTTAAAGAAAATTCTGATGTGATACATTCACATGACTTTCTTTACCCTCTATCGTTTATTAGTGGGTATGCAATCTATTCTTACTAAAGCTTAGTTTTTGTATATATAGTTCATTTTAATCCCAATAAAGCTTTG
Organism: Deroplatys truncata; assembly: GCA_030765065.1. Lineage (NCBI taxonomy): Eukaryota > Metazoa > Arthropoda > Insecta > Mantodea > Mantidae > Deroplatys > Deroplatys truncata. The sequence goes on from CM060990.1 coordinate 638,869,039, forward strand.
TATAAATAGCTACATACATTACGCATTTCATTATAGATACGGAAGGGAACAGCGATAGTCAAATGTTTAAGAACTGACGCTATGTGCTGGCCTTCCATACTCTTTCCATGCAATCGCGAGAAGCAACTGAATGTCGACAGGCTTTAAAAGAATGACAAACAATTCCAATTGATAACGGATATCTCAGAAGTGGCTTATGCCACAACAAAATTATTTGAAATAAATTTAGTGTTTTAAAGGGATCTACATTTTTTGTGCAATATGTTTTCGTCTACCACTTAACGCTTCCTAGTTATACAAGACTATACAAAAGTCCTTCCGAATTAAGAGGACTTCACAGACTATTCCCAGAAAATTGAAGATATACGTTTTATTTGACATGTAAATATTTTAATATATGGCATTTTAATCAAAATCATTTGTCATTTTTGAGAAAATAAAAATTTCGAAAAACGTTCCATGTAAATGGTAGTTTGGAGTGGGGGATTTTCTTGAAAATATTCTTGTCATGTCCTTGGAAGATGTTGAACTTAAATAAAAGGTTTGGTATTTGTCCAATTTTTCGTTTTTCAGTTATGCTGTTCACATACACACACACACACACACACGGACTTTTTTTTCTATAAATGCCTTTTTGGTTTGAGGTGATCTCAAAACATGCATTTCCGGTAAAATCTCGATACAGAATTTTGGGGTGGAATACAATACTTCCACTAGCTACTAAAAAAACATGTGATCCAATGATGATGACGGTAACAACAACAACAACAATAATAATAATAATAATGATTGGCTACTAGGATTACGAAAAGTTGTTACAGTGCATCGGAATTCAAACTGTACTAAGCTAAAGTCGTCGTCGCTTCTAACGCTGCCCATATGGCCTATGGCCTTCGGGGATACCTCATTCCACCAATTGATGACTGGACGCATTTTTGAGGTGGAAGTACCCAGCTAGCGGTATCCGTTGCCTTCGATAGTAGGGTGATGAGGATGGTGCCGGAATGAGAGGACCTACAGCTTTTACTGTGGACTCCGAACCACATTGTGCCTTGGGGATATTTCACATGAGCAACTCAAAGGTGAAGGCGTGGATGGATAAGACTTAAAGCCGCCACTCCCGAGTCGGGAATCGAACCCCGGATCCTCGATACGAGAGCTGGAAGCGAGACCACTGTGCTACCGCGGCACCCAGTTTAGTATTGTTGATACATGATTTTTAAACTTATTTCTATTCACGATGTCGGTAAAATTAATTGCTATACTACTGTGAATTTTGAAACTGTGTGGTTTGCCCTACATTAGTCCCAAATACAGCAATGTAAAAGAAACATTTAGAGGAACACGACACGGCAATTGCAGAGTTTACAAAGGCAGCTGGAAAATTTTGGGAACCACTGCCATATACCCTCTGCTTGACTTCGTTAATTACCTCTGCTTTTTTGTGTATACCTTCTACCTCGGTTTCGTTTTCTCATTTTCCTTTTTTCTCTTAATCTGACCTTACTGGAAGTCAACAATGGACACGCGCTCACAGTATAATCATCAATACCTTTTGAAGAGTCACGCTGTTTAGCATTTCTCTTCCATCTGTTGAATAATATACGAAGCACTCCTCCTCTTCCTCTTCTGTTCTACCACGACGTGAAAATACCATTGAACCGAGCCCTTTCGATCGATCAAAACAGCGCGATTTCGAAATCATGTTTCATTGCACGCTTCGTGTTTAAATGTGGTCTACAAGTTAATATTTCTAAGTTTTCATCCTAAAATTCCTTATGTTTGCTTCTTGTGTAAGAGGTAATCGGAATTTTGTTGTTTATGAGGTACCGCTCATTAACGTTAGGACCTTGGGCCCTTGGAGACACACCGTCTGAAATTTTGCTTATCGGCGGCTTCAGGATGTTAACCTGTGATATTTTAAAACTGCGTTTTACCCGGTAATTGTTTTTTACCATATATTTGTATGCTAATGTAATGAAACATCACTCATTGTTAACTTCGGTACTTTCCTTTTGTTTTACAACAAACTGCTCAGAATATGTGCATTAACCTCTTATATATAAAGATAACCCTATAGTTTCACTATGCATTTCGTTGCAGGTATAAGGGGGACACAGAAAGCAGAATAGTTAGGCATATATCTCTATATGCTGGCCTTGAAATTCCGTACTCTTTCCACGATATCGCGGGAAACAGCTGAATAGCGGCAGTGCTTTAAAAATGGCAAAAGATATTGAACAATTCAAACCACTAATAACGGATATGTCGGTTACGGCTGATGCCACAGAAAAAATATTTGAAATAAATTGTGTGTTTTAAAGGGATCTACATTTTTTGTGCAGTAAGCTTTTATATAGTATCTTGCGGTTAAGCCGTTTTACGAAATTATATGAAATTCCTCCCGATTCAACAGAACCTCAAAGGCTATTCTCAGAAATTCAAGATATACATTTTATTTGTCATGTAAATATCTTAACATATGCCGTTTTAACAAAATCTTTAAGAGCATTTTTTTAAAGAAAATAAAAATTTCCTAAAGCTTTCCCACGTAAAGGGTAGCTTGGGTTGGGGGAATTGTTTTGCAAGTCTTTGTGTGGCATCTTTGAAAAATACTGAATTTAAATAATAAGTATGGTATTTGTCTGCATTTCGCTTTGAGTTATGCTGTTCACAAGACACACACACACACACACACACACACACACACACACACACACACACACACACACACACACACACACACACACACACACACACACAGGGGACGTTTTTACTAAACATTCTTTTTTGGGTTCAGGGTGCCCCAAAACATATATTTCAGGTGAAATATCGACATCGAATTTTTGGTGAAGTGTGAAAGGTAAAAATGAAAAAGTAATGAAAAATTAAAATCAATAATAACGGAGATCTCAAAAATGGTTGATGTTACAAAATAGTTATTTAAAATAAATTGTGTTTTAAAAAGCCCTTTATATATCTATATATAGATATATACATATATGTATATATAATATATAAAGAACTCTTTAAAACACACACACACATATATATATAATGTTTTTACCATATTTACCATTAGTAAATTGGTTTGAGGTAAATGATATATATTGGTACGTTTTTGTCCATCTCTTACGGTTTACCCGTTTTACAAAATTATACCAAAATTCCTTCAACGAAGGGGACTTCACATACTATTCCCAGAAAATTCAAGATATATATTTTATCTGTCGTGTAAATATTTCAAATATATGCTATTTTAACCACAATCATTAGCCATTTTTGAGAAAATAAGAAAAATATAGAAACGTTTCTCATATAAAGGGTAGTTCGGGGTGGGGTATTTTCTTGACAATCTTCGTATAGCATCTTTGGAAGATAATGAACTAAAATACCAATTTTGGTGTATCCAATATTTATCGTTTCTGAGTTATGATCTTCATAAGCAAAGGCGCGCGCGGATGTGGACCTTTTTCTAAAAAAGCTTTTTGTTTTAGATTCAAGAGGCCTCAAAACATGTATTTCCGGTGAAGTTCTCGGCATCAAATGCAGTACATTCCTTTATGTTTTTTCATCATCGGAGGGAACTGGCACTACTCCAGTGTGAGTATTGTACCTATGCCCCACAAGGGAGGAGACACCAGGCGGCCGGAACCAGAAGTAGCGGCACAGCAATGGCAGGGTCCCTATAGCTTCCAAAATGATACGTCACGGCAGTCGGACCGGCAGACCGGGAACCCCCGCCCCACACAGAGGATCCATCATCCCGCTGCGAAGGGGCGGTACGTTTACCCCGGCAACCAGCTGAAAGCCGAGGGACGGAAAAAGCTTCACAGAGAGCATCATTTTGCGCTGCCACGCCGCACCGAAACATCATCGCCGACACTTCCAAGCCTGAAACAGACCTAACGGGCTAAGGATGAATTAAATGGAGGGATAGGAAATTCGAGGGCTGAAAGGAACCAGCATTCGCTGACGATCTGGTAAAACCCCCGCTAAAACTCATGGGTCAGAGCGAGCGGTCGCGGGAATTGAACCCGGGACAGCCCGATTGCGAGTCGCACGCATTATCACGGCGCACCTCGCTCGGTACCTATCCTTTTATTTAGTATAGGTCGGTGGCAGAAGTAAAAAGAAATGGTACCAGAAATATCTGCTGCAATCTGCTTCACTGTTTGGCATTTAGGCCATTTCTAATATCAAGTCTTCAACTCTTGTCGAGAACTCTCGACGCTTCTCAAGTATCTACTAGTCCATTCCAAACCAGAGTGCCTTTCACTGAAAACAAGCTCTTTGTATTATCCGCGCGAAAGTAGTTCGCAATCCCCGCCCATAATGGCTGCTTGTTCCCCTCCCACTGCTTGTTGAACACTATTTAATCTATAAAAAGGCGCCCTGCGTGAGAATCATAGTTCAAAATGCAACCTGAGGTAACAATTGATTTTATAAGTATGCTGCAATGAACATTTTACTTACGTTAATCACAATCCTCGGGCAAAAGTGCAACACCCAAATCCGAATCCTCCGAAGATGACTCAGCTGCCGTATAGGAATCAGAACTGCTCTCCAAAATAATGACAAGCTTATCCACAATTCCACAGCACTGTCGCACTTAAAACAAGTTCCCACATGTTATCCTCTTCTATGTTGTATTATGTCTGTTTATATTCTCTGCTTTCGTTACACTTCACTGAAACGCCTATAAAATCCGATATTAGTTTCCTAATATGCAATAATGCAAGTGTCGGGTATTTTTGTAATAGTGAGTTGAATAGATGAAGTATTGTTTGTTTTTAGCCACTTTTTAAATGTTTCCCGCTTGTGTGTTTGAACAGTTTATTCGCACTACACGCACCTTCCTCTGCCATGTGAGCACAAATGCCAACTGACTAAATCACAAGATTTGACCTGAGCTGAGCATTTGTGTGCTAGCGTATTATGAACGACAGTTCGCTTATCATATATCCTGTGTTACGCAAATTGTTTATTGGGTACTCAGATAGCACCTCTGGGAATTCATTGTTGCATTTCTTGTGTATGTAAGAGATTGGCAGTCGTTTATACGGTTGGTATTAACTAGCAAGATGCTCTCGGCGTTGGCGCAACAGCAGGCGAAAATCATATTTTGTAATCTTTTAACAGCTAGTATATATCCATTACCTTTAACATGAGTTCTTATGATAACAGCAATAAAATGTGCAGTTCTATACCTTTCCTGCTCTAATATTTCATAATACAATACATGTATTAAGGAACTACTTACGTTGGCGTAAGAGTATATTCTTGGGTTCGTGACAAGCCGAAGCACGTGCTTCTGATTACATCAGAGGGAACTCTGGTTTGGAATGGACAATAGCTGTCGCAAATGGCAACGCTAATACACTTTGCCCCATGCAACACGAGTGGCGCAGGTGCCTACAGATGTAGCTTTTAAGAAATACCCAGACAAATGTTATCTCTGAAATTCAAGGATGTTGCCACTCGCTAGCCACCTTGACTCTCTGCCAAACCAAGTTCAGTCGAGTGCTGTGCTTCTGGAAAGGAACACAAGTATTGCGTAACAAATACGTCATTGCTGTGGGTCTCCTCACATGCAGCTGTAACCGTTACGTCACGTATGCCTACCTAAATGCATAAAAATGAACCATGATGACGACATAGTGCATCATACATGGGTGGAACGCGTTGTATGCTAAAATAGTAAACAAAATTCAGAGAGAGGCCTTCTTTCAAATCCATTTGGTGCTTTATTTTCATAGTGAAAGTTTAACAGCTGCTACAAAGCGCATGTGGTGGGGGGGACAATGTTTTTAAGAGTAGTTATGTGTTTCATACACCGGAAACGTGCAGAAAAGGAAAGAAAACACACTGGGAGAAGAGTTCTAAGACATTCATACGCCGCGTATTTGATATTGACCAATAAGGTTTATCAATGCCTAGGTTATTTATCTTATAATATGCTTGCAAAGTTGCGATGTTGTCGGATAAAACGTCGGTTTGTTACTGAACCGTAATGGTATTATAACGCATCTCCTCATTCATCAATTCTGGGAAAACTAGAAAATCGTTATTCAACGCTCAGCTTTGAAAATTGTGTTATCAATCAATGCACATTCAAATAATGCCAATTTTTAAATAACGGGAGAGCCAAGAAACTACGAACCGGCTGCGCTGTGTTTTTCCGCTGCGTGTGTGGAAACATAATGACGCACTGCTGCTATAAACAAGGTCACGCTGTTGATATGGATTTGCTCTGCGGTGCGCAGTGCAGTATTGAGTTGACGGTGATGTGATGTACTTCAATTATTACGAATTATTTATTATTTTGTCCTGTACTTAGTCACAAAGTATATTATGGCTCAGTATATGATTTCTACTTCACAGAGTGTATATATTACTGATTCGTATGTGTTAACTTAGTCAGCTCGCCAAGTGAAAGTACGATTTGCAGAAAGATTTCCAGGTGTAAAAGTTCCAGGCCGTACAACAATCCATGAACTTTACAATACGTAAATGTCAGGCCACAGGAAGTGTTCAGGCCTGTGGTTCAGGCTAAGAAATCTAAAAGAGGGCGTACGGTTCTTACTGAAGAAACATTAGATGACATCGGTCATCGTTTGGGGAATTCCCCCAAAAATCACTTAGGCGTCTTTCACAACAGGCAGGCATTTCTTATAGCTTTGCGCGAAGAGCTACCAAATTGCTGAAATTAAAACCATATAACATAACTGACACGTGATCTCCAACCAGGTGATCCTGCAATTAGGCGCACATTTTGTGCGTGGAGTCTCAATAGTGTACACAATGGCGAAATAGAACTATATTTAATATTTTTCACGGACGAGGCTTGGTTCCACCTTCATGAATATGTGTGTACACAAAACAATCGTTATTGGAGCGCTGACAAATCTTATATTGTTCATGAAGTACCCCTTCATGACGAAAAAATTGGTGTATGGCGCGCCATGAGCGGAGAAAGAGTTATACGCCCAATTTTTTTCGAGTCAACAGTTGACGCCCATATATACGTGAATACAATTTTGCCCCCCTTTTTTTTAGAGAATTAACAAACAGGGAGCGCGATTCTGCCTTTTTTCAACAAGACTCTAACAGCTCATACGGCCAATGTTCGATGAGAACAATTGAAAGTGTGTCTGAGGACAGAATTATTAGTAGAGATTTGTGGCCCTTCGGTCCCCCAACCTAACTCCCTGCGTTTTCTATCTCTGGGGTAACTTAAAACATAAAGTGTAAGACAAACCCACACCCCCTGGGAGAATTAAAACAAAATGTCCGCCAGAAAATTGTCAGCATTTCTCAACGTGAACTACGGCGAGTGATGCATAGTTTCCTAAAGAGGTGCCAAAAATGTATGGACAACGACGGTGGCCAGTTTCAGCATCTCCTTGCATAAAGTTGAGAACTAAAGCCTTTAAAAGTAGTTTTAAAAATGTTGTATGGTTTCATCCGCGCCTTTCTATGATAGCGGCAGACGCAACAAGCGCCGAGGACGAGGACAGGAAAAACATCGCGCAGCCGGTTCGTAAGTTTTTGGCTCTCTCTGAAGATTATATATTGAAAACCAAGCTGACTTTTTTGGATTCTGATTTTAGCTTATCTTAATTTTCAGGTTATTTTCTCATCCTCACTGTTGGTAGCATTGGTTAGTATTGTGGCGAGCACATATAGATTTAGGTTGGTAGGCCTGAATTGAGCCGGCCCTCCCGGAATGAGATGGTAGAACTGTTAGATTCCGAAGGACCAACTCAAGTGTTGGCAGCATTACATATGTTCTAGAAACATCCGAATTTTCGAGTAGCTTGAGTGACGCTTCGACAGGAAGTAGTGGTGAGGATAATTAATTATAAAATAATTGGGATCACTTGTTTCGATCTCTTTAGCTAACATGTCTTTGTAATGTGAGGAACAGTGTTGTGCTCGCTGCACCTGCCTCACGGCAAAGATGAGTTTTGGGTGATGATTTCTTTGTAAACATAAAAGTCCAGGTAACACTTCTTTTGTTATTAAAATTGTCAAAATAACTTCGTCATTTAGAATGTCATTTGAGCTGCCGGTATTCCTCTGTTGCAACCCTTAGTTTCGCATGCCTAGCGAGTTTCATCCCCGTTCATCATGACTTGATTAATGGAATTTGCTAATTTAAACTATACCGTGACAGTATTCTTTAACATTCAATTGGTCATTCATTTATTATGCCGTGGTATGGTAGCTGATACAATGCTGATTTGATTTTGAACAAAACAATAACAAAGTAACTACATATTATTTACATAACATGTTACATTTTATTCATGGAATAGCCTTAACCCTAACAACGGAGAGGGTAAACAGAGAAAGAAGAAGAACAGCCTCGATAAATCTCTTTTGAGGTTACGAAGTTCATCAGATAAATTCGTAACCTCTCGTGCGTAAATGTCAGGATCAGAGTGAAAAAATGAGCAAGTAAATTATATTTTCATTACTTGGTTAGAAAGCAATAGGGGTGAATAGGGTCAGTTACCTGTCTTCCTCCACACCGAAGAGTAAAACATATTAGTACGGCTGCTACATTAGCGACGAACATTCGGAATGAAAATCATCGAATATTCGGTAGTTACCACTATTGAATAATTCGAAAGCTTCTATCTGAATTCCAAGTTTTACTGCATTTAACACTGCGTTTCATGACGACAGGAGTGATTTTATTCGACTGTCTATCTGTAGTCGGGAAGAAATGAACGAATGACTTTTCCTCCAAATGTGCTTACTCTTCATTGTTTCTCAATAATATGTTTACCTCTAAGGTATGAATACAGTTGATCCGATCACTCTTACCCTAGTATACCTAGTGGATCGCATATCCCAAAATAGTCAAGGCTAGAAGGTCCATATTATAGGGAGAGTCGAACCTGCAGAAATCGAATATAGAAGTGAAAAAGAAAAAGTCTCAAGAGGAAACATGCTATTGCATCAGTTGTGCCTTTTGGCACGTCCAAGATATCCCCTTGCAACTTATGTACAAACTTTTTTTACAGAACATTTGGCATCGTTTACTAAACATCACTTTCAAAGTAAGCTCTTGGGGCAGTAACAAACCTTTGTCAGCGTCGGTACCACTTTTTGAAACAGCCATGCACCCCATTTTTTTTCTGTAGAGAGCGCTTTGCAGCATCACTTCCTCGGAAGCGAGCCTCCGCTCTTTGAGGACTTAACTAAACGCCACGCTAATAAGCTAACCAAGTTGCCTAAATAACAGCAGTCTGCCATATGCGCTTGAGGGCACGTGCTACACTCCATGCAGGTAAGTCACATAAGTTGCCTAAATAGAAAGGCAGAGCCAGGTAACTTTCTGTTTGTTTTTGACTATTAGCACACATTATAAACTGAAATATTAATCAACTAGCAAAAAAAGAATTATATGAATATCCACAAAACCAATATTTCATCCCTCTCGAATTTGTCCTTCTCAGAGGTGTAACAGAAGCCTGCGAAGCAATCAAAAGAGCCCGATCTCGAATCTTGGTTGAATCAGTTTACAGGATAAAGGGCTTTCCGAGGTTTATTTCATTCCGAATAAAATATATATGGGGTAACAATAAACGGCTCGGTCTCCTGGCTCATTTGATAAGCCATTATCAAAATGCATTCATATAATACAGGATGTGGGAAAACAATGTGCAGAAAATAATTGTAGAGTGGAAAGGCAGTACCAAAATTAACATTTTGAGGTTAGGAGCATGGGGTCGCAGATATAGTATAATAACAAGAGGGCTGAGAGAACGTAGTTGAAATCTGACTTTACGAAACAACTTCATTTGCCAGTCAAAATGAGATGTAACTCTCACGGCAAGTGTACGTACTGTCCCAACCAATGAGTGCTGGCACACAATAAGAAACTAACCATTACATGAGTGTACTGTACTGCCTCTTTGTACTGAACAAGACATGCGTTCGGTAGGCTCCACAACACAAATGCGGCATTGAACAACAGACACATCTAGCGACAATGACGAGTACTGTACAGGAGTGTGTTTTGTTTACATCTGACCTGCCACAAACAGGTTTTACAATCGGAGACGCTAAAATGACGTATTTAATGTTGACGCATGTAAACAAGCTTCTGTGACCCGTTCCTAACCTCAAAATGCTTATTTTGGTACTGCCTCTCTACTTTACAATTTTTTTACATATTGTTTTTTCGCACCCAGTATATAGGGGTGGAAGGGTTTAGTAGAAATCAGAGGAAAGAAGCTTCTTTTGTCGATTTATTGTATGTTTCGTAGTTTTAAAGTATAATTTAAATAACATGAGACTTCTGACACTTCTTGGAGGGGTAGTTTCCAATGCAACGTCCCCTCCGCTGTTGCTCTAGCCAGTAAGGTGCACCACCCTCCTTTCCCTTCGCCGACAAACTGAGCTTTGAGGGTTAACACGTTACCATGTTGGTGTGGTTTACTACTGCTCACTAGCGTTAATACAACGTGGCAACGCAGCTCTCCTACTTCTCCTGTTAGAGTGAAATGCCAGGAGCCTCAGGCTGTTTAAATGGCACTTTAGTGTTATTAATCATGTTATAAACAGTAAGTAGCATGTTTGTTTTAAAGTTCTGCGTGTTATTTGAAGCAGATATAAATTCCGCAAGGTCAGAATTCCACTTTCACACACACAACGTTGCAAAAAGCATCCCCGTGCAGTACGTCGAAATCGTTCCACTCTTTAGCATTAATTTCCAGGAACAGCGGTGGTGAGAGAGCTTTCAAACTGGGAGGGGGCGTGGTGGCTCGGATGTTAACGCAGGAAAAATAAGGGGAGGATGTAAGCGGATGGAAGAGGATTTTGTACGTAATACTACCTTTCACACAGGCATAAAAGTTTGTCTTTTGTACTGCACGACTATACGATCTGTATTATGGTGTATAATGCTGTTTTCGTAGCATTGGAGCTACGGATCAAACTAATTGTGCATGATTTATATGTTCCTCAGCGTATTATACTGCATATTTTAGAAACACTTCATTGTTGTGAAATTTCTTTAGGGGATGCACAACTGAAACTTCGTGAAAATCTCAGGAAAATGGACATTTGCTTTGCGCGTTCAAAAATGTATTCAGAGATTATAACTCTGAAATTTATTTTCTCTTCCGATATTGCGGGCTCTTGCGTACATAGGCAATAAAGAATTTGGAATCTTTTTTCTAATCGTTTTAAAATTTAAGTTTTTGAAAATTTTCTATTAAGCACATTCGTTTACTCAAAATGTTAACGCAATGGATTTTGCATCAATTTTCTCTGAAAAATTTCATATACATTCCGAAAATTCAAATTACTGTTAACTGTCATAGACATTTTCTCTGTTACGAAAGTCTTTGAGTTATTGATTTTTGGAGGACAAGGAAACCTAAAACATGTACATTTATTTACAGTGATGATGATTTAAAAATTAATTTTATTTTGAAATAAAATAGGAAAAAACAAACTAAACGGCAATTTTCTGCACTATCATAAGATAAGCGGCAGTCATATTTAAAAGAAGGATTATTTTTAAAAGAATATACTGTGTGGAAGATTTTCCACAGTTCAGTGTAATTCTTTTCTGAAAATATGACCTGAAAACTAAAAACGTGCTCCAATGAGGTATAAAGCCTTTCATGTTTACGTCAGATAAACCTATGATAAAATTGTAGCTAAATTAACAGGAAATTTTAGAAAATACGATTTTAAAGGCCGCAGTCCCATAAAATAGCTAGTTGAGAATTGGTCGAAGTGTACTAAAATGGTATAATAATACAAAATTAAAAGGTTACAACTGTTTCATATGCATAGGATATAAGTTTACAGCTCTGTATGCAAAAGTACATGCGCCTGCCAAAGTTTAATTTTATTGAATAAAAACGTTACCTCTGCAAAATTAGTACGACGATTGTTATAAGAAAGATTGGATTGGCTAAGGAGGAGACTCGGCACTGATCCACATATGGGGATATTGCACCTACGCCCCACAAGGGGGCGTCCCCGGGAGAAAGGACGAGGCGAAAGGAGACACCGGGCGGCCGGAACCAGGAGTTACGGCACAGGAATGGCAGAATCCCTAAGTTTTCCAGACAGACTCCCCGGCAGACCGGGCACCCCACCCCGTACAGAAGGTGTCCAACGCCCCTCAAGGGGGTTCGGATAACCCCACAGCCAGCCGAAAGCGAGGGACGGAGAGAACCAAACAAGCATCTTTTCACCTGCCACACTGCACCGAAACACCATTGCCGACACTTCCAACCCTGAAAGAGACGAACGGATGAAAGATGAAGTGAAATGAGGATGCAGATGAAATGGAAGGACAGGAAATTCGGGGGATGTGAGAATCCTTCCCAGCATTCGCCTGGGGACCCGGGAAAACCTCGAAAAACCCCTGGGTCAGGAAGGTCGGCCACGGGAATTGAACCCACGACCTCCCGAATGCGGTCCACAGACGTAACCGCCTGAGCCATCCCGCGCGGTGTTATAAAAAGAATCGAAGTCGCATACGATAGCCTCAGCATCTGTGATTCTAGCTGCAATAACAGCAAGATCGCTATAGCAATCATCACTATTTTACTTTTGTGGAATTTTTACCTATATACAGGGTTATTCAAAAAGAAGGAACAGACTTTAAATATTTATTTCTAATGAACGACAATAGATGGCGACACATGCGATACATCACTGAATAGAGAAAAGTTCAAAATGAGCACCATTTGTTATGCGAGGACGAGCAGTACTTTTTCGTTTGCATACGCAACCATCTTCTACGAATTTATTGTATCAATTGTATGTTTTTTATGACGAGGCGGCTCGTTGTTGAACTTACAGCGAAATGCACTTACAGTGAAACAATGGATTCACGCTTTGCATAATGCAGCACACAAAACGACTTATCCTGTGGCGTCACCATTTTCTCGTAAACAAACACAGCGCCGCTGTAGGCACTGAATGGAATTAATAGGTGGGGGCTTAAAACTTTGAACTTTCCTCTATTCAATGATGTGTCGTATGTGTCGCTATCTATTGTCGTTCATTAGAAACAAATATTTAAAATCTGTTCCTTATTTTTAATAATCCTTTATAACTGAAAGTGATCTTTCAAACCCAACACTTTATGCAGGAGTGGTTACAGCTATTACATCCATCTTGATAACTCGTAAAATGCCGAACGAAATTGCTCAAGAAACTTAGTAAACCACAAAATACCCTTCACTGAACATCTTGATTCTTCCTCGATGCTTTTCATTACTTCGTAAACTAGGCACACTGCCACTCGCAGAAGTGATTGAAAATAAAGATTTAGGAGTACAGATTCAACAGACACATTGAATTAATCGTAATAAAATCGTTAAACTGTGTAAGCTTCATTATTCGAAATTCATATACATTTATAAAACAACATGAATTCGACTTACAACTTCTTCTTTAGACAACAGCTTGAATATGCATCTATAATTTGGAATCCGAAAACCGTAAAACATGCCAATTTTGATATAAAAAATACAATAACAGTTTTAAAAATATTTACTTTATAAAAGAATTGGGTATCACCCATCGTATGCACATTACAGAATTCTTTTAGAAATATTTAAATTTAGAACTTTAAATTCAGGAAGACACATAATGGGATTAATATTTGTAAAAAGCTCTGCATTCGATTATTGATGATATGCATATTCCTGTAAACACACCTTTTATATACCAAGTAAAACAAGTAGATTAAAAAATCTTTTTTTTTCCACCCCCAGAGCAAATACAGAAATTTATAAAAATTCACCATTAAACAGAATTAAATATTTGTATAATCAAGTATTAATATAAATGCTGAACTTATAAATAATTGCATAAAATCATGCCACCTTCACTTTTGTTACTTAATTGTTTTTAAATGAGACTGTAATGCTATATGAGACTTATAATAGGTATTTAGATTAAGAATGTAATTAAGAGCGTTAATCTTGAATATATTTGTAAAATATTTCGCGTAACACAAGAGTACTGTCATACGAAGCAAAGCTTCGAGGTTTAAAATCCACAAATTCGAGTAGAAAGTATTTTTTATGGCCCATAGTTGCTTGCATTCTTAAAATTTTCCATGTAGGGAAAAAGTCTTTTGTTACATTGGTCTATAACAAGCGTGTAGAAATCAGGAGAGTAAGCCGTGCAAGAACGCATCTTTCGGGTAACCCCCGTCGCCATATTGAAACAGTGTCATGTGACGAAGTATTTTAGCTAACCAAGGTGTTATATGTAATTACGTGGAATAGGACACGATCAGGGGCGCAGAATTTCCTCCAGTGAGAAAACAGAGAGAATTTGGGGAGAAATAGTATAAATATTAAGCGTAAAGTAGGATTTGTCCTGCGCCGTGGCGCTATGGACTAGAGCGTGGTGCTCTGGTTCCGGAATGCGCTCGGGTTCGATCCCACACATGCAGATTTTAAGTCCCGGGTATAGGACCGGTGCCCACTCAGCATCGTGAAGAAAGTGAGGAGCTGCGATAGGTAGCAGTCCTGGCCACGGAGGCCAATATTCTGGTAGGGGATACATGATGCTTGCCACATCATCTCCCCTTATTGATTGGATGATCACCCACCTCTGCCGTGTGTACGTGGACTTGAGGCCGGCAGTCCGGTTGGCAGGTCAAGGCCCTTCATGGGCTGTAGCGCCATGGGATCATTATTATCATTGTTATTACTATTATTATTATTAAAAGCAAGGCTTGGGGCTTTATCATTTTTCTTTCGCCATATGAACATGTAACCTGTGTGCTAGAATTTGCCCGCGAAAAACACGTAGTGAAGTTTTGGAGTAATCTCCATAAACAGTGAATTACGCAATGAAATCCTTAATGTGAAATTAAATATTCCGTAGCCTATTTTAGAACGTGAAGTAGTGCATGAAAAGGTGGGTGATTATAGGAAGCGAAATATATCACCAAGAAACATTACAAAGTTCAAGGGTCAGTAATTCCGCGATGGCTCACTAAACGGTTGCAGTTTTCTTGAGTTAGATACTCATTACCAGAATCACTTAAATTCAATAAATGCATATTCGGTGTTAAGGTAAAGGTACGTATCCCGGAGGGGCCCCCAGAACCGGGGTAGAGCATCGCACGCATGCCACTCGGCCCATTGTGCTTCCAACGTAACCCCTGGGAGGGAGGAATGAGGGGAGAGATCCGAAGGGCGACCAGATCCAGATGCCGACGAGCGCAAGCATGGGCTGGGTCCCTAACGTTTCCAGATAGAATGCATTTGACGCCGCACGGTCCCTGTTCACAAACCACCAACCTCTCCCGGAGTGGAGCCCCACACTGAAGAGAGACCTAACTGAGCGATACCGCAGCGACGTCAGGGAGGAAACTTTTACAGAGCGCAAGCCACCGCCCAGCCGCAACCAGCCGAACACCGTCGTGGTCCTACAAGCTGAAACAGGTGACAAGGAAGATGATGTGCACAGGAGATGAGAGGAAGGAGAGTCGTGGTAGAAGATGAACCACCCTAGCATTCGTCTGACCCGGGGAAACCACGAAAAACCCATGGGCAAGAGTGGGCGGTCACCAGGGATCGATCCGGGACCTCTCGAATGCAAGCCATAGACGAAAACGCCTAAGCCATCCCGCTTGGTAACATTCAGTGTTAATCTGCATCAGTTTTCGTTTCGTAACAACACCCGAGATCTACGCTAAATCCTTTATCAAGGAGTCCAGAGTCCATTGCTCTCCTAATCGCAAAATCCCTGAGAATCTTCTTTCAATTTTTGAGCTAAAAAGCCACGCCCAACGTTTTGGCATACATCTTCGCCTCTATTGCTGCGAGAAATGATGCTTCATATTCCTTATTCTTTTATTTTTCTTCACAGCTTCCATTTTGAGGTAAAATATTAGTTTGTTTCTTCTGTGTAAATTAGATATGAATTATTTTAAGAGACAACGGCTTATAACGAACATGGTAATTGGGCTTACGTCTGTTATGTTCATAGCAAATGTATAAAACAAGTATTTTTCTTTCTATACGTCAATCTTTAACAGAGCCAAATTGATTGTGTTACAACTCTGCCTTGTTTTGAATAATTACTTTATCATACGCAAATATTTTTAAATACTACAAAGTATTTACTTAAGATTTATTTTTATCCTGGAGAGGGGTCGTCAAGGTGAGCTCGAATTGTGTTTGGGTGTACTCCAGCCTCGCTGAAGGCCCCTTCGCTGGATGACAATTTTTTCGAAGGAATTTTTACAGTCATTCACAGCGAATATAATTGTGTAACCGTTGTGGGTTCTTGAAACTTGAAAATAACCACATTAATCACTAGTTGTCATAACCGCGTTGCACAGGTGGCTTTTTAAACTGGAAAGACGATTTAGTAATTTCGTTTACCTCTCCCGGTACTCTTTATTGAAGTTGTACACTCGATCAAACTACAAGTGGCCGGTCTCTTGAGGAGTTAAATTTTTTCTAAGTCCATTCGAGTGAGCGCACGGTTCACAACCGTCAAATTCTGTGCGTCGCTTTGGCTAACTTTATAATCCAAGACACAAGGCACTGATTTGGGCTACCTCCACGCCTTGTTTACTGTGAAGCAGTTGTTAGACTACGTACTTAACTTCCCCGCAAGCAGTTCGAGTTTGATTCTCCGTAGTGGATTGTTATCTTTATTGTTTACAACTCGTTTTACTGTAATATAGTTAAATAATACTGCTTTGTTACTTCATTTTACTTACAAATACTCGTATAATTACAATAATGGTGAAATTTAAGGTTATAAAATTAAATTGACTGAGTATGAAACCATCTCCCGACCGATAAATTGTCACTGTTGCCAACTACCGGTATGACGGACTACTAAATAAACGCCACATAGATAAACAATTATCAAAATCTGTTATACGTTTACTCATGTATTTGAAATGAAAGGGAAAAACAAAAGCTGAGTAGCTTCACGTAACCTTAGGAGCAGTAAGCTAATTCTCCACCACTGAGCTAAGAGTGCTATAGTAAGCGTGGCATTGTAATGCGAGTTTAGTCATAATCCACTTGAAAATCATAAACCAATAAATGTGCTTTGGTTACGTATATTCAGCGTTGAAACACTCTGAAACATTTGTCTGTTTTAAATCTCGTATACGATTTATTTTCTCGGAAGACGTTTGTGATTATAGTTGTGTTCCCCATTATAACTACTACAACAATATACGCAGTCTTGTGAACAAAGCCTGGCTGTCCCGAGCGCTCACGGAAGTACCCGATTCGAGCTCCGTCTTTCAGATGCCGGCCAGTTTTAAACTGATCGAGTGTACAATTATCTAGAATATTTTTATAGTGACTGCTCCCTTTCACATCGTATAACTGTAATTTCGTATAGTTCCCGTGATAGTCCTAATGAGGGACGAAAAAGCTCTTGATATTCCCGGAAATCGCTATGAAATATCAGTGGATGTCATGTTTTTGATCTTTTAATCTCCCCCCGTCACTCTTAAAATTTTGGAATTGTTGTAAAGCCTAGGAGCGTCTAAGAATAATCGGAAAGGTTGAGTCATTTTTAGACCGTCATATAAATGAAATTTTAAACCTTTGCGCCTTCTTATTGGACCTTCTCAGTTTTTAATTATAAATATTGCTGGGGTAATTTTTGACGATAGGCAACACAAGTTTCTCTCTTTGTATAACTAATTTAGCATGCAATGATATTGAACATGATTACAGAATGCAGAGGAAAAGCATCGAAACTTTGTTGCAATGGATTATTAAAACGTTTTGAAATCCGAAACTTCATTATGCAGATCTGTAGCATTAGAATAAAGGTTACTTTGAAGTTTGGATACTAAATCCTGCACAAATCTGCAGCATATGAATAAAATGCCAATTAGAAATATGTATCGCATACATATCTTAACATTATAAGCAGGAACCGATTGTCTTTTTTTACTTTCTTAGTTGCTAAATCTTGGAATAAAATATTCGCGGATTTTGTTTTATTTGTACACGTATTTTCTGTGGGGTAACAACAACGACGACTATTTTCTGTTCCATGGCATTCTCAACGAAAGGTCAAAGCAACCTTCACAGGTATATTCGTTTATGATTCCAAACGTTTCGTATTCTAATATCTAGGTCTTGTAGGCCTTAAGTCATATAGGGGTTGAAATTAGAAAATGTCCTATAGTCTGTGTCCGTCGGAAAAAAAACAGGGCTTTTCAACGACGAAAGAATTATCAAACTGGTTGAATGGGTTTTGAGATTGCCCCCTCTACAAACATATACATTTTCTTTCTATAATATTAGTATAAATTGCAATTCAATTTAGAACCGCAATGACCTCTGTATACGAAATACCATGCTTTGATTTACAGCCGGCTAACAGAACGCATATATGCGTAGTTCCCTTTCACTGCAGCGACCTCAGTATTTTTCCGCTGGCGCACTAGCGGTGAATGACCCGCTCTAGGCTCTGCGTTTATCAGCTGTGTTATACTGTGTCAGTTGCTGCCTTCAGTTCGAGCTGTAACGATTAGGGTTTGTTCACTGTGCATCTCAAAAGTGAAAGTTTATGGACATGTGTTGTGTGTGAATTACATTAGGTTATTCTTATTAGTCCACTGAAATGCATACCGAAAAATTCACGCTTGAACAAAGAACTTTTATATGAGATACATGTGTAAAAGCTGAATCACGTAGTTAGGTGTGTAAAGAATTTCAGGAGAAATTTGCTGGTATTCCAGTTGCAGGTAGAGAAACTGTTAGATGTATGGTTAATACGTTTAGGAAAATGGGATCGCTAAACGCTAAATTTAAGAAGCGAAAAAGAAATGATCTAACGGAGGAAAAAATTGGCGGAATTTGTGCATCACTCGAGCGCTCTCCAATGAAGTGTCTAAGACGTACTGCATAGCAACTGGATGTTTTTAAAGCCTCTATTCATAGAGATGCTAAACTTCTAAAATTGGAACTCTACAGAGTGAATATGGTTCATTACTTACACCCTCGTGATGATGAAAAATGTATGAACGGAAATTTCATCCGAATGCCTCTATGCAGACGGACATCACTTTAAACACAACTTATAACAAGGTTAGTACACATTAGAGTGCACGCTACTATCACTGGCGAGTAAATAACGCCGGAGGTTTAGAACGGAAAATCCCCCAATGTAAAGGACAGCGCGGAGCATGCATACGCGCGATCCACGGCACGGCAATGTAGTGAATGCACTGTAGGATTAGCTTGTCATGCGTACCCTCTTCCCGTTAAGCTAACAGTATTGGCTAACAATGGTAAACACTTCAAAAATATTCCTGAAAGGTATGCAAAAAGGCTTGCTATTCTGTAGCGGAAAAAACATAATTGGCAAGGTTTCGGTTCGTAAGAACTATTGACTGTTGCACGACTTGGAGAAAGCTATTAAACTAAACTAAATTTAACTAAACGCATATGCTCAGAAAATAAACTAAAGCTAACTTGATTCAACACAGTAATAATAGCGGAAGAAACATTTCCACTACAAAAGTGATATTTTTGACAACAGTGTCAGGGTCCAACAGTGTTTCCTTGATGGTTGACCCTTATCAATGGTGCAGTGGCACTGATAATATTATTTCATAGCTCGTGATACAGCTGCTAAAGAGAAAAATAAAATGTATATAGTGGTTAACGGGAGGTTTAAAGATTATTTTATACGGCCTTAAATTTTGTTTACTTCTCGGATTCAAGCATTATTTTTGTGCTGTATGTATTGAAATGTTGGAGGAGAATGGGATTGTAAATTCTGCTGTCTTTCCCGGTGTTCCTCAGTATGTGAGGTGAATGATTTTCTGACCGCTGCACACACTCATTTAGAAGTAGGAAGAAACATCAGTGTTATTTTGGTACGGTTACGAGAATGGAACTAGAGGTGGGAAATTGGTTATTTTTCAATAACAGTTCCGACTGTTCCAGTTGCAAACCATACCAGATTCCAAGTAGCCGCTCCAAACAACAGCCAAGTACGTCCACGAATATTTACGCATAACCAAAACAGCAAGATAAAAAAAGGTCAAGGTTCATACTACGGAGGGGACCCACAAACGGGGCAGAGCAGGGTCGTTTCTGCTTCTACCGTGCGCACACATGGACGGGTTCCCTAGCGTTTCCAGTTAAAACGCATCTGACGCCGCACAAGTCCACCCACAAGGCCCTGACCCCCTGGGGTCTCCTGAAGGGGCGCCTGCATGAGGGCCCCGTAGGCGGAACCTAGCTGAGCATCCGACCGCAACCAGGAAGAGGCCTCTACAAAGAACACCTCCACCGCCCAGCCGCAACACGTCGAACACCGTTGCCTGGTGCTTCAACCCTGAAACAGATGGTGAAGAAGGAAATGAGGGACGGGAAATTTCGTAGTCGAAGAGGAGCCACCTCAGCTTTCGCCTACCGACCCGGGGAAACCACAAAAAACCCATGGTCAGAGTGGGCGGTCGCCGAGAATCAAACCCAGGATTCCTAATGTGAGCCTCACACGTTACCACGGAGCCATCTGGTTCGGTGTAACAGTGAGATACTCTTGGTCCAATTTCACTTGCTTGACTCGGTTTCTTTAACATTAAGCCGTGATTCCTCATTCCGTTGTCACAAACAGTATGGGAAGGCATGCTCCTTTCCCTTCTTCTTTCCATACCAACTTGCACCCGCGAATTCGTAACGTGCAGTTAAAAATAATGCATCTATACATATATTAAAATTTCTGCCTGCGTAACACACGTTAAAGGAATTAACGTTTATCCCACTGTAGTAAACGCCATGTACCAATTTCTATGGTGCCAATGATTTTGTTTTCCAAAACGGCAGCTCGATAATTGCCTTTCTCAGGTGTATCGCAAGAATTTCTTACCAGAATTGACTGGAAGATTGTAGTAGACGTCGCTCTCTATTGGAACTTGGAAGCGAGGGCGGTTGCAAGGTCTCGCATCATATACTTACTTGTAAAGTGTTGTGTTGTATCTGAACTTACTCTCGGGTTATAAAAATACTGGAATGATTGGTATGTAGGTTAAGCATTTTCAAAGGATTCGGCACGAAAATTTTCAAGAAAGTCCCCCTCTCCAAAATTTGGAAAATGTTTTCATTATTTTTGTTTTCTCAAAAATTACTAACGATTTTGATTAAATTACCACATGTTCCTTGGTGATCAATATCTAGGTCTTTAACTCTCGTCCTTTCAATATACGTATTTATAATCTGTCCTATTCATTTAATATACAATGACATTAAAGCATGTTTGGAAATGCACTATAAGATCACAGTATGTATTCATCAGAGCATATGCATATAATGGTCACCATGAGTAGCAATACAAGCTAATTGGCGTCAACACATGGACTGGCATGACAGGCATCATGAAAACATTGCTCCGAAATCTGTACTTCCTGAACCTCCTCAGTATACATACATCTACATAAGCAAAGTCGAGGGAATTCGGGTTAGTTACCGGCCTTTCTACAGGCCCACCTCCATAAATTCATCTTCCAGGGAACTTGTGGTTCAGATACGGCGTGTATGAAGACTGAACTGGGTCGGAGTGCCATGCGTCATGATCTGCCGCGTCTGACCCCAGGTCATGTGTGCTGGTCAACAAACGGATACGCTGGAAAACAAACTGCGTTTTACTGCACATGTTATATTATCTTATCTTCTGTTACGGAGGGGAGTCAGCAGCGATCAAGAGTGGATATTGTGCCTACGCCCCACGAGAGGGCGTGCCAGGAGGAAGGATGAGGCAAGAGGAGGCGCCGGGCGGCCGGATTCAGGAGGAACGGTACAGCACTGACAGGGTCCCTAGGTTTCCAGGTGTAGACACCTCGGCTGACGGATAGGCAGATCGGGGATACACCCCACACAAAGGGGTCCAACGCCCTTCAAGGGGGTTCGCCT
Source organism: Deroplatys truncata (assembly GCA_030765065.1). Lineage (NCBI taxonomy): Eukaryota > Metazoa > Arthropoda > Insecta > Mantodea > Mantidae > Deroplatys > Deroplatys truncata. The sequence goes on from CM060990.1 coordinate 638,890,959, forward strand.
TTTCCCCTGCCACGCTGCACCGAAACACCATCGCCGACACTTCCGACCCTGAAAGAGACCAACGGGATGAAGGATAAATATAATGAAGAATGGAACGAAAATGGAGTGACAGAAAATTCGGGGGATGAAAGAAACCAATCCAGCATTCGCCTGACGACCCGGGAAAACACCCAAATACCCATGGGTCAGAGTGGACTGTCGCTGGGGATCGATCCCGGGACCTCCCGAAAGCGGGCCAAGACGTTCTGCCGTGAAACGCTCTATTAACATGCCATAGCGTTTCATGAATTTATTAACGCGTTGGTGCAGCAATGAGAGTATTTAGTGATTAATCCCCCTTCCACGCCCAGTGGATGATACACGTCCGAGAAAATGAGTGCAGACTTGACCAAACGTATTTCCCAAATTCTGCTTCACATATCAACAAAGACCTTTGCATTCAATTTTGAACGCTATCAATTTATGCTATTTTCTAATGATAATCCCTCGCTCAAAGCAATATGTGCAAGATGAGGGTGGGAAAAAGGATACTTGGTTCCTCCAGTAAAATACCTTCCGTACACTACCGAAATGGTTGGTAGCAAACTATTGTTTAGAACCTATCAAGGACACGGCGGTCACATACCGTGTCCAAAGCTTCATCCCTATTGTAACAAGGGTTGTGAGTGATGGTCATTGTCAGGCTGTCTCTGCCAGTGTGCAAATGTTTTTAGTTTTTCTACTACGTGTAGTAAGTAGGGGAAGTATTGCAGTCTACCCAAAAATTCGATACCGAGATTTAACCGGAAATACATGTTTTGAGGCCACCTGGATAAAAAAAAACATTTTTAGAAAAAGGTCCGTGTGTGTGTGTGTCTGTGTGTCTATGAACAGCATAACTCAAAAACGAAAAGTCGGATAAACACCAACCTTGGTGTTTAGGTTCAACATCTTTCAAAGATGCAGCATCAAGTTTTTCAAGAAAATCCCCCCACACTAGACTAACCTTTACATGGAACATTTTTCGAAAATTTGGATTTTCTCAAAAATGTCTCTACCGATTTTGATTAAAATATCAAAGGTTTAAGATAGTTTCATGGTAAATGAAATGCACAAACTGAATTTTCTGGGAACGTCCCCAAAAGTCCTCTTCATTCTGAATGACATGCAGAACTGGTAACCCGTGAGAGATAGACAACATTTTACTACACAAAAATGTAGATCTCGTTAAAACACACATTTTATGTGTGGAGTGAACCATTTCCGAGATACTCCTTGTTATGTTTTGAAATTTCCAGTACATACCCTTTCTCAAATGGGAATTTGTTATTTTTCCCCCTGAACATGCAAAGATTGCTCCACATAGCAACCAGCTCTTAAAAGACTTGACTATCGCTTAAAGCCTATCATACTCCCATTGCACCTACAAGAAAATTAGCATAAAGAGGTTCACCTGCAAATGTTCATCTCGATTAACATGAAGTAGATGGACAATAAGCGTTTGTAAAAATAGTTTGTAGAGGAGTACAAAGTAGACAGTAGAGAAAACCATGTGAGAGTAACACATAAGATGTTTTCATTTAAGTTGAAAATGTTTTCGAAAGAACGGCTTGTGTTTTATTGCAGAGTAATTTCAGAAAAGGTGGTAAATGCACAGAAAAACTTAAACAAAATTTTACAGTTTCCAAATTCCAGATTATCGTTTTGGGATGATGCTCTTTACAGTTTTATAAATACATTTCCTGAGACTGGCTCTGTTCATGATACTGCAAGAAGTGGTAAACCCTAATTATTTCTTTTGGGATGCTGCAAAGTTAACAGTGTATAAAGATGATCCGAAAATAATAGATGAACTTAAGTTGTCAATAATAAATAACCAATTCAGTGACAAACTAAACTTAAAAGCGCCAATCTGTGCCTTTAATAGAATAGAAGGACATTTTCAACATGATCTGTGAATGGGTAAGTTAATTATGAATTTTATTTGTTTTCTCTTTCTACTACTTTCTTCAAATTAATTCCAAGTAGTCCAACATTGTAGCATCACAAGAGTCAGGGTTACCGCCACATTCCCAAATATTGCTTATTCCACCACTGTGGAAGGAATTAAAGATCACGCTGTACAACCGCTGTTACTTGCCTGAGTCGCTTTTTTTTTTTTTTTTTTTTGCATCAAGTTGTGATTCTTCGTTCAGGAAGAACGATACTCCCCGCCCTTTGTCTTTCCATCTCGCCCTACATAAGTTATTCACGCGTAAATTCGTAGCATAACATACTGTTAACTAAAATTCATATGCTTTACATATAAATACTTATTATTACTGTTCACTTAATTCAAATTAAACGAATTCATATCATCATCGTGGTAACCGTAGTATCGGTTTCTATGTTGCTAATGATTGTACGAGGCGCATCCAGAAAGTAGGTTTTCCTATTTTTTTAAAACAAAGAAAACATGTTTACATGAAAAACTTTATTGGCAACAGGCACAGCAGTGTTTGAGCTATTTTTCGACGTAGTCACCACAAGAATTGAGACACTTGTGATATAGTGGGATCAAGTTTTGTATTAGTGTGTCGTAGAAGTGTGCCACCTGTGAATGAAACCAGCGTGTGACCGTCGTCTTCAGCTCTACGTCGTTTCAAAACGCTGACCGGAGGACAGGAATTTCTTGAGGTGCAAGAAAAGATGGAAATCGCTAGGAGCAAGATCAGGACTGTATGGTGGATGATCAAACAGCTCCCAGCCGAACTCCTGCAGAACATTTGCTGTGCGCCGAGCCGTATGTGGGCGAACATTGTCATGGAGCAGCACAATACCTGCAATAAACATTCCACGCCTCTTGTTTTGAATGACACGTTGCAGTTGCCGCAGTGTTTCACAGTAACGGTCAGCGTTCGCTGTTTCGCCCCTGGGCAGGAAGCTAGTGAGCAGAATGCCCTTCCTGTCCCAAAACACCGTGCACATCACTTTCTGCACCGACACAGTCTGTTTGAATTTCGTCTTGACCGGAGATCCACTGTGACGCCATTGCATTAACTGCTGCTTGGTTTCCGGGGTAAAGTGCGAAATCACGTCTCATCGCCCGTGACATAACTGCCGAGAAACTCGTCGCGTCATCAGGATGCCTCTGCAGAAATGTCAGTGCTGCTCCTAAGCGTTTCGTTTTGTGCTCGGGTGTCAGGTTTTTCGGCACCCACCTGGCACACAATTTCCTGAAAGCAGGTGCTTAGTGACAATTTCATGCAACAAGGATCGCGATATCTGAGGAAAATGGCTGCTGAGCTCCGTAATCGTGAAGCGATGGTTCTCCACGATGCGCTGCCGCACCAGCTCAACAAGATCAGCAGTGATGACGGACTGTCTCCCACTGCGCGCTTCATCATGGACACTTTGACGACCTTCGGAAAACTACCCACACCAGCGATGCATCATCTGTTTGCTCATGATGTTCGGCCCGTAGACCAGAATGAGGTGAGGTTAAATTTCGATCGGAATTATGTTTTGTGCAATAAGAAACTTTATCACTGATCGAACCTCGCAGGCGGCGGAAGAACGAACAAGATCGCCATTTCGGGCCACTGCTGCCGCGCTACTGGCACCAGACGGGACCTGTCCGGCCGGCATATGCTTGATATGTCATAGATCTGTTACGCATGCGCAACTTTACCGGCTAAATGCGTTTACTTTAAAGGAAACAAAATCGAGAAGCTTACTTTCTGGATGCGCCTGTATGTTCCAAAATCGCATCTCGGCAATTGCCTTCTAGACACACACACACACACACACACACACACACACACACACGCACACACACACACACTCACATATATAGCAAGCGCTCAGTAGCACAAATAAATCTGATTGCCCGAAAGATTTCTGGTGGGGCGTTGCCCTCTGTTGGAGTTTGAAAACAGAAACGGCTCCAAGGTGTCATGCTATAGTATTCGCAACTGTATATTGTAACGCAAGGTACTTTCTACGATCAGAGCGTTACTTTGGAATATCGAATCATTGCGTTAGTGCACAGTTGGATTACTATTATTTTCTAACTGGACCTATGTTTATTTTTTGGAACTAGCCCATTCCCGGAACCGTTCCAGAATAATGGCTACGTTATTTTTTGTACATCTATGTACGAGAGAACGAGTATTGTGCTTAAATGCTGGTTTCAGTTATTAAGCGTTCTCTCGTTATTTCTTAATATCATCACCCCTGATGGTCTTCTTCCATCATGGCAACGAATGGATTGTGAAATACAGCTATTTGAACTGCTACTACCGGGCTGCTAACCTCAGAGACGTACTTTTCGTACTACTGATGAAGGGGAAGAGGCCTTATGACCTTGGTCCCATTATTATAATGAATGTGTACATGTATAAATAAGTTATAATAAGCTTTAAACGACTTGTTAACGACTCCGGCAGGCAAGTGGAACGTGTTTCCATCTGCAATATCCAGCAACTTAGTTGATTTGGAACCTATAGTCTCGCTGTAGCAGCCGTTCTAAGAGCCTCGTGTACCTGAGTTCCGTCGGAAAGTTGTCGAGTGTGAGTGTGAAAATTCTAGTAAAACTTGAAAAATCCACACAGAAATCTTCAATTTGTTACGAGAAGTTTACGGTGATCAGTGCTTATCGCACACTCAATTTTTTTATTGGTTCAGAAAATTCGAAGAAGGAAGAGAAGTGATTGAAGACGATCCACGATCCGGCTGATCTCGAACATCAAGAACGGAAGAAAACATCGCAAAAGCTCGTGAAATTGTTAAGGAAGATCGTCGCTTGAGCATTCGAGCCATTGGCCTATTACAAGGGTATTTTAAAAACTTTCCATGAGAGGTTCAGACGGAGAAGACCTGAAATGTGGATGGATCACTCCTGGATCCTGCATCAAGGCAACGCATGTTCTGTCAAGCAGTTTTTGGCGAAGCACAAGATCCTTGTGTTGGAACATCCACCATACTCACCGGATCTGGTCTGTATGACTTTTTTGTTCCCAAAAATCAAGTATGCGTTGAACGGAACCCAGTTCGAGTATCTAGAAGCAGTGAAAGCAAAAGCGACGAAGCTGATGAACTGTCCGACAGAAGCGAACCTACAACATTGCTTCCAATAGTGGAAAATGCGCATGGAGCGGTGTCGGAACCGGGAAGGAGACTATTTTGAAGAGGATAATATTATTTCCAAAGTATAATATACTTCAATAAAGATTTTGAGGCCCCAGTCCGGATATTTTAAAGCCACACCTCGTATACATGTTCTTTGTTAAAATTTAAGTTCTATAACATGGTTTTATTGCATCTTTGATGTGTATATATATATATATATATGTATTACTTTAACACAAGTTTATAATATTACATTGCAGACATTCTCGGGTTATAGATGAAATTGAATCCCTGTAATAACGTGGACGAGAAGCTACAGCATCCCAGGCTTCTTGAATTTGTGCCCAGAATCTTGTACGAGTTCAACAGTTCCATGGGAATATCTTGTCTTCACAGAGGGAATCAAAATATTCTCAAGTATTACCGCGTATTAGGCACTGTTCAGGGTATTATCAAGCTGCCACAACACACCTAGACCGTCCCTTGATATCCAACAAGATACAGGTATGCGACCATGATGACATTGTGAAGACACATATTTTACATCGTAATAAATATTCTATTATGAACTTTACCAAATGCCGTGTATGAAATGGAGTATATCGAAAATTATATGCTGATTAAACGTTATTAACAGAAGAAAAAAAAGTTTTTCCTACATGCGAGCCTGCTGTCTTAACCACAGAAGTACCCTATTCTTTACCACAACGCTACAGAGAAGACACATCGAAGGTAGCATGTTCAATAGTGCCATTCAACTTCCTGCAGCGGCTACACAACTGTATTGCGTATGGTGTAAACAAGGCGCTGTGCCGCGTAGGACTTAGAAAAATTTAGCGTTCAAGACATTACTCATTTTTTTTATCCACGGGTGTGCAAATAGTTTGTGAAAATCATCGAAAGCTCACGTTAATGTTTTAATGATCAGTGAAGTCAGTTTTGCATAATGCGTCAAGGATATTGACGAAAGAAAATAAATGATACATTTTACTGCTCTGAAACCAGATATTGCAATATACTCACATCAGCGGTGAGTGCACAAGAACAGCAGCAGCCTTGAACTCTGCTGCTAAAAACGCACAGACCACTTCCAGAGTCCTTCACCTCGCAAGAACTACCGTGACAATTTGACCTTGGGCGATTTCGACATCCTGGCCTTCACTACTGTATTTCACGGCCAAAACTTAATTCTACGTGGGTGCTGGTCTGGTGGCGTGGTCACGAAAAACTCACGTTACATCTCTATTGAAGAATTTGCGGCCCAGAAGGTTTTATAGGTCGATGCTTTCGATCCCTGAAGTTTATCAAATTTTCTTTTAATTTTTTGATAAAACTAGTTACTATAATTCTTCCTTATCCAAAATACATATACCTTATTGTATTCTTAAAATCTTTAGACTTTTAAAACTGCATATATCCAAATGCACTGTACACTTCCTTAAAAATTATTTGTCATATGCCTTTTAAAATTCTGAGTATATAATGTGTACTTTAAGGTGAATATTATTACTTTGTATGGTCTCAAAACCATACATTAACTCCAAAGGTATTCGTGTCCAATTAAAAAAAAAAATCTAGCAGCCAAATTGACGGAGAGACAATTCTCATTTTTAATACGCAGAAAGAACAAACGATGATGTCAGTTTACGTGTTCTAACGCTTTTTCTAGAGTTTTCTAGCGTATTTTATATCGTTTAAACAAAGAAATAAATGCGCGAATTCGTAAAACCTGAAACGTTGATGAAGTTGGGTAAAAACATTGATAATTCCTAACTTTAACATTTTTTCCTCCAAATCAAAACCCATTTTCACCGCAATCTTAAGATATCATACTAAAACGTTTGCTCCAATAAGTGTATGTCACATAATTCTGTAAACACCACAAAGGAAAAAGTTGAAAACAGCATGCAATTTTCAAAACATATAAAACTAGTAAAATTAAATTAGTAGATAATAAAACTAGAAAAAAACTAGTAATATCGTTTGTTCTTTCTGTATATCAAAAATAAGAATTTTCTATCGTTAATTTGACTGCTAGATTTTTATATTTATTTATTTATTTATTTTTTAAAGTAGAACGAATGCTTTCTGGAGTCACTACCCTTTCATAAGTTAGCATAAGATACAGCTAGTGAAAAGTATGTGGGTTACACTCTCAAGCTACATTTAATAATAAGTGAAGTGCACACAAGTGTGCAGAATGAACATAACTTTAGTTTTCATCACTAAGCTCTGTTACCGTTTTTGGACTTTTTTGCAGCTCAGCACGTGGTATTTATCACATTTTAGTTCACAGAATTTGCAAACACAATTATCCGTCACTGCATGAAAATTGTTTTTGTAAAATAACGCACTTTATGGTAGAAACCATGCACGGCAGCCCCGTTACAACGTTTCTCATGTTTTGTTTCGGTCCTGTCCAACTCCTGTCTGCCATGGCGCTTGTTGCATAGAAGTCCTCGACCTCACTACTTTTCCTCAGGTTTTCTGCCATCAGTTTTCTATAGGCCTCTCTTGCAAGGAGTAGAGGTTCGTAGTAAAGGTCTTCCATCAGAAGGTTCTCTCTCGTCAGAAAGTATACATACACTACGTGATCAAAAGTATCCGGACACCTGGCTGAAAATGACGTACAAGTTCGTGGCGCCCTCCATCGGTAATGCTGGAAGTCAATATGGTGTTGGCCCACCCTTAGCCTTGATGACAGCGTTCACTCTCGCAGGCATACTTTCAATCAAGTGCTCGAAGGTTTCTTGGGGAATGGCAGCCCATTCTTCACGGAGTGCGGAACTGAGGAGAGGTATCGATGTAGGTCGGTGAAGCCTGGCACAAGTCGGCGTTCCAAAACATCCCAAAGGTGTTCTATAGGACTCAAGTCAGGACTCTGAGCAGGCCAGTCCATTACAGGGATGTTGTTGTCGCCATCCCCGAATTGCTCTTTAACAGTGGGAAGCAAGAAGCTGCTTAAAATATCAATGTAGGTCTGCGCTGTGATCGTGCCACGCAAAACAACAAGGGGTGCAAGCCCCTTTCAGGAAAAACACGACCACACCATAACACCACCACCTCCGAATTTCACTGTTGGCACTACACACGCTGGCAGATGACGCTCACCGGGCATTCGCCATACCCACACCCTGCCATCGGATCGCCACATTGTGTATCGTGATTCGTCACTTCACACAACGTTTTGCCACTGTTCAATCGTGTAATGTTGACGCTCCTTACACCAAGCGAGGCGTCGTTTGGCATTTTCCTGCGTGATGTGTGACTTATGAGAGCCGCTCGACCATGGAATCCAAGGTTTCTCAGCTCACGCCTAACTGTCATAGTACTTGGAGTGGATCCTGATGCAGTTTGGAATTCCTGTGTGATGATCTGGATAGATGTCTGCCTACTACTCTTTACGATCCTCTTCAAATGTCGGCGGTCTCTGTCAGTCAGCAGACGAGGTCGGCCTGTACGCTTTTGTGCTGTACATGTCCCTTCACGTTTCCACTTCACTATCACATCAGAAACAGTGGACCTAGGGATGTTTAGGATTGTGGAAATCTCGCGTACAGACTTCTGACACAAGTGACACCCAATCACCTGACCACGTTCGAAGTCCGTGAGTTCCATGGAGCGTCCCATTCTGATGTTTCACGATGTCTAATGACGACTGAGGTCGCGGATAATGAGTACCAGGCAGTAGGTGGCAGCACATTGCCCCTAAGATAAAAACTTATGTTTGTGGGGTGTCCGGATACTTTTGATCACATAATGTATATCGATGGGGTGTATTTCGACACCACAATAACTCGCTTGTGGGAAGTAGACTTCACTTTCTCATTCTTTTAGGTCCTTCTGTTTTAGGTTTTCTCCTATTTGATGCACGCCATATGTCAGAATTGGAACAATATTTGCTCTGAGCAGCTTCATTGCCACCTCTAGAGAGATTTTCTGTGTATGATCTATGTCGTTTATGGTACTTATGGCAGTTACGACCTTCTCTTTTGCATGTACCCCGAAAGTAATCCCAGTTGTTGCAGGGTAACTCTCACAATACATTTCAATTGGGATTAACCGAAACCTACATTTTTCTAGTTATATATTTGTTCTAAAAAAGGATAACATTTAAAATATTTAAGATTTTCAACCTTACCTAAGACAGCTTATTAAATACTCAGATTTAGATTTATAGTTTTGGCACCAACGTTTTAAAATATTGAATATTTCTTTTTAAATTTTAGATGAAACTTACATTTTACTTTTCTCAAAGAGATAAAAAGTAAAAATAAAAATTGAAACACTTAGCAGCTTATTTACTGTACCTCATTGGCATGAAATACAATACCTTTATATGTACGAGTGCTCTCAACTTCCTCCTACTAGTGAAATTGAGTTTTATTTAATGGACGTTCTTTACTGCTGTGGTCCTTAGCGCCCCATTCTATATTGGGCGTGAAAGACCTGTAATTTTGCTCAGAGGCCTTTTTATCAGGCTTGAGGTTCTTTTACGTGCCGTAAATCTACGACACGGGACCACCGGCTTTACTTCCCTTCCGAAGGAAGCCATGCTAAGGATATTTACCGAAAAAAATCCATCGCCCTCCGCCGGGTTTGAACCCGCGACCTCGTGAACTGCAGGCTAGCATGGTAACCACTACACGACCGAAGACCACCCCTGCTACTAGCAGTTTCTGAGCAGTAGGTATCGAAGTATGTCAACGGTTTTGCAATTTTTTCCAAAGAGTTTTTAACAATTAATATTTTTCAGAGTAAATATCACCTTCAAGTGCTCTGGGGTAGTGGATTGGGCTAGTGCTCCGGTAAAAGGTACGGACGAACAGAGGGGACCCCGCAGCCGGGGCAGAGCAGCGCAAGTAGGCCGCAACGGCCCTTTTTCCTTCTACCCGTGATCTCTGGGAGGGAGGGATGAGGGGAGAGCCCCGAAAGGCAACCAGATCCGGATGACGACGAGCGAAAGCATGAAAGGGGTCACTAACGTTTCCAGATCGAACGCATCCGACGCTGCCCGGGCCCACACACAAGCCTCCAGACCACCAGCGGTACCCCCTTGGTGGCGCCCACTCGGAGGCGTGTCCTAACAGAAGTCCCGTAACGACGCCAGGAAAGAAGCCTCTACAAAGCGTGCAGCCACTGTCCAGCGCAACCCGCTGAACACTGCCGCCTGGTCCTACAACCCTGAAACAGATGACAATGAAGATGGTGGGTACAGGAAACGAGAAACCAGGGGAAACCACGAAAAACCCATGGGTCAGAGTGGGCGGTCGCTACGGATCGATCCCGGGACCTCCTGAATACTAATCGCAATTGTTACCACGGCGCCAGTGGCGAATGCAGTGGTAGCGTTAGGAATACCTCCCCAAAATTCTTATATGATGCAATGAATATACCACCACCACGCCATTTTATATGGTTTCCTCCAAGTTAGTACCCTAACCGCTACCCGAAGTGGCGGTTAGTTCATCGCCAAGAATAACTGCCGGTTAGCTGTTAACCGAAGGTCGTCATACGAACATTTGCCCTTACTACCAGTTAATATCTAACCGGAGCCTTAATCGGAGATCGTAATTCAGGTCCTTAATTGTAGAGGCACTATTATAGACCGCAGGTATAGAAATCGCTGGCTAAGGATCCCCAAACGGCGGCCTTTGTACAGTAGCCGAACACTTGTTCCCTACCTCCCCTAGCCGCAACCACCATAAACATTAGTGACATCCAGTGCGCAATGTTGCCATACACACACTAATGAAACTAAGCCAAACACCACGGTTCCCGTTCAAATCATGCGCGCAAACTCACAGCTGGCCGGATACAGATGCTGTCTGTGGAGTCTTTACTTCTCTTTCAATCATCTGCTGGACTGCTGGCAGTGCAGGCAGCATTATAAAAATGATTAATTTAATTGTAAGTATAAACAATGGAAAATTAATGACGAATACGATATAACATAGGACCATTTTCTGCTAAGTTTTACACACTGCAAATGATTGGTACCCTGTTTCTCACTTCTCAGTATAACACACTTTGCCGTAGGACTCGTAGGTGTACGATAAAGTTGGTACTTCTGATTCGCATGTGCTACCAAGATAACCAACAACAGGAACTGACTGGCACGAACATGGGCTATCCTCTTGCCCGTCCAATCACCGCTAGAGTCTAGAGTGAAAGCTCCAAGCGCTATGAATCCGTGCCAGGACAGATGTGACACGGATCCAATAGAATAATAATGTATTAAGGTAGTAAGCTCTCAATTTGGAGTCGCTTCCTTCAGCCTTTATGGTTTTCTAGATTGCGCCTTTAAGAATAATCAGCATGACCGTATTCTTGATGTAATCGTGGAGTATACAAATAATTTCAAAGACGTATTTCTTCATTTTATTAAGGTAGTACCATGGCACAGAGGCACTACCCCGGGAGCCGCCCCTAGATACGAATACATTTCAAACGCATTGTTCAAGGAAGTCATTCACTGGTGCAGCAGTAAAAGGTAAAGGTACGTATCACGGAGGGTCCCCCGGAACCGGGGCAGAGAATCGCACGCAGGCCAGTTAGCCCATTATGCTTTCACCCCTGGGAGGGAGGGATGAAGTGAGAGACCCGAAAGGCGACCAGATCCGGATGCCGACGGGCGTAAGCATGGACGGGGTCCCTAACGTTTCCAGATAGAACGTACCCGACGCCTCACGGTCCCTGCCCACAAGCCACCAACCTCCAGGATCCCCCGGAGCGGAGCCCAATGCTGAGGAGAGACCTAATTGAGCGGTACCGCAGCGACGCCATCGAAGAAACTTTGACAAAGCCACCGCCCAGCCGTAACCAACCGAACACCGTCGCCTGGTCCTACAACCCTGAAACAGATGATGGGTGCAGGAAATGAGAGGAACCAGAGTCGTGGTAGAACAACCACCCCAATATTCGCCTGGCGACCAGGGGAAACCACGAAAAACCCATGGGCGGTTGCTGGGTATCGACCCGGGACCTCCCGAATGCGGGCCACAGACGTAGCCGCCTGAGCATTCCCGCTCTGTCTGGTCCAGCAGTAGTCGGAGCTATAAGATCTGTCACAAAAAGATTATGACAACACACTGCTGTCTTCTTTGTGATCCGTTGCTTATTGAAACAGAGATGACAAAACGATCAGATCGAATCAGAGGCGGATCCAGGATTCCTTTGGGGAGGGGCTAACATATTTTGAAAGATACCTTACCAATGAAATGCAGTCAGTAATACAGAATTTTAATTTCCAAATTTTCAAACATCATATAAATGAACCACGAATTATTCTCCGCGTGCAAGGGTTATTTAAATTTTGAGAAAACTTATGAAATTGTTTATTTAAATAAAGATGCATTTAAAACGTAATATTTAAGCAGTTTTATTATTAGTTTTATTGTACACAATTGATTCTCATTGTAATGAGAGCTTAATTCTTATTCAGGAGTCATTTAATATTAAATGTAAAGAATATTTCATTCGGCCTATGTATTCCTTTTCTTTCTTTTCCAGTTAGTGGAACATCTTTTGAGATATTGTCCACCACTATGGTAAATTCACTCATTGACTGTGAACGAATAGATGCCATCTGGTTTATCTAAATTTAATAGAAATAAAAGTGTTGATTATGACTTTACCAAAGCTACACAATTTATGTTTTCTTTCCTGTAATTAAGAGGGGGCTATAGATCGTCTTAGCCAATCCCTGAGTCTATGGATCGAATAAAGCATGAAAATAGCGGACGCACAGTCGGGACACGGTAGGCTGTAAATCAAAACGACAAAACGCGGTTGGGACAGTCGACACACGGTGTGTCAGGGGAAATCCATCTTTATACGGAACGTCATAAATAACCTTCAGAGGTTGCAGGGCTGCAGGGAATCACACAGACAGGCAGCGTGGCGACAGAGCTAGAGCTCCCGCTTAGCAATTACAAGATTAACGCTCGGATATTAATAGTTTGTAGCCAGCTTGAGATATATGTCAGATGCAAAGAGAATGAACGAGCAAGCATGTACGAAAAAAGAGTGTGACGTTAGCATAAGTCGTTCCCTATTTATAAGCAATTTTATTTTACGTGTATTTTGTAAGGATCGAAGCATATATTGAGTAACAACAGAATTGTCAATGTTATTAAATTTTACATGTGGGACAGCCCATTCAAATCGTCCGAAATAGCAGGAAAAACGACCTTGCATTTTTTTAAACGAAACGAAACTGTTTGTATTTGTAGACAAGCCCGATACAATGCTTTATGCAAACTCTTAAAATTCATAACATCATACGTTTGCAATCAAAATTGTTGAAATTTATGGTAGTTTCCTCAAATTTCCAACTTTAAGCTGTTATAACTCTAAAACATTTAAATCTATTTGTTTAAATAGAGCTTTATTTTGATTCCCTAAACTTTAATTTCATACTGCTAAGTAAACATGTTCTTATTTTTATTCATGTGAAGAAATGCCTATTTTTTTCAAGTGTAGGCGGTTACGGATTAAGAAAAACAATTTTATTATGTATGGTAAGATTCCATAATTTAAACACAATCAAATATATATTTTACTGTAGTGGTTACTGATAAGGTTTCGTCTAAAACAGTTAAAGAAGTAAATTACTTTACGCGCTCATGGTCACTCTCTCACGTTTGTTTTGAAGTGAAGGTCAAGCAAGTTGTGCATGGTTAAACAATGATAACGTTTACTAAGCAATGTGCGGTTCTGAGTATTTCCTCACAGATTCACAAAGCGCTTAGTGATCATCGTGCATCAACTACGTAAATCCCTGCCTTTATTCACTTTTTGTGTTATAACTACGAACACCCAAACATAACCACTTTACCAATATTGCCGGGTTCTCTTAATGGCACTATGGATTATTCTCATTCTAATATTTTAGTTTTATAAAAATCAAGAGACGATTAAAATAAGTAAAAACTGTATATAGATTTTTGTGAATATTATAAAAATAATTAGTATATGCTATAATGAAATGTGGAATTTTAACTACAAAATGAGATTTGGTACAATATTCTAAAAAAAAACAAAAAAAAACGTGACAACCGTTGGGTTTTAGATGCTATATTTGATATATACGCTTTCCTTAGCACTCCGTATTAATAGGAAAAGTTACAACGCAAACAAAAAATCCAAGCTTTATTGCCGTTCGATTTCACATAGAATGTCGCATGCGTAGAAGCTTGCAACATGTCGCTGAGCTAAGGATGTAAACTGTATTCACTCTTAGGTTGATCCGCACCAAAACAAAACTCAGGTGACCAGTGCACCGTTATAATGTATCCCTCCGCCATTCGCGCCAGAAATACGGTCATACTTCACGACCATGTCACGAGTACAGCCAAAAAGAACAGGGTCCGACAACTTAAACGGTGACTAACATATTGTCTTAGAGTCGAAGGTGATAAGATTGATAGTTGTAACAAAATAAATGTTTACACATATAATAATAGTTAATTCTAAAAGAAACGAGCGAAAAAGAAAGTAACAGGTATGTGATATCTTACATTTATTTGCTCTCTGGAAGCGGCACTTATATTGTTACGTGAATTGCATTCTTGTCACATTCCTGCATCGCGTATTTCACACGCTTTCTGTTTTTCCCGCGCGTAAGCACTTTCCCGTTTCAGACTTTTCTTAACGAGCACTGTTTATACTTGTACTCGAAACACCGATGAACTCAGAAGTTAATTTCACCACTTCTTTCACGGGAAGTGTTAGATATTTCTCACATAAGTTACAGTAAACTTCCAACCCTATTCTTTTTTCACCACTAGTCAATGGTTTGCCCGCTTATGCTTTACGTCAGTCGACGAAAACGCAAGAGCAAGTCACCGTCCGTCATGATACTAACAGAAACTGCTGGTTTCTGACTACAAACAATATTCTGCGCATACCCGGATGTCAGGTACTTATATGAATTGCATGTTGGGACTTGTAGATCAGTTTAAAGGTACAAATTAGCATTAATTAGACTTTTAGAAATTTGTGTAGAATATTACACCATGTAAGGATAAATTCATTCTAAAATTTAGATTATTAGCATGGGACTACTTTCCTGCACTCATTGCTACAGTGTTGTACCACGGTGCACTGGTCACTTGCGTTTGTTTTGGCGCGGATCAACCTAAGAGTGAATGCAGTTTAGTAATGTTAGTGAGAGAACAGACAAACAGAAAGTGTCAGGAGTTAACTGCTGAAGCATATGGAATGAATCAATTCATTTCTGGGATATGTTCCGAGACAAATAAATGTGAGTCAAGGTCTGCTATAGCTTTTTCTTTCACCTAGAACGCATTTTAACATACCGAAAAGAACGACAAACTGAAGGCGATTTTGAATAACAAAAACATTACGGGCTCGTTACTGGAAAAAATATCTTGCAAAGATTCCACAACTTCCAACTTAAGAACATTGAAACAATTAGGTTTCACGTATAGGAAAACCAATGGCGGTCGGAAATGCCTTATGGAAAGGAATGACGTTGTTGCGTCGAGAATGAAACTCCTACGGCTAGTACACGAAATTCGAGTTTCTGGCTATACAAGACCAATATTTTATTTTGATGATACTTGGATAAACCAAAACCATGTTAAATACATTTGGCAAGACTCCACAAAGAATGGTGGATTACAGATGCCTGTAGGGAAAGCTAGTCACCAATCATCAAATTGATTTCTGTGTAATACCAACAGGCACAAGATAAAATACGCATTACAGCTCCATAATGAGCAAAACTTGAATTCATTTCGTTTGGTGGGAAACAGACGTATCAGCTTTTAAAAAAAACTGTATGCGCAATATGCTTAAAATTCGGTTTGAAATAACCTCACAAATCTTTGCTTAAAAAAAAACCGAAAATGCTTTTGCATGCTATTTTAACCACTGGCGCAACAAAGGAGTAAGTTAACCACCCCCCCTTCGCAGGGGCCCAAAGAAAAAATTAACAGATATATGAGATAATATAATGCAACTTGACCGAACGCAACATCCAAACCGTACTTCACATAATAACAAAGATCACCACATTAATGTTTGACAGCGAGTGATCTTTGTTATTTCCTAATTATAGGTAACTCTCCACCAGAACTGATAGGTGCGAGATAATAATAATAATAATAATAATAATAATAATAATAATAATAATAATAATAATAATAATAATAGAAATATTTACTTATCTTTCAGCTTTCCCAATTCAGGGGTTGCCATTACAAACGAAGCATGATGAACAAATGTTGAAATATAAATACATATGAAATTACATGAACTAATTGGAAAATATTTGTGAAAGAAAATAAATTTATGTAATATAAATACAATCTAAAAGTAAAAGAACGGGAGGAGAGGAAGAGAGAGCTATTAGGTTATAAAGGAGACTTTTTTTAATCAAAAGTGATCCTTTGACCGCAGCAACGTTCTTTCTTGTAATAGGCTTTTATTGATTCCGAACTGTTTACAGTTCACTGACTGGGGAGGTATCGTGCCTCTAGGGTACAGGGTATGCAACGGAGGGGGACACCTCGCGCACTGCAACGTACGGGAGATCTAGCACTCCTAGGAGGAAGCGATGAAGTGAAAGAACCGCAGGAGGCTACAGACCGCAGGCAGACAGGCCACAGGGACGCGCAGAAGTCCCTAACAGTTCCTGACTCGAAGACCTGTCCCACTACTGGAGCTGCCCAGAGAGAGTGATGAATGAACCTTGCAACAATACAGGTAGCATCCGCGCCATCTGTACAGCACCGCCTCACGCCATGAAACCTAGAAGCATGCCTGATACATGAGAAGGAAATGGAATGAAAAAGGAAATGAAGTAGAGCAAATCCTGGTAGATGAGAAACCACCCCAGAATTCGCCTACCGGCCAGGGAAACCGGTGAAACCCAACTCGGTGCCATTTTCAACTTTCGAATCCGAACTCGGTCCCGTCTTCCAAACTGTAAATAACCTAACTCGGCCCCACCTTGCCAAAATGCAAACAACCTAATCGGTCCTGTAGGAAATTATTTCAACCTAGTTCATTTTAAAATATTTATGACTCAGACCTATACTGACTGGAAAATGATATTGCAATTTCATGTTCCACTAAAACTGGTTTTAACCGCAAATCAGATGTTATACAAAAATGTTTGCTCTACTAAATACATGTAACAATTTTGTAAACTCCACACACAAAATAGTTGAAAATCGGTGTATTATTAAAAAACTATAATTTTAATTAACCTGAAGATTTTTATAAACACCAAAATATGTAATCTGTAATAACATTTGTTCTTTTGTGAAGACCTGCCAGCAATGTCACGGTCACAACCAAGTACTTGTGCTCAGTGTAGCTATCAATCTTTCATAACAGGGATGCCACAGCACTTTACACTTCACTATGCCCCAGTCGTCCTCCGTGGACTAGTGGTACCGTGCTAGCCTCTGGTTCCCAAGGTCGCGGGTTCAAACCCGGCGGAGGGCGATGGATTTTTTCGGGCGTAAAAATCGTTAGCACGGCTTCCTTCGGAAGGGAAGTAAAGCCGGTGGTCCCGTGTCGTAGATATACGGCACGTAAAAGAACCTCAAGCCTGATAAAGAGGCCTCTGAGCAAAATTACAGGTGTTTCACGCCCAATATAGAATGGGACGCTAAGAACCACAGTAGTTAAAGAGCGTCCATAAATAAAACTCAAAATTCAAATTCACTATGCTCAGAGTATTATTACGGTTTCGTACTATATGCTATGGGACTGAGTTGGGTTGTTGACAGTGTATGCTACGGGACTGAGTTGGGTTACTGACAGTATATGCTAGGGGACTGAGTTGGTTTGTTGACAGTATATGTTACGGGACTGATTTGGGTTGTTGACAGTGTATTCTACGGGACTGAGTTGGGTTGTTGACAGTGTATGCTACGGGACTGGGTTGGGTTATTAACAGTATATGCTACGGGACTGGGTTGGGTAGTTGACAGTACATGCTACAGGACTGAGATTGTTGACAGTATCTGCTACGGGACTGAGTTGGGTTGTTGACATTATATGATACAGGACTGAGTTGGGTTGTTGACATTTCACTCATGAAAATAACGGGACTCATATAGGATGCGTTCGGGAAAACCACGGAAAACTGAAGGTCAGAGCGGGCTGTCGACGGGAATCGAACCCTGGGACCTCCCGAATGGGAGCCTCACACGTTACAGGGATCCAATTCTCTCGGTATCGTGCCTCTAGCTCTGACCGTGAGTGCGATCACTTGGATGAGTTAAGAGCATATTTCTCCATCTAACTCGTTTTTCCGCATGAACTTCTGTGGGTTATCGTTCATATGACTCTTTTCTTATTTTTGGGTGGATAATGACGAGCCTGGTGGAATGGAAAAGATATGTATTCTGTGATGAGATCCATCGGTTGCTAGCCCAACAACTTCTTCGTAAACTGCATAGGTATGACTTTTCAGTGCTTCGGCAATAAACTTTAAGGTGACGGATGTTCCCTAAAGCGTCACTCAACGGACAGACATCCAAGACGTGTCCGAGGGTTTGCATCTCACCGTGGCAACGCCGGCAGTGGCTTACGTCCAATGTTGCCAACTCTGCTGATGAAAAATGGTAAAATTAGTTTACCAGAAAGGCCAGAATTGGCTAAATATGAAGCAGCTTATAAACATTCATTATATGGGCGTAAATCAGGTTTCACATTAATGGGACGACAGTGATTTCCTAACCTTGTAAAATAATTCTCCAGGTTTCTTAAAAGAATTTCTTTCATTCAAGAATAATGCTCTGCCTTTCTATCTCAAAATTCCCTTATACTGGAGAAAAAATTAAAGATAAAAGAAACATAGGGATTCAGTACACACTACCCATACACATTTCATCTACACAAATTCTAACGTAGATCGCAAATGCCTGTAGCCAGCAACTCAGCAGAAATTCTTCACTCCGGAGCCTTTCTGTCTCCACTCCTCTGTGCAGACATAAAAATGTAGAAATTTAGAGTAAGAGATTGCGATTCAAATCTTTTACCTGATCGATTCATTTTTTATTAGAATATGTATTATCTATTAACTTCTCTTTGATATTTTAGTGATTTTAATTTAAAAATTGGGCAACGAAAACTGAAAATAGCTAGAAATTGTTAAATATTCTGAAAACTGTCTAAAATTGGCTCATTGACTATAAAAAGACTGGAAATGCAGTCTAGTGGCTAACGGTCTCTTCAAAAAGGGTAGACTTGTTCATAAAAAGGCTAAGTTGGCATCACTGTTTTCGTGTCCTGCCCGGAATTGTACGTAGTGGATATACATTGAGTCATTTTTACTGCGGTCCTCCAGTCATTGCTACTGAGCTCGTTAGGTTTGTCGTGCTCAAACGTCAGTTTCAATAGTTATTTTGAATCGACATTCCTGGTGACCTGTCACCACACCAACGGGTGCGATGACAAGCGATCGATTCAACGAGCGGATGAAAGGGGGACGAAGAAACGAGTTCACCGGCAGTGACATGATAAAAATGGTATCCATCACGGTATAGACAATTCCGGAATAAGAAGTCGAAGGCAAACCTTTCTTCCATAACTAAGAGCGATGCATTCGAGGCAATCAAAAAAACAATAAACTATGTGGAACATCAGGAAGAAGCAACAGCTATCGACCTAATGCTTCTTAGAAGAATGCAAGTAAAAGATAAATGTACTTAACTTCTTTCTTTGTTCTGTATTTCCTTTGCTTTTACACTTTACTGTATGTACAATTTCAAACTGTGTAGTAATTACACTCGAACGTTACCAATTCGGACACTCAATAAGCCGGAAACCTGCCTATTTCGGAAAAAGTTTCGGCACAGGAGGAAATCATATACTTCCTCAATAATACAGAAACTGCTCAACGAGGAAACGGAAACCGTCTATAACTGCTCAAAATGGAAATATTGCGGCGGTTATAGCGTCTACGTAATTGTTTTATCTCTTTGAGCGTCTGCCAAATTTATTATATCATTAATGTTGGGCGCCACTGTTTATAACGATGATAAACAGAAAGTGAGAGATTGTATTATAGTTTATGACCTTAGCATCTTATATTATACATCATTATATGATGAGTGTTCCGGCCAGCTAGTAACTGTGGTCGAGCAAGTATCGCTTACAGGGGGTGGAGCATGAAAGGAAGTGAAGTGAAAGTCTGTCGTAATAAATTATAACACATCGGCAAGTCAGCTTCTATGAGTGTCTTTAATGTATATTGTTCTCTGACTACTACATGTATTTGTAAGCTGTTGTGATTACCCTTCATTGCCTCGGGAAAACGACTAAGTGCGTTGTCTACACTTTTACAGAAGTTCATCCGCACATAAAATTTAGTTCAGTAGGATCCTATTGACTTCCTCTAACGTATTTTGATATTTTCTTCGCCTTTTTTCAGGGCTTAGACAGGGGTGCAAACTTAGTCCAGTGCTATTTAACTTATTTATAGATGATATTATAGAAGAGATAAAATAATTGAATAAGCATTCACCAGTT
This sequence comes from Deroplatys truncata, assembly GCA_030765065.1. Classification (NCBI taxonomy): domain Eukaryota; kingdom Metazoa; phylum Arthropoda; class Insecta; order Mantodea; family Mantidae; genus Deroplatys; species Deroplatys truncata. Next base: position 638,911,563 of record CM060990.1, read on the forward strand.
GTTAATAATAAGCAAATATCAGGATTATTGTTTGCAGTTGGTCTAGTGGCAGGTTCCATCTCATTGTAGGGCTAAGTAAAGCTATTGAAGCATTTGGCAAATACTGTAAAGATTGGGGTTGAGAATAAACAAAAAGAAATTGAAAATCATGATCTTTAATAAAGGATATAAACTAAGAAGACCGAAAGTATTAGGAAGGAACGGAGCTGGAAGTAGTGAGGACAATTGACTATCAGGGAGTAAGGCTCAATAGTGCAGGGGATTGGGGAGAACAGAAGAAAAACGTACTAGTAAAGGGGAAAGAAGCAATACAGGTAATCAGAGCATGTGTGAACAAAATACCAGAAATGCAAATTGCGTGGCTAGAAAGGATATATAGCACAGTGGTGGAAGCAAGGATGTTACATGCAGCAGAGATATGGGGGCTGGAAAAAGGATGGGAATATGTAGATGCTATACATAGCAATTTTTTGCAAAATAGCCCTGGGATTACCAGAAAGTTCGCCGAATGGAGTAGCACAAGCAGAACTAGGGAGGGTGGGAGCTAAAGGCAAAAGGGTAGAAAGGACAATCAAATACCGGTTCAGAATAAAGCTACTAGAGGAATATGAGATACTAAAGCAATGCTTGGTTGTAAAGGAGAAAAGGGGAAAAAAGAAACTTGGTTGCACAAGATACATACAGCATTGGAAGAAATAGGAATGGACAGAAAGAAACAACAAAAGTTAGGGTTTCTGGAAAGAAATTAGAACTAGAGTGGAGGATATTGAAAAGCAAGAAATTATGCGTAGTTTCAAGGAAAAAAGGTCATTAATAGATTATAGATATTTTAAAACGGAATGGGGAAAAGAAAGATACATCGGAGTATGCCACAAAGAGGCCAGAATGGAGTACGCATGGGCGAGGACAGGTGTAATGAATTTAAGTGGCCTATCAGGGAGAAGACGGGGTGAGAGATGTACTAAATGTAATGGATTACATGACAATTGGCATTATGTTCTGGAATGCGAGGACACGGATAAAGGAAGAGAGAATTTAATACTAGAGAAATGGAAAAATTTACCAATAGAGCTAAAAGTTAGGAAGATTTTTAATGCAAGATCAAATGAATATATGGAGAAAGCAGAAAAACATATAGGAAAAATTAGGTTAAAGTGGTTAAAAGAAACGTGAAAGTAAATTGGAGAAGATACGGAAAAAGGGGTAACAAGGCAAAAAAGTAAATAGTGGAAAATTATACTTCCCCATTATATATACAACAATGTTAAATATAAGGGAAAGAGAAATAACAAGCAACTCCATTTATTGTAAACATTGTATAAATTGCATGTAAGTTCAAAGTAGACAAATCATTCATACTTCGCATTTCCTACATAATTACTGGTAATTGTGTATGCACTGCACGCGAGCACACCTCACAGTGATCTGATCTCACCCATATCTAAGCTTTCGCTGTCTGTATTCCGCTAAGGAGTTTTTGCGTGGCTTCACTAGATTACGTTTAAGATTTGAACGTTTACTCATACACGTTCCTGGTTGACTATCTTAAAGAATTCAAACCCACCTCCTAGCTCTACTATTAGCTATTTCGAATATCACAGCTACATTTACCAAGCGCGTTCCTCTTCACCCGTCACTCCTATTTTTCGTTGTCCTCACACATATTTCCCCATGGCAATAAAATTTAATGTATTTCGTCTGGCTTCGGACACAGAATCTTCCCCTAGCACAACAGCGAACTCCGAATATACTTCCTTAATAACATACAGTTACAACATTTCTCTCAAATCACATATAAACACTGCTAACTATTACGTACACAATAAAGATGCAAGAAATGTTAAATGACATGTAAGCTATTGGCGCTAATAATTACTGCTTGGGCTGAGGGATTGTTTAATTGAAGTGAATGTGTGTCAAAAATACAGCCTCAATATGCTGTATTAAAACGCATTTGTTTTGGGATATGCTGTGCTTCCAAGGAAACTGCAAATGTTTTATAGATTTTATTTTGGAGCATACTGTACTTCCGCGAAAACTGCAAATGTAGGTCATTAAGGTGAGATTTATTTATAAACATACCCGAGTAGAGACCTCTTCACGAACCAAAGAAAGCGGTTGCAGTTGCAAATGTGTGTTTTTCCTTCAGTGTTGTCTGTCGCTTGGAATGGTATGCTGCGAGAAAAGCTGTGCATTTTGAGATAAAGGATGCCGTGTAAAACTGTGGCACTTTCTCATATATGTGTATTGTATGAAGATTCCTAATTTAGTGTTGTGATGTATGCATTAAGGCGGGTCTCCACTGCTTCAACAATCAACAAAAGATGTTGATTCAACACATTGAGCTCAACATGTCGGCGGTAAACGAGTGTCTCCACTGGCCAACAAGTCTTGCGTAACATGCTGGCTAAACATGTTTTGGCTAAACAAAACTGTTTTCCACGGGCAGTGGAAAATATATTGAGTGCGATATGTATTCGGCTCACTTCGTGCAGACTCGACTAAGTTCGACCATACATAATGTAGACAACTGCATGCATATTATTCAGTGCTTACTAGTGAGAAAAGCCTGGTTCACAACCGCCCGAGAACGGTAACCGGAACGGAAACGAGAACGGGAAGCAAGACACCATACAAGATATTGGCTCACAACAGTCCGGTAACGAGAACGGGAATGCATATCGATGATCATATCAATCACAAAGTGAAAGTCCATTTTGCGCATTGGGATTTCATTTGTTTTTAACTGACCAATGATATATTTTCACCTACTTCCAATTCAGCCAACATAACGCGGGTTAGCCAACGTCAAAATTCGATAGAGTAAACATTATCTAAATGCATATCCATTACATTTCCGATCCCTCTAGTTGTGCCAAGCTTTCTTTCCTTTATTTAATGGCATACATTAAATTTGTTTATTATTATTTTTTTAATTTCCACCGGTTGTTGCTGTTCTTCGTAGCTTTTGCCATGGTTTTTTAGGTAATAGCCAGTTCAGAGTTGCATATAAACAAACTATAAATGGCCCTTTCACCAGAGGAACCATCACTCATTGGATTTGCGGGTGTCGGGATGAGGTTAGGAAGCACATTTACCACTAATTTCTTCCAGTTTCCAGCTTGTGACTATAGATAGCACTAGCGGTTGTTCCATGCCACGGTCGTTTAGAATAATTTCCAGAGTGAAGAGTATAATATGCACAATATGGATCTAATATGCCGTGTCCGGGAACGAGAACGAGAAAGTTAAAAGTTGGGCTCTTTCCCGTCGATTGTGAACGCTCCCATTTGAATACATGTATTTCAACTTTCTCGTTCTCGTTTTGGTTACCGTTCTCGTTGGTTGTGAACCAGCCCTAAAATGGAGTGACGAAAGTAAAGACAGTACAGTTTATTAATGAGATTCATGCAAGACCAGTCATCTGGGATACCTATAAGGGGTACCTAAGAAGCCATCGAGATAAAATCAAAAAAGGGAGTGTTTACGTCAGCTTGCCCGTATTTTTGATGACATAGAAAATAGCACACATTGTGACTACAAAGAGTGAAGATTCATAATCAGAATCCATGCGACTATTGATATTAACAAGCGCAACGTGTTTATACTTTGCCTCACTGGTTAATACAGTGGAGACGGAATGTTGTTGGAAATTCCAACTACACGTATGACTTCACATGTTACCCAGTACATGTTTTGAAAGTTGTTGATGTTTAGCGTTGAGTGTTGTGTGTTGATTGTTGAGACAGTGGAGTTCCGCTTTTTGTGTAAGGGCAAAGAGACTCAAATGTATAGTGCAAAATTTCCTAATTACTGTTGTGATGAATGCGTTGGTGAAAAGACAGCGACTGGACTAATGCATGTAACATATGTACATAATATGTACTGTGAGGCAGTATTTTTAACACTTAAATGATTTCAGTCTAATTATATAATATATAATTCAATAACAGCCCGCCTTAAAGCAATGTGTATGTAACAATATATAAAAAGTGTATATTACAGTCATTGTACATGTTTATATTATTGTATACATGTTCAATAATGTTATGTGAATGTATTACGTAATTTAATAATGTAGGAGCTGTGAGAATAATAGGTTAAAGGTTGCTAACAATGAGGTAACCTTGAGGCAATAATGAGTAAGAATGCTTAATAATGCTACTAGTCATTACTGGAGCAACAATAATGTAAATTTAGAGACAGTTTATAAATAGCCAATCAACAACCAGAAAAAAGCTTAAGTTAAATGAAGGTATTCTATTGGACTGGGATTAGCCAAACAGAAACTGAAATATAGCAAAATTTACAACTACAGAAGTCAACTGCTTGTAGACAGCGCTCATAACTGGACGCGTTGCTTGTAGACAGTGCTCATAACTGGACGCGAGATGTGTCCTCGAGAAATGTAATACGTATTTTGTGTGAGAAAATAGTTTACGTGTTAAAAAGTGCAAATAATTAACAAAAGAATCTCACAGCTCTCTATATCAGTGAAGTGTTATTTAAATCGTGTCAAGCATTAATAAATGGAGTGAAGAAAACCTTAAAATCTGTGTAAGCCTACATTCTTCAGTCGCACCGCTCCCTGCTAAGATATTCATGTCTCTAAAAATATATATAAATACTGACGCAGCCGAGGCAAACATAAATATATAATATTTAAAGAAACAGTCAAATTACAAAGTTAATATTTTTAAACAATTTTTTGGGGGCAAAGGCCACCGGGAAGTACGTTTGGGGCGAAGGTTACCGGAAAGCGGATACTATACGCGCGGTTGCAACGAACTTCAAGTTCGGCTCCCAACAGTTGAAATATAATACAACTCCTTCAATACAACCCACTTCAAATTGACGCCCAAAGCGTGGTGCAAATAACGTAAAGATACTACCCTTTCTCAAATTGGCGCCCAGCGTGGGGCTAATAACAATAAAACCATCAACTTCAACTGGAATATGCATTGGATATAAAGCATTATGCATACTGTAGGCCTCTGACCAGTGTTGCCAACACTTCCTCGCAAATAATGGCTAGATGGTATCTTTAAAAAGGCATTATTTAACAAAAAATGCTATATATATAATTGACGTCTAAAACTACCCATGTTTTGTTTGCAGAAGTTAAACCTCATAAAGACATACTAAATACTATAACTGATTAGATAATTCCATAATATTTAAATACTGTAAAAGAATAATTTAATATAAAATTGAAATGGAGTAAGGTATAGTTCTGCTAAACACCAACACCGTGCGTTAAATATAATTGATATTGAAATATGAAATTTACTGAAATTCTTTAGTTAAAATATGTAAAAACTGACCAATTCTGTGTGTCAAAAATAATACTTTTTGGGCGCATACTCCAGAAATTCGACCTTATGATTAGTATACATTTTGATAACATGTCATGACTCATGATATGAACATAATACAGCTACACGGTAGTGGGGATTCGCCCTAACCATTTATTCCTTTTGCATAGCTAAAGTGCAGATGAAATTATGCTATTTAGGCTAGATTTTGGCTAAGGTTTTTTTTTTAAATAGGCTAGATTTCAGGCTATAAGCATTTTGCGATTTTATATGGCTAAACGCTACTGTAAAAATGCTAGATTTAGCTATAAAATAGCTAAGTTGGCAACACTGCCTCTGACGAGAAAACGTTTGCGGGGTGTTGTGCTCTCCGGACGGTGAGGGGGATGGTACCACGTGGCAGCTCACGATGTCATAAATAGATCTACTATCTACACTAAAAAAACATCGCACAACGTTAGTATTTCAGCCTGTTTCACTTGGAGCAGTATGTAAGTGTTTTCTAGTTATTTATAAAGCTATTTACAATGTCCAGCAAGAAAGGAGGAACTCTACGCAGTCAAGCCCGAGAAACAGTTGCAAACGTTGTTAAAATCTTTTGACGAGAAAGCAAACAAAACCAACTGGTCACTCAGCATTACTAGCAGAAGAGCGTATTAGAAAAAGAGGCCTTAAGTCTTGTTAATATGCTGCAAGTAGAGCCGTAATCTTTTTCAGAACAGCGATAGAATTGTTGATGTCAACACATTCCTTAATAAAATGTATGATATTGAAACCATTGGCCTGGTGTTTGCGATTAATCTTAAAACTATGCATAGGAAAAAATCCGGGATATCTGAATACTAATACGGAAGCCTAGCCAAACGGAAAAAGCAGGATCATTTCATTTCTCGAACAGGTTTCAGCACACTGTATTTGATTTAATATGCAGCGTGTAATGCTACTATAGGCACGATTTCGGCTGTATTTTAGTGATACTCTGTTATATCCGGATTATGCGTTATCGGAATCACCCGGCGTCAGATTACTCCAGATATTAGGGCTTTTACTGTATTTAAAATTTCAGGTTCTACTACCTTTTCTGTCAGCCTCGTAGGCGTTGGCAATTGCGGTAATATTATTGTACTTTTGGTATTGGTTATGGAATGGAAGAGGGGGATTTCTGAACTTTTCCACGTTATTATAAATAAGAGGATGTCCACAAAATGAGAGCAGATTTTTCTTATTGTGGTAGTGGAAATCCATACAAGTGTTTTAATACAATGAACCTTGGGACGGAAGTGCATTGTTATGGGTGTATGCAGTGAAAATTGTTGCTTGTTATGTTAATGGCAAGAAAACGCAAAGCTATTTACATGTTGGAAATGTCGGCCATTGACCTGGCATAGCTCCGCGCGTCTTTAAACCCTTTGAGATCCAGTCTTCGTGCCAGCAGCACGGTACGCAAGGTGCATGTCAGTGAGCTCTGGACACGTAAAACGATCTATGCTTTAACATTGACAGCAGATACCTAATCTCAGTGGCGGATGAAACATAAAGCAGCGGTACTGCCAGGTATACCGCCCCGAAATTGTTATATGATGCAATAAATATACCACCACTGCCACTACTATTGCCTCGTGATTAACGACTTCAGAAGATTTACTGTTTGTCAGAAAGTACCACATAAATCTTCAGTTGTATAAGCAACAGTAAAGCTACAGCTCCAGTGACAGCGCAATTCTGGTCTTGAAAAACAAACCTGCAGTTCATTTTTAATGTTTTCCTCAAAGAACGAATATACTTTCAGTAGTTCCTTGAGATATATTTCAGGGAAAGTTCTTTAATACAAATCATTCAGATTTTATGGACTTATGTTTCCCGAATTTCTTCAAACACAAGTTCCTTGTGGCTCTTAGAGAAGTGCCGATTCAAGGTGAAACGCCTTCTAAAAGGTTTGCCACCAACAGCTCGATTTAATGGTAGAGACAGTATTATAGAGCGGTCTGTTGGCACTGCAGGCAACATTTTAAAAAGATGATTAATATAATTTTTAGTATAAACGATGAAAAATTAATTACGAATATGATATAGCAAAGCACGATTTTATGCTAACTTTTATATTGCAAGTGATTGGTACCTTATTTCTCACTTTTCAGTATAGCACACTTTGTCGTAGGTGTACAATAAAGTTGATACGATTCGCGTGTGCTGCCAAGATAAGCCGTGACAAATATTGGCTGGCACGAAAAGGGCCTATCCTCTTGCCCCTCCAGTCCCCGCTAGAGTCTAGAATGAAAGCCCAGAGTGCTTTGAATCCGTGCCAGGACAGAAGTGACACAGATCCATAGAATAATAATATAATAAGCTTGCAAACTTGCAATTTGCAGTCGCTTCCTTTAACTTTTATGGTTTTCTATTGTCAGACAAGCCATTTAATTGCACTTTTAAGAATAATAAGCATGACCGTATTCTTGATGTTATCGTGGAGTATACAAATAATATCAAATACGTATTTCTTCTTTTATTAAGGTAGTGGCATGGCACGGAGGCACTACCCCCGGAGTCGCCCCTGCCTAATTCTAATATATGAGCCGGTTGAGAATGAACTAAATGAAGAGAATGTGAAGACAAATATAAGAGGGGTCTTCCCACCCCTTCAATTGTTTACTACAAGCCCTGTTTACGGAAAGGGGATGAGAGGTAAGTCAGAATGCAAACAAATAACAGAAGTAGGACGGCTTAGCATTACGGGTAGTGATTTTTTAACAATTTGAAATAAGATATTTAGCATTTTGATTAATACATTTAACCAAGAGAAGTGACGCCGCGGTAACGGCGTGCGATTCGCGTTCGGGAGATCCAGGTTTCAAGACCTCGGGACCGATCAACCAGACCCAGTTCTTTTTTCGCGGTTGCTAGGCGAATGCTGGGTTGGACAATTTGATCCGCGAATTTTCCTATCATCCCTTTCATCACTGCATTTCATTCCCTTCTTCACCACCATACCAGACACTGGGCTGATCACCCATCTGGATGTGCTATGACCCAAGGCATTGAACCAATGTCCTTGGGGGTGTAAGTCCTCCTAAGAGGTGGGTAATCTGTTGAAGAAGAGGAAGATTTGTGCATTTAGCATTTTATAGCGTTTATATATTTGCAGTTGGCTTCGTGAACTTAAAACCTGCATGGGGAAAGCAACGCTGAATTTTCAACAAATTTCGTCAAAATCACTAATTTACATAAAGATCCCCAAACATTTTGGAAGCTGGATCCAATTGCGATTTTGTCCTTCTGGCCGTGTAAATGCCTAAACGCGACGTTTAAATGAATGTACACAAGCCTGTTTCAAACAATGCGTGTAATTTTAAAACTTAATTTTCTGGTAATCTCTTTATCTTACAGTTTTACCACCTTTAAAATGTTTTTCGTGATGCACTTTTTGTTTAATTTCTTACAGATTTTCAGAATGCGTTCTTTGAACATAGTTGAAGAGATCAAAAGAGCCATTTCTTGATAGTTATGGATTTAGGACTTGAATAATTTAAAACATAGCTTTTTACAGAAAAACTTTGTGTTGGAAAATATTAAGCTTTGATTTAAATAATTATATTAGAGAAAAAATATGCCGAATTTTAAACGTTTAAAATTTTCAAATGTTCATCGCGTGGGGCATTTCACATATGGCAAATACATTGGTGTAAATGTGTATAAATTAGCAATTTCAGTATTAAGTACCCAAGATGTCATACAGCCTATCCTAGGATGGAACCAAGACATGCTATAGGTATACCAAATTTCAAACAATCGATTCCCCATTCTTAAGAAAATGTAACATGCGCACATACACACAAATTCACACGTCGTATTGTGACGTATGCAGAGATTATAGGACATACGTCTCTCTGGTCACCGGGATTCGAGATGGCAGTTGGAGTTTGGAGTAGGGTGGAACTAGGCTTTAGGAGGGGATGAGTTTGTTTGGCTTCCCTGACGCTTAGAGTAGCGTCACTTGGGACAACGAGTCAGGGTGTGACCTTCGAGCTGTAAGGACGTGCAACTGCCTTCTCCGTGCCATGCGGCCTCGCCGGCGGACATGTGGGCTAAGAGTGTAAGCACTACGTTCTCTATCTTTATATAATAAATTCATCAGCCATCCATTCTCTGGAAGTTTTAATTATGTTAGTGTAGAGTCCTTTCCTTCCTTTAAGCCATGTAACGTTTCGGATTAGTAATATTTTCTGTACTTTCTTTAGCTGCGTCCCTCGTCGTAGCCTCGCCGTATAAGAAGTTTGATTAATTTCCCGGTACATTCTTTGCAAGCGAGTAGCTCCCCATCATTTTTGAGTGCTAATAAGAAGAGGCTACGACAGTATAAACAACAATAAAAAATATGAGTTTGATTAACCATTGTACAAGTTAGCGTGTGTTAGTTACTTGTCTAAAATCAGAAATTAACACAAACATTTATATTGCAGTTTTATACATATGGGTGGATCATTTAAGCTGAAACTGTACAATATCTCCAAAATTAAGCGTTGTAGAAAGAAATGTCTTGAATAAAAGTTGTTTGCTATTATGGGGGAAAGTAAATGACATTAGTCATGTTTTATTTGGAGGACGTTATGATGGTCATTTTATGGTCAATTTAATTTTTTAAAATGGGAACATGCCTTTTTAATGTTGTTTTCTCACTCCTCATAAAAAACTAAACAACATTTGTATAAAGCACTTTGCAATTGTTCTTACACCAATGCAAATAACAACGAAAATCCTGAAAAGCTGTGTACGAAGAGCGCAATGAATGGCTGGACCTTCCTTGGATGGCCTTTTGAGGGTCAAGTTACGTTTCGTAATTGGGAACCAACATTTTTTATTTTGTTTGCTTATTCCTCATCACAAAATAAACAGCTTTTTATAAACCATTTTCTAATGAGAAAACAACATGGAAAATGTAGGTTCTCGTTTAAAAAAAATTAAATTGACCCTAAAATACCATCACAACGCCCTCCAAACAAAACACGACTAATACATTTACTTTCCCTCATTATATCCAGCAACTTTTATTAAAGACATTTCTTTCTACAACGTTTAGTTTTGGAGATATTGTACAGTCTCAACTTAAATGGTCCACTCTGTATACAGGATGAATCACCTAAAACTTGCACCGCAAATATTTCGGAAATGGAAGGTGCTATTGATGTGCAGTTTTCACAGCATTGATTGGTAGTCAGGGGTTTGTTCATTTAGTCTATAAACAGATTTTAATAATACTAGGAAGTGTATTTTTTGAGCAAACATACAATTCTTTAAATGCAACAATGCCTAGTTACATCAACAGAATAAAGATAGGGTAAATTAGAATGTCAAAGGTGTTTGTTGCAAGATTCTAGTGCAAGTGGTTTACGAGAAATCTTATTTTGAAACTTTTACGCACCGACACTTGTACAACCTGTGGTAGCACAAACTAAAGAAAAACAAAAGGGAATTATAATACTTCTGTGGATTCTTACAAGCAAACAGAACATAGCCCTTCAAAGGTTGCGTTCAAAATGACCACCGGCAGCTTCAATACACGCTTGCAGTCTGCTATGAAAAGACTGCTGCACACGTTCTAGCATTTCAGCGGAAATTTCAGAGCAGGCAGCGGTAATACGTCGTTTCATATCATCTGGTGTAGTTGGTACATCCTTGTAGACAGTGTCTTTCAGCCTTCCCCACAGAAAAAAGTCTAAAGGGGTCAGATCCGGTGAACGGGCCGGTCAAGGCACAAGTCCTCTTCGTTCAATCCAACGATTTGGAAGCAATCCGTTAAGACAAGTCATAGTACTTTGTGCAATATGGGCTGGACAGCCATCATGTTGGTACCACAGGTTCCTCCTAGTGTGCAAAGGAACGTCTTCTAGCATCTGTGGCAGATGGTCTGTTAGGAGGCTGCGATACTTGCGAGAGTTCATTGTTCCTTCTATGAACAAAGGGCCTATGAGCTGATGGTTCACTATCCCACACCACACGTTTAAACTCCATGGACGCTAACGACGATCCACCTGACGAAGCCAACAGGGATTGTCAACAGACCAATAGTGCATGTTTCTGCGGTTTACCTGGCCATGATTAGTAAATGTTGCCTCATCACTAAACAAGATACATGATGAATCTAGAGTATCATGTCTTAATGCCCATGTACAAAAGTTAACACGATTCTCAAAGTCGTTCCCAAGCAGCTCTTGATGGAGAGAGATGTGATAGGGATGGAACCTATGTCGATGGAGAATGCGCAGTACACTTGCCTGACTTATGCCACTTCCACGTGCAAATGTGCCAGCCAAAACATTTAATTTCTGCCTCTTCTCCTGTCACTTGTTTGTTTCTGTTACGTTTTCTAGGTGTTACAGTACCACTTGCACGTAATTGGTTGAAGAGGTTGATAAATAATTCCCGAGATGGTTGACGTCTATTGGGATACGTTTCCGCATACACCACACAGGAACAAACTACATTCTTCCTACACGCTCCATACACTATGAGCATGTCGGCTTTTTCTGCATTAGTAAACCCCATCTTCCACTCACAACGTACTGCTTGAACTGCCACAAACTAACTAACCAGAAAGTCGCAATGCAATCAATGAACAGAAAACACAATGCAAACAAACATAACAACATCGTACGTAGTAACTAAGTAGGTTGAATGGGACAAACAGTTGTTGGGGTGGAAACTTTTCAAAATACGATTTCTCGTAAACCACTTGCACTAGAATCCTGCAACAAAGACCATTGACATTCTAATTTACCCTGCCTTTATTATATTGATGTAACTAGGTATTGTTCCATTTCAAAAGTTCTATGTTTGCTCAAAAATACAGTTTCTCAATATTATTAAAATCTGTTTATAGGCTAAATGTACGAGCCCCTGACTACCAATCAATGCTGTGAAAACAGCACACCAATCGCACTATCCATTTCCGAAATATTTGCGGTGCAAGTTTTAGGTGATTCATCCTGTATATACACCTCTAGGTTATAAGTTTTTTTGTATTTATTTATGGACGCTCTTTAACTGCTGTGGTCCTTAGTGTCCCATTCTATATTGGGCGTGAAAGACCGGTAATTTTTGCTTAGAGACCTCTTTATCGGGCTTGAAGTTCTTTTACGTGCCATAAATCTACGGCACGGGACCACTGGCTTTACTTCCCTTCCGAAGGAAGCCATGCTAAGGATTTACGCCCAAAAAAATCCATCACTCTCCGGGTTTGAACCCGCGACCTCGGGAACTAGAGGCTAGCATGGTAAGCACTACACCACGGAGGACGACATAGGTTATAAGTTGAGTTCAGTTTTTTTTCAGATTAAAAAAAATTGCAGCTTTAATTTACCTACGGTATTGTTTATTGTTGCTTTAGAACAGTTTCGAAAAAAAGCTTCATATGTAAGGATCCCTTCCGTCTTCGTTTAATACAAAGGAAGGTTTATGAAAATAATTAAGTCTGTCTATATTTCTTATGATAAACACAACACTATGTCTGCGTTATATTTTACTTCTAATAGGATATAAATATAACAGAAGGTACCGCACGCTAACCTGACTTTATCAACTGAACGTTTCTCATGAGGTAAACAATACGGAAGGGTATGGGATTTTCTAATTAGACTGAGCCCGCAAGCGAGTTTATTTTAGGATTTTCAAACAAAATCCGTGTTATTTGCAGAAATAGCTCCTCTCGTTCGTTTCTCACTTGTTTTCCATAGACACGCAGTTGGCAGGGTTTGTAAAAATGGCTGAGAAAACAAAGACTTCCCCTCCTACATTGCTTCAACCTTCAACATCACGTATGTCGTTAAGTTTCATGTCCACTTTTATTGCTTGTGGTATAATGTTGCACATACCTACTAATATTCTTATCTGTTTAGCACGTGTGTCTTCGTTTAGAGAGTTCCCTTGTATGTTCTGTAAGAGTACGCTGGATATAGCCACAGTTTACATGCCGTTTGTTTTATTGTTTTATACAGTAGTGTAGGGTAATTTGGTAGACATTTTCTCTTAACACATGTATACGTAGATGCACTGCTGCTGATGACCTGGATTAACACGTCACGTTTTCGTTGTTTCATGGCATGCGCGAGAGAAGTTTCGGATAAATGATGGTCAATACTGCTTCCATCTAACACATAAAGCATATCTGCATTTAAAATACGACCTTCTGACCGAGCGGGAGGCGGCAACGTTTGTGGCCCGCATTCGGGAAGTCCCGGGTTCGATTCCCGGCGACCGTCCACTCTAACCAGTGTTTTTTTCGTGGTTTTCTCTGGTCGTCTAGGCGAATACCGGGGTGGTGTATTCTACCACGATTTCTCCTTTCCCCATTCCCTCTCATTTCATCTCTCCCTTTCACGTTTCAGGTGTGTCTTCGGGTCCTGCAGCGCTGAGCGTATAGGGCAGATGGCGTAGTTGCTTGCGCATTGTAAAGATTTTCCCCCGTGAACGCCAGGGTATGTTGTCCCGACCATTAGGGCCGCTTTGTCGCCCTCTCTCGGGATTTTCGCCTCTACTGGTGCGCGGGTGTTCAGGCTGGAAATATTAGGCACTTATGCGCGTCTCGTGGGCCTATCTGCCTGCGGACCTCCCACGACTCCTTCACCTCACCCCTGCCTCCCGGGTGGGGGGTTTAGTCACAATAGATCAAGCTGGTCGCAGTGGCGAGGTGTTCCCCTCCGATAAACACATCCTACATCCATGACCTTCTGTTCCGGTGTGCTTCGTAGTTTTAGATTCCAAGACTTTTTTTTACTGACTCTCCATAGCTCTTCACCGCATTTACTCTACAACCTCTAAGTCAGTCTGTGCTATAGGTAACAATTATTTTAAAGCTTTGTGACTCTTCCGCCTTTCTGAGAGGGATCTAGGACCGCTCTAGATACCTCAGGTTTTAAACATGTCGTATATTATTCGAAGATTCATTCTGATAATGATTGTTATATTAAAACAGAGCGGAGTCGAAAGTTCTGTCCGTATGAAACTCACGAGAACATGGCATATTTATTAATCATATATTAATACACAGGGCGGCGCCGTGGCCGAGTGGTTAGACCGCTCGCCTTCCACCGAGGCGGCCCGGGTTCAATCCCAGGGACCTGCATGTGGGATTTGTGGTGGACGAAGCGGCGTCTGGGCGGGTTTTCTCCGGGTTCTCCGGTTTCCCCCGCCATTCATTCCACCAACTGCTCCATTCATCACCTTTCCTTTCATCCATTTCACCAACATTTCGTTTCATCTACTTCCTTCATCCCATACCAGGCATCGGGCTGATCCCCCATCCTGGCTGTTCTGTCTGATCCATGAGTGTCTGCTCCTCGACGGGCCTCTGACTCCAGGCACCCGCCTGTAAGTCCTGGGGGGGGTGTAAGTCCTACATAAGAGCAGGGTAAACAGATAATGAATGAATGAATATTAATACACAGGTTTAAAAGTCAAAGATACACTAACTAATCCACCACAAAACACACACACTCAGAAGAAAGATAACACTGTGTCAGTAGGGATATACACACGGCATTATTGCACGGAGATGGTCGACTATAGACATGTCTACCCTGGCAAGTCAATGATTGGCACCAAACAAGTGGAATGGGGTAAAGATAGCATGCGCAGTATACTCTTAGCATAGCGGAACTTAGGCATATGACATACTGTCTATCCAAGAGTTGCTAAAAGCCGGCTGCGGTAGGAAACTGCAGGTAATAATGTAACAGTATTTTGTCGCTTAGCTTTGGCAGAAGCAAAGTAAACACATAAGAAAATGTCTATCTGAAAGGGTTAGCTTTGTAGAAGAGAGCCAGGTATGTCTGTTTCAGTACATAATCACACATGTTATTTATGTATAACAAAAGACACTAATTCTGTTTAAATGTGACGTAGCTCTAAAATCCAAAATTTTTGCCTCAACATTTAGGGTAGACATTGTTTAATCTGTCTCCCTGACACTACGTCACTGATTTTATATACAGACTATTGATACCATAATTATTGACGGGAAAATATAAATAATTAAATAAAGAAATGATAGTAAGATAAAGAAATAATTGCAATAAATACTATCCGTACATTAATCCGATGTATAATAATATAATAAGCTTGAGTTGAAAGATTTGTCCGAAGAAAAAAGTAATTAGCGAGTCATGTTAAGCAAAACAATTAGTAACAGCGTGAGGAGCGCAAGCATACGCTTAAAGTTTCTTGGAATGCGGTTAGGTTATAAGTTCAGTATGCTTGAACAGTGATGTAGGCAGAAATTCTGAAAAAGAGAAAGGTATTGGAATTATGAGAGTCGGGCTGGTATCGCCTAGTAATAGTGTCACATACGCATACGTAGGAGTTTTGGGATTGGAGCGCATATGAAGTAACCTTGGTGGGGGGAGTAATATGTAAGCGGAGTTTATGTTAATAAATGAGGGCGTGCATTCTAGCCAGAGACACATTCCTTCTTGCACAACTTCGCGCATACATTCCTGACACTCTTTCTTGAGAATTAGTAACTTAATCTGCTGATTACTTGTGTGTTATTTTAAGCGCTCAGTGACCGCTTGTGTGAGTAAGATTTAACGGCCATCGCGAGGGATTTTGCCGGTAAGCATTTTAGCGACTCGCGAAAGTTACGCTGTTAGTTTCTTTTATTGCGGAGGCAGTTATTTCAAACCGTAAAATTGATACTGCAGAAGTTAGGAGGGATAATAATTCAATTGTTATAGGTTCGAGCACTGTGATTCATTATCAGTTTCATTCTTTACTTTCAAACGGTCGGCAACTCGCTTCAATAGCTCAAGTATTAGATCACATTAAATTTATTAGTCAATTTAAATTGGTGATATCCTTCCACACCAGCCCACTCATAGCCTGAGAGAAAGGTCTCATAGCTAACCATTGCAGTAACCGGCAGCAGAATCAACAGCAGATGTTGAAGCAAAGGGTACGGCATCAAAACTGACACCATTGTCCGGCTACAAAAATTGGCGCCTCATCGTGGTGCATTACGGCTTCACTATTTATATGATGTGCTCGGGAT
This sequence comes from Deroplatys truncata, assembly GCA_030765065.1. Classification (NCBI taxonomy): domain Eukaryota; kingdom Metazoa; phylum Arthropoda; class Insecta; order Mantodea; family Mantidae; genus Deroplatys; species Deroplatys truncata. The sequence continues at coordinate 638,927,916 of CM060990.1, forward strand.
ACTAAAGATGGCCTCAACAAAGACATGTTTGAGAAAGAGAGAGAGAGAGGAAGAAGGCATCAAGATTATTCAGAGGCGGGTGAAATAAAAGGAATATTTTTATCCGATGCATATTTACTCCTAGGTTGTTAATAGGTCAAAGTATTTTATGACTTATAATCTGCTAAAAGATTATTTATTTGTGAAATAATTAGTTAAACGTCTCTTTTATAGAATCAGAGACATTTGCAACAGCTAAGAATAATACTAAATATTTGTTTCATAAATAATTAGCTTGTGTTAAAGAATTTTAAATAAACTCACGCAAGTAAACCCTTTCCTGCCCACATTCAGCTGCTAGTCTCATGTTAATCCAGTTAGCAAGTAGAGTCGAACTACTACTTTATGTAGCCCATTAGAAGGCAAGCTAGCCAAGTTGCCCATAGCTTGCCCAAGTCAGGTTCCGTCAGGAGTGTAACAGAACGCCCAGACTGGTGTTCACATACGAATGATTTGCCGCTCCAGGCATACTGGGCGAGTTTAAAGTGGAAAGGACTAGAGTTTAAAGCACTAGAAATGGAGGGGGACTTAGCACCACGACCTATGCAGATCTTTTGTACCTAGGTCCCTGACGGGACGGCCGAACCGGGAGGCACGACAGGCAGAGGGCAGAGTCCCTACCATTTACAGATTTGAACTCCCCGGGTGCTGGCTCGTGCAGCTGGCCTCTCTCCCCCAGTGGACTAACACATCCTGGGGGGGCCGGGACCCGGACACCACTCACAGTCCGGGGAACGAAGGTTTCCTCAGAGCATCCTTTTCCCCTGGCATGCACACTCCGAGACCTCCCGCCGACACTTGCAACCCTGAAAGAAACCAATCAGTTGAGAGGTGAAGTGAAATGAAAATGGAGATGAAATGGAGGGGCAGGAAATTCGGGAAATGTAATGATCCTTCCCAGCATTCGCCTGGCGAACCCGGGAAAATCCCCGAAAAAAACCATGGGTCAGGAAGGTCGGCCACGGGAATCGAACCCACGAATCCCCAGAATGCGGGTCACAGACTTTACCGCCTGAGCCATCCTGCTCGGTTTAAAGTGGCATTTGTAGTTTCTGAGCCCGCCATCTAGCAGAGGCAAAGTGGTTGCCGCGATACTTGTTTTCTGGAAATTTTGGCCGCGTCCAACTACCATTAGGTTCTTTTTTTCCCGACCAATATTTACTGTAACTTTGTTGCTTGTTTTATTTGATGCTTTTCATCTTGAAGGCATTGACCACACATTTACAAAGTTTGTACTTTATTTTGGGAATATTGATGGTATTATCAAATACGCATATGATTTCTTAACAGCTTGATGTAAGAAATAAGCAGTTACAAATGTATCTATGCGCAGCTCTGATAAAGTTTCTTGCGTTGTATATTAGCATTCATGCAGATTAAGCAAAATAACAGATAATATAACAGCACCTGTAAGCCGACATAATTTATGCTAGTGTTGTATAAGGCGAGTTTTTTCCTTCTCGAGCTTGTCAAGCCAGTCATATCGGATCTGACGTAAGAGCTTGAGCTTATCTAATCTTACTTTACCATTCACTGCCAAAATCGTTTTGTTATCGGAACTTTCCATGACAATAAGCTTCGCAGCGTAGTTCCCGTATGTCCATACTGTTTATGTGTGTTCATGTTTGTGAGCTGTTTATACTGGCAATATATTTCTTTTATGTATAATGTTCTAAATCCGATCACTTCGCAACATTTTATTTGATTTTTGTTTTGTAAATACAATAAGAGGGGCACTATTCATATTTTGAGCCTTGCCAATCCTGAATGTTGTAGGTACCATCTGACATTTCTAATGGAAAGCTTGACATTTTTGACCATAATCTACTTCAAACATTTTATCAATAGAGCGTCATTTCTTCTGTTTATACTAACTTGAAAATTTTGTGTCAACAGAAACATAGAATTAACTCGTGAAAATGTTCATGCAATGATTTATTACGACTTTCGACGTGGATTATCAAGACAAGAGTGCATCGATCAACTAACTTCCACATTTGGCGACGAAGCTTCATCCTTTGCCACTGTGAAACGCTGGTATAACGAATTTAATCGTGGCCGCCGTTCGCTCAATGATGAAGTTCGTGAAGGTCGTCCAAAATCAGTTGTTGTGCCAGTAAACATTGATGCTGTGCAAATACTAATAATGAAAGATCGTCATGCGACATATTGTAAGATTGAGGAAACCCTAGGCATTAATTCCACCAGCAAATATAAAATACTGCATGATTATTTAGCCGTGAAAAAGGTTTGCTTTCGTTGGATCCCACATAATTTGACGCAATCTCAAAAAGATGCTCGTGTCGATTGGTGTACAAAAATGCTCAAGAAATACAATGGCGGTGCCTCAAAAGACGTATATAAGATTGTAACAGGTGACGAATCATGGATCTATGCGTATGAGCCGGAACGTAAACAACAGTCGACTGTATGGGTGTTTCAAGATGAAGCAAATCCAATAAAAGTTGTTCGCAGTCGAAGTACTTCGAAGCAAATGGTCGCCTGCTTTTTCAGCAAAACTGTCCATGTGGCAACAGTGCCTTTAGAGGAACGTAAAACGGTCAATGCCGAATGGTAAACAACCATTTGTTTCCCGGAAGTCTTCGGTGAAGTAAGGAAAACCAACAAGAACGGTAGGATCGTTCTTCATCAAGACAATGCGAGCGCACACACATCTCGTCTAACAACAGAGTATTTGAAGGCTAAAAAATTCGAATTAATGGGTCATCCGCCATACAGTCCTCATTTGCCACCCAATGACTTCTTTTTGTTCCCGAACATCAAGAATAAATTGCGTGGACAACGATTTTCGTTCGCAGAAGAAGCCGCTGATGCCTTCAAAAACCATATTTTGGAGGTGTCTCAAGAAGACTGGAATAAATGCTTTGACAAATGGTTCAAACGGGTGTAAAAGGGTATTGATCATAAAGGAGAATATTTTGAAAAACAATAAAGCAGTTTTCAACCAGAAATTATTTTGTTTTAATTATTAGGCTCAAAATATAAATAGTGTCCCTCGTATATTGCCTGTTTCACTGTTCAGTATAGTTTCGTAAGCTAGGGAAATACAAATTATCCGGTGTCTCACAATCGCCGTTAAGTTTTTCGAATAAGCATGCAATGCAGAGTATGCCCTAAGGCCTCAGTGAAGCATTTAGCTGGTTTAAAAACATTAAATACCATTATTGAAAACATCCTGCGGATAAATCATAAATAATTTCTTTCTAATTGGTTTATTAGATTTTAAAAACCCTCGATGAAAAGTAGTGTTATTGTTATAACATTTGGACCTGTTTCATCCTATTAGTGCTCGCCATCAAACGTATTATTATTATGATTATTATTATTATTATTATTATTATTATTATTATTATTATTATTATTATTACAATGAAGTTTCTCCTAGGTGGTGCCTTCGGCTGCTGGGGTTTCGATTTAGCGCATCATTGCGGGGAATGAGCGAGTTAGCTCTGCGATGATGTGTGAGGCTCGCATTCGAAAGGTCCCAGGTTTCGGTTGGGCCTGCCGTTCTGACGGCGTTTTTTTTAATAGCAGTTTTCACTGGTTGATATGCAAATGCTGGGGTGGATTATAATTATAATGCGCAAACTTTCCTGTCCCCCCTTTCCTTTCATTTCATTCGCTTATCATGTTTATATTTGTCTCGAGGTCAAAGGCTAAGGCGAGTGGCAGTCGAGGCGTGGTGGCGATTGAGTTTACTTTGAGGAACTGTCAGCCTGGCATTCGGTGTGTGACGGGTCCTCAGAGAGACCTCTCCGTGGGGGAGAGGTAGGTCTGTTGGGGATCCCGCTGGCGTCAGGATGTAATATATCCTCAAGGACATATGACAGACCGCGGTTACTTAAGCAACTACCTTGCATTGCCAGCAGAACTCGGAATTATGAAACAAACTGTAATAAACATAACAGACCGCTAACACTATCTGACCGAACCTTCGGCTGGGGAACCCGAAATAGATATTCAAGAATATTTTAACACAGTAGTAAAGTTTCCCTAAAATATTACACGTGACTATGGTTACACCAGAATGAGCTTGGTAGCCCTCGAATTCCTTGCCGAGTCAATGCGGCCGCGAGGGTAAGAGGAACCCCCACCCCGATGACGACAAAGGAATACATATTATGGCCATGCCATGATAAATTCGGTTGAAAACAGAAAACAAATTAAAAATGATTAAAAACACAATAAATACGTGTATATTACTAAACATTAACTTAGGTTACACTCAATAGCATAGAGTAGCTCATAAGACTAATTTACACCAGAACAAACGCTAACAAATTCACTTAACCTTAGCTTGTTTCAGTGGCTGAAGCGACAACGCGCGGGTGAACACAATGACGCAGCCTCAGGCGGCCAGAAGATAGGTTAAGTACCATTGACAAATTCTAGTGAATGCCTCTACTATCCCAATTGCTTCCATCTTACGCCCACAATCTTAACTCCACCACACAGACTAGTCTACAGCATGAATTCCCAACATACCTACGCCATGAATACTCATCCCACTCTGCCAATCCAATAGTTAAGCTGTATACCACTTGCATGAATTCCCAGGGGGACATACTAGGCATAGTGGCCAAGCATGTCTCCTAGGACTCTGCACAATCTATCACTTCAGCATGCTTGCATGGAAGCTCTTCAATCCGTCGCCACGAATCCCTGGGTGCATTAGCGGTACCCGCACATCATTCTTCAGCTCTCTATCCCCTGTAGACTAGCTGCGAGGAGGCGAGATAGACTTTCTTTGTTGATCGCCACTGGGAAGAGGCGAGGTGGGGCCCCTTCTCTCCCCCTTCGGAGGTTTATAAAACAGAAAAACAAATGTCAGCGTAGCATATAGTAAATCCTCAAGGGGACGGATGTTCGCTTCTACCGAAGAGGTGGACGTATCGACAAGCGCTCTGCTGAAGCTGGAAAAAATTGAGTGTAGGACTCCAGAGATGGGACACTGGCAGAAGTGTGTTATTTCCCAAGGGCTTCTATGAAGATGGTATATTGAGTAAAGTTTCCAATTCTTCTACAGTAAAACCATCCACATACGTTCGGTGCATCCTTTGACTCCATTTGTATAATAAATATCTTTAGCAACAGTGCACTTTAAACAGTTGTAATCAAGATAACGTCACATCACACATTCTAGATATATCTTGTTCATACTAAGAACTTCTAACACGTCCTCATTTTATCTTTATGTGGTGAACACAGAAATGGAAACGTTTTAAAATCGTAAGGCAAAAATATGCAAGATGGTCGGTTCCCAAAACCATTTAAGAAGTAAACCTCAAAGACATCACCCTCCAGTAGTAAGGAAACGAGTAGATTGGTAGAAAAATATGCGTACACTACATGTAATGATGGATTCTAATACTTATTTTCAATTAATAGTCATCATCGGTTTACTGTGATAAACCTACACAATTTACACTGCTCTTTATATTTGTTTGGCTTTTAAAATATTAAGTGAAAATCTTTCTTTTATTTCAGTTGCTGCTATCTTCAGCTAAGCTAGATCAAATAGAACCACAAAAGCAGCGAAACATTACGCATTGTTAAATTTGTTGCTTATCTTACATTTTCGAGGCCGGGATATTTTAATCAGACATTATTTTTTATTGTTCAGTTAAGCTTTTCTCATACTTAGAATGTTCCAGTTTCTTCGAAGAATGAGGAATTGTTCTTTATATACATTAGTATCATTTATTGTAAATAAAATGCATGTGGCATTAATAACCCTTCACTTCTCTCTACGGATAGTCCTTCAAATCCGAAAATCTTAATTCCACTTAGTTTATAGTCGAAGTATGGTTTCGAGGCTTTCAATAGTAATTCACATCTATTTCACAGTGAAAATGGCTTAGTATTTAAACCATTCATACACACTATTTATACTGAAAGTTTTAACTAAACGATGTTCCAAAATTTTAGTATCAAATTATATCGATAGCAGAGGATTGCAAACTGAATATGTTGATAACCAATGATCAAACATATATGTTTTAAGCTTTGTGAGATTTTGGGCAAGTAATACATGTGAGTAAAGTCTTTGAAAGTTACTTTATCTTTCACGGAAAATCGTTGCGTGCTGCATCAACGTTTTGCGCTAAGTTGCAAAAATACGCCATCGCCTGTTTTGATTCCACGGCGACATTCGTTTCTGTTCACAGTTCATGCCTTTTCGAAGATGGGGCAGTATTCGTCACAAATACTGTAATTTTTATATATGGTGCAGGAAAACCTGAGGATATACAGAGAGAAGTTTCACAACGACCGTCCTCTGAATCGGAAGAATTTTCTCGCCGTGGATGAGAAATTACGACGGACTCAGCCGATCAGGTCACATTGCCGGAAAAGGAACTTTTGGTTCATCAGACTTTGAGGAGGTGATGTTGGATCGTTTGGAAGAAACATCATCAGTAAGTACCCATTAGAGAGAAGTTTCCACACACGGCACCGTGTTCTCACCAGGCTCCTATTGTGTTCCCGACATGTTCTGTCGTGTGATAATCTTCACATCATCGACTGTGCATCGGCTGTCTTCCTGTTTGATATCGATATCTGCAAACACCTTGTCGTCTCAAGTACAGTAAGTACAGAGATGAGAATATTGTTTGAAACTTTGAGAACTGCCAAAGGAGCTTACGGTCATTTTTACAGGGTCTATACCACCTCCCTTCTGCGCACTGATCACTGTCGTAAAATCCATCTTGCCACTGATCGCCGAGAGCATGGAAGGTGCTTGACAACTGCACAAGATATGTGGAAATGAAAAATGAGATTCCTCTTAAATTAAATGGGACCTGCTCCAAAATGGTTCCAAATCACGACGCATAACAGGCCTACATAAGTGCATAGTTGAAGCACAGTGCCATATGTGAAAACTTGCTTTAACTTGCACATGAAATGAAGTATTCGAAGGATACTACGCAGAAGTCACCAAGGAAGTAGCAAATATGCTTTTATCATTTGCTACAGCTGCAAGGATTGAGACCAATTATTTTTGAACACAGAGTATACTTTGGATAATTGGACCAAATTATTTTGAACCCTGATTTTAAATCCTTTAATGTTTTGACCAGCGCTATGCTATAGTACCACGCTTTTTAAAAGCAGTATTGTTCACAGATGAGGTCTATTTCACACGTGATGGTGTTTTCAACTGCCGCAATAACCACATGTTCAGTGATGGCAATCCATCAGCTACGATTCTCTATCGTCTTGCGGACTGGTATTGTACACGAGTACCAAAAATAACTCTTATCTGCTGTCACTGCTTTTCAACAATCCACATTACCTTTTGTTAATATTACAAGGTGTGCAGCCAAAGTTGATGGACACTGCACCACTTGTTCAGGAGTGGATGTAGCTGCAACATGGCAAGGCGCTTGCTCCCATTGATATCGATGCCCACGAGCACCTGGAAAATAGATTCCCTGATCCTTGGATTGGAAGGGGAGGTCTCATCCCTCGGATTTTTTTTTATTTCTATTAGGACCCTTCAAGTCACTGGTATATGAAACCCATTAGCATTTGATACGATACGGCTTGCTAGGACCAAGCTGCCTGTCTCGTACAAAAGACAAAGGTATTTGAAGAGTGCGGCAGAAATTCATGGGCTGTTGTAATGAATGTATTAAGAGTGATGGCCCTCAATTTGGACAATCACTCTTAGCTGTAAATTACTTATATGTTGTTTTTATAAGGGTAAGTTGTTTATAGATGTAAAAGATTCAATTTGAATTTCCGACCATTTCTAGTCACTTCATTATAATCAGTGTATAGTTATCTATCACCTGTATAATGTTGATATTTTCACTCAGTACACAATCTATGAATTCATCGAGGCAGCACTGTAAGTGCGACTAACAGAAAAGTGAAGATACGAAAGTGCGAGTGATTTCAGGGCGAGGCAGTGAGCCGTAAGGGAGTCGTAGTAAGAAAACCACCACGTATGTATCGTTAAAGCATTATACTCCATTAAGTGTAAACTTTATTTATTCGGTAAAAATGGCACTTGGGCAGATGTGGTTTTGAGCCTTTGGGTTTGTACCATGCAACATTAAATTATCGCTTGAAAGTGTGTTTCAGTGTATTTGAACTCGACCAACGATTGTTCCGAAACAGGGACGGAAGAACTGAGCCATGGAGCTATAAATGTTCACATATGGTCTGAAGCAATTATGAGCATCAAGAATTCATTTAGCAACGTTTGTTTCAAATGCTAATTGATACTTTTGAGTATAAAGAATAAAATATATTATAAACATCATAACATTTTAACCAAGAAGGGCAATACCCTTTGAGCTGCTCGGGACATTTTAAGAAAAGTATTCGTTTATGTTGCAAATTAATTAAAAACAGCTTACCATTAACGTTATCTTTGCCCGTTGGTACACCTGTCTGAGATCTTCTAGAAACTAACCGTTCTGAATTCATCTCTACACGGAAAAAATAATAATGATACATTCAGCAACTATCGCCGAAGGTGTGACCGTTGAAACGGAAGTTATTACTTTGGCAGAGAAAAGTTGAGGTTCAAAACAATACTGAATACTTTATTACAAATGAGAATTATGTTAAAATTAAATATAGAAATCAAATCTATTTTTGTGGATGGTATGTCACATCTTGCCATTAGATTCCAACCGAGTCATGTTTTAAAATTTTCTGGATCAAAATGTTAAAAGGAGTTTAAATGATACATGTTTTATTCATAATGCTTATCTGAAATAAATCGTAGTTACCATATTTTATGTCTAGTGCATAAGAGACTTTGATACTTTCAGACATTACAGAAAGTCTCGAACATTTCGTGATTATTTCTCCAAACAAGATATTTTGGCACGCTCTCGGTTTGTTTACAGCACTGCACTACAAATATCATTGCCGTATGATTCATTGTCACTCAACAAATACCTCGAATGCTCCTATTCCCAGCGAAGGGCGTTTAGAGCAATCAATAACCATTTCTATGGCAACCAAAAACGCATAAACAGCTTAATGTCACACTTGAACAGGGGTCACCAAAACAGTGATCATGTATTACCGAAGGTAATTAAGCAGCTTTCAAAGTGTCTCGTTGAGAGCAGCTAAATTTATAATATCATCACAAAAGACCATGGTTCGAATCCCAGACGCGACCACAATTTTTCAAAACTGATTCGTATTTGCAACATTTTCCCTCTCGCTATTTCAGTATCAGATGGCAATAGCTCGTGATTGCATTTAACAGGTCACGGTGGTTCTGATAAGAGGGTTCAACTATAAAAAAAATCCAATATCTGTAGTTCGAATCCCGAAGGTGGCATCTGATGTTTTTTGCAAATACGTTTACCAGAGTCATTCAAACTGTGCGCCGCTTCACTCTAGAACTTTCCAGGGGAGGCACTAGAACTTTTTCTGCTTTTTGTCGCAGATTTAAAATGGGTTGATAAAATATAGTGTAGCGATATATTTGCATTCAAAATAAGGCGTTTTCAGAATATGTAGGATTTTGTGGCTGCATGCATCTCTCTTCAGTATCATTGCAACTCAGTAAGTTATTTCGCAGCAGTGTAAGCTCCATGTTTTTGCACTGGGTCACGAACTGCACTCATGGCTTGCACAAGAAATTCATGCCTATGCAAAAAAAAAATCATTAACGTTAACTTTGTCCGTTGATACACCTGTCTGAGATCTTCTAGAAGCTGATTTCATCTCTACACGAATCGCCGAAGGTGTGACTGCTGAAACGGAAGTTATTACTTTGGCAGAGAAAATTTGAGGTTCAAAACAATACTGAATACTTCATTACAAATGAGAATTATGTTAAAATTAAATATAGAAATTAAATCTATTTTTGTGGATCGTTGCCACACCTTCATCCCTATTTCCAAAAAGGATACACAGCACAATTTGATCAGGACCCATTCATGTCAGACCTTCCTGAATGCCAAATTTCACAAGCTATGTGATCTTTCCTCAGACATAGTCAAGACAATGCTTCTTTCTGCAACACAGCCTGAATTTTGAATTCCATAAAGAATAAGAAATGCTTGGGCATCCTGTTGGTCTTTTGTAAAGATCACTTGGGGATTACAACCCTAGAAATCGCAGTCTTCGGCGTCATCGGGTTCCCCGCATGGCATGCGGGCACACCAGATAACCAAGGAGTTTCACCAACAGCAGCTAAAGCTGAACTCCATAGTAATCCTACCCAAGAGATGATTGGTCTCAAAATTCAATCCCAACCTAAGAAATTGGTAAACACACACACACACACACACACACACACACACACACACACACCAGGGTGCAGAAGGGCCGCTGCATCCTAACAGGCAGCTCGAGGAGCTATATGCTTCCTCCTTTCTTTCATTACTACCTAAAACTAAACCGTCATCCTTAACCATCATTTTTCTACTGAAAATAATCACCCTGTGGTTAAACCCTGATGAGGGTGGGCACACAGCAAAAATTCATTCGGGCTAAAACTTAGCCTGCCAGCAGCCAGTCGGAGTCTTTTGTAAACTCTTATCAACCGGATTTTCTAGCATTATGGTAATCAAGTCCAAAATAAAGCTTAAGACTAAATCTCTAGAATCAGATGCCGCCTTGCCATTTCCAAACATGAACCCAAATTCGTTAAGTATGTAACGCCAAGGAAATTCATTCATCCCATTTATGTGGCTGAACATTTAACGCCCTATTAACATGTGTTATCCAGGTTTACCCATGACCTGTAACGCTCATCATTTCTCATCGGTCAGTGGATTGACACACATTAATGAAACAGGTTTCACTTTAATTAAACATATTTTCATCACTTGTGTGCATATTAAGTATACATAGACACAAGGAAGAGATGTTCTATATGTTTTTTATGATCACTAACATATTTATTCATTGACAGTGAGAGATATACGTAGGTTCTGTAAGTCAGGGGATTCAGAAGCACGAAACGTTTTGAAAACCTCTATGATATAACTTTTCAACTTTTGTTCCACTCTTGACTATTGTGAAAGAACCAGTGCTGCTGATACTGGTGTATAAATTGTGTAACTAAAAAGTAACAAATATCACCTTAGAGTAAACTAAGGCTATAAAGACTGGCATTTCTTCAAGCTGATGAACACGCATCCAGCAGACCACAGCCCATGAGCCAGGGAAATAACTTTTAGTCGAAAAATCACTTCTCATTCGGTTCTGTAACTAATCTCAAAGATACCGCGCACAATCTTTAAATTAATATACATTTTATAGGTCTTATAAGGTGCAGGTTTAAAATCCGAGATATAATTATTGTGGCGCAGATATGGGCCTCCATTATCGGTAGAAGACGCCGATCGACTGGTCGGGGAAGAGATAACCCGAAGGAATAGCACTTTCATTCAGCGTAAACACCAGAGAGATAAAGGGATTGTTCTGGAATTTGCTTTTCTCCCGTCTCCAGAACATTCTAGAACTCTGTGGAAGTTTCCAGCGCTCTATAAGTCAACGTGCTCGCGAGTGAGTGAGTGTGAGTTGGTGAGTGTATTTCTGATGCGACATCAAGTACGGTACTACAAGTGAGTTTGCGACGACAGTGTGGCGCACAGTGAGCGCTGCTTCCGCAAGAGATTAGAGACATTGTGTTCGACTCCCCAGCGAGTGAAGCGAACGGAAGAAGCGGCAACTTCGCGCGTATTTCATTATGCCCCTACGTGGCGAAGAAAGTGAAGTGCCAGTGAAAATTAAAACTAGATCTCATTACTCAAGTGACAGTGAGAACTTAGTGAAGTGTAAGTGAAAACTGGACAAAGCCGCATTGTGCTTTTGACTGCATAATTTGAAGAGAAGCAACTGAATATTTATATTTAGGGAGCTTCTATTACAGCATATAATTTGAATTTGGTGTCATTACGCGGAACTTGCCTTTCAGTAATGAAGTAAAACCTCAAGTCAGTCAGATCGGTTTTAGAGCATCCTGGGTGGGCGGAGTAAAAGCTCAAGTCAGTCAGATCGGTTTTAGAGCATCTCGGGTGGGCGGAGTAAAACCTCAAGTCAGTCAGATCGGTTTTAGAGCATCTCGGGTGGGCGGAGTAAAACCTCAAGTCAGTCAGATCGGTTTTAGAGCATCCTGGGTGGGCGGAGTAAAAGCTCAAGTCAGTCAGATCGGTTTTAGAGCATCTCGGGTGGGTGGAGTAAAAGCTCAAGTCAGTTAGATCGGTTTTAGAGCATCCTGGGTGGGTGGAGTAAAAGCTCAAGTCAGTTGGATCGGTTTTAGAGCATCCTGGGTGGGCGGAGTAAAAGCTCAAGTCAGTTAGATCGGTTTTAGAGCGTCTCGGGTGGGTGGAGTAAAAGCTCAAGTCAGTCAGCTAATATATACCTGAGGGAGAGATGGTTTCGACCAGAAGTAATTATTTTGAATCAGAATGTGTATTTTCTTATTGGAAGGATATAGCAGATCAATATACATCATATTGAAGAGCCCTTGACAACGCTTAGATAATTTTCTATCTTGGTGCTTTCATATATCTCTTCCAAAATGTAACAGTAGAACTGCTCCACTGTACGATAAGTTTCTTATATAATATAATTTTCTAACACGTGGTTTCGTGGTTATTTCGATATCCAAGTTTATATAATTTAATTTGCATAATTAATTATTTATGAATATGATGATTTTATGTAATGTCCCTTTACCGTCATCTGTTCACAGACTAAGGCACCTTCCTAACGGTGCCCCTGTAATTAAGCTTCGTTGCGGGTGAAATATTTATTTTTTAGTAAGAAATGGATTTTCTATGGACATATGTTTTGTTCCAAACCGGACTGATACTTCGGAGAGTAAAAGATATTTCTGCTCCGGTTTTTTGTGTTCTTATTCTGAACAATACTTTCAATAACAGAGAGGATTTGTTCTTTGGATATCTATTTCAAACTCTGGTTTCGCTTTGAAGCCTTCTTTCGACGCGGTCTCCGCTTGGGCTTAAGCGAAGTTAGCGAAACGAGGCTTCTCGGGGGTTTGTGACGAATGTCATCAGTGAAACTGGGATGCTGAATGACCTAAATGGGAATCCGATGACCTAGATTTAGCACGGGCAAATACCTAAGTTTAATTTTAAGATTTTGCAGATAGATGTATGTTGGCATGAAGCTGCAAGTAATATAATGCAGGATTTCCTTTTATTATATAAATACTTGTTTGCTTATTGAGTGTAAGCATTCTTATAATGTTTCTCATGATAAAGTGAAGTCAGGTGTATGCATGCAACCCTTATAACCTGTGCATTGTTTGCAATAATTACGTTCATGTCAAGAAAACACATTTACGTAATTGATTACATTCATTTCATGTTGCTTTAAATTGTTTCTGACTTTAAAAGTGATTGTTCAGAACTGAGCTCTCACCCGATCAACATTAACATCTTAAGCTGTTTTATAACTTAAGTTCCTTATACTGAAGCTCCTTTTCGTCCATAGTGATTAGTTCTACAGGTTTACAACCTTAAAATTGCTAGGATTAAATTTTAATCTCACAATTTAAAATAATTTAGTTTTAATTCCTTTACGTGTTGCAAATTTCATACTTAAGATACGAGAAGTGTCCATTAATTCATATAAAACTAACATATGTATAAGTATCATATACTATTTGTAGAACACCTTTTATTCTTAAGAAATAAATTATTGAAATATTATTGTTTTATGCTGACTTTATGAATTAACATCTTGAAAATCAATATAATGTAGGGAGCAAATATTTTCAAAAAGCCCTAAGCTTTTTTGTTTTCTTATTCCACAAGCATACTTATTTTAAAGAGTTAAACAAAAATATATTAAGCATTATATCAAAGAATACATGCAAATACAATTATTAGGGAGGACTTATTTTTAAAATATAATAAAGTAGTAACTAAATAAAATTCAATGTGTTTCTAAGATTAAACTTGGGACATTTTTACATGTTTTTAAAATATGTGTAAATATCTTTTAACTAAGAAGGGAATTTTACATTTTTATCATTATTCGGTAATTTTCACACAAGGTTTCCCTTAAGAGCAATTACAGGAAACGGAAATGTCACAAAATTACGGTGTAAGTTTAGCTGAGCATAATAAGTAATAAATAAGTTACATAGCTCTTGCGTCTACAGTCTAAAGATGAACCAATGTAGGCACCAATGTTTACTCCAATAGGCATATTAAAGGAAAAAAAGGTCACCAAAAAAGCATGTTAAGAAAATATCTTCAAAACAATCGAATTTTGATGTTGGCTAATCTGTATTATGTTAGCTGGCTTGGAAGCACGTAAAAACATCATTGGTCAGTTACAAACAAATGGTGTCCTAATACGCAAAATCGACTTTCCACTTTGCTATCGATATGGTCGATAGAGTCATCGATATGCATTCGCGTTCGCGTTACCAGGGCGTTGTGTCGTATGCCGTTTTGCTTCCCGTTCTCGTTTCCGTTCTGGTTTCCATTCTGGGGTTATTGTGAACCAGGCTTAGAAGTTACATCAGCATTCATTATAGTAAGTATGCCTGTCGGCAAATCTAAAAGATACAAGTAATGGAGTGAAATTTCGAGTGGATATAAATTCTGGTGTTGCTCCCATAAACCGTATTCCGTTACCTGGTCCTATTCTGCATTGGCCTTCTCAAAACCTGGTAACCTTGTCAATAAGAGTTATGTGTGCTGACTTGGGTATAAACACTGTTCAGCTCAAATCATGATGCACACTTTTGCTTTTGGCTTGCTCAAATTAGGTGATACCTTCGTGTGTTGTACTCTAACTTTAAGGCTATCATTTAGTTACTTAAAGCAATAAACTTGAAATGGTCTTGCGATGCCTTTATTTGTATTGGCACGTGCTTGTTACTTTTCTTTAGTAAGCATATTGCTTGTTTCAGTGATGCCTGAAGCCACAATTTTATCAGTACTGTGAGCAATAAGCAAAATACATATGAGCGAACCGTGACGAACTTGGCCACGGGTTCATAGCACATATAAAATAAAGAACCCAAAAACATAAGGGCCGAATGCACAGACAGAAACTAAGAGAAGACATGTGTGAAGTTCGTATATAACCTTCTCTGCAACTTACCTATAGAAAAAGGTACGAACGAGCCCCCGCAACGGGGACAGAGCACCGCAAGTAGGCTGCTAAGGCCTTTTTTGGTTCTACCGTGACCCCAAGGAGGGAAGGAAGGAGGAGGGGAGAGACCAGAAGGGCGACAAGATCCGGATGGCACGGACACAAGCATGGATGGGGTCTCTAACGTTTCCAGTTCGAACGCATCCGACGCCTCCTACGCCCACCTAAAAGCTTCCTAACCCTCGGCGGTACTCCCTGGTGGGGCCCACTTGGAGGCGAATCTTAACTGAGCAGTCCCGCAACGACGCCAGGGAAGAAACTTCTACAAAGTGCAAGCCACGGTCCAGCCGTAACCCGCCGAACACCGTCGTCTGGTCCTAACCCCCTTAAACAGATGAGAATGAAGATGATGGGTACAAGAAATGAGCAGGAAAGTCGTGGTAGAAGAGGAACCATCCGAGCATTCGCCTGCCGATCCAGGGAAACCACGAAAAACCCATGGGTCAGAATGAGGGTAGCCGGGGATCGATCCCGGGACCTCCCGAATGCGAACCACGTTATCGCAGCCCCACCTCGCTGGTTTACCTGTAGTAAGGAACCGAAGTGTTGCACTCCACCTAAAAATTCTATATCGATATTTCACAGGGAATACCTCCTTTGAGGGCCCCCCGAATCCAAAACAAAGCATGTTTAGAAAAAGGTGCATGCGCAAGTGTGTGGGTTTGTGAACAGCATAAATAAGAAACGAAAGGTCGGTTAAATACCAAAATTAGTGTTTAAGTTCAGCGTCTTTCCAAGGATGCAACACGAACATTTTCAAGAAAATACCCCTACCTCAAACTACCCTTTACATGGAACATTTTAGTTCATTTTTAATTTCTAAAAATGAACATTTTGTAGTTCATTTTTAATTTCTATAAATGGCTCTAACGATGTTCATTAAAATACGTATGTTCCAGATATTTTCATGACAAATTAAATATGTGTCTTGAATTTTCTGTGAATAGCCTGTGAAACCCTCTTCATTATGAATGGACGGAGGGTGTTAGGAAAAGACTATTACCGGAAGTATTTTTGGCTTCCAACAGACGGAAGACAGCATGCTGGGACTTGATTCTAAATAGCCAAAGCTGGCCAAGCTTAATGGAAGTACGTGTACTAAGAGATAAGGTGTTTAAGTAAAGTTTGTTTAAATACATGTGGCACTTGAGCATTTATGTGCGAGAATGTGTGTGTGTTTGTGTGATTCAGAGTATTTTTTATTTTACGGAGAGTTGTTCACGACCAATGGTAACACTATCAGACGAGCACAATAGCTCCGCGCTGAAGCATGTGGAACCGAATGAAAGTTCAGCAGTATGAGTGTATCACTGTTTGCTCAGTTGTGTGCTCTTGTTCTTGCTGCATCAAATGGCGTCAAAAATAGAACCATTCTGATAAGGGTACATTATTGCTCTTTCCGGTGCAAAATACTTGTATCCTAAGATTATTAAGCAGTGCAAGAGGCGTGGTTTTACCATATCCAAGAAAGTGATCTCATGTGCACCCAACAAAAAAGGTAAGGCCACATCAGGACTTATTCCAAAGGGCAAGAAACAGGGAAATCCACGACAGACCACCAGTCGCACCCGGAGATAATTTAGAAGGTGAAGGCCCATGCCTCTGGACCAAATCCTGCAACTCAGAGGGCCATTGCACTGTAATTAGGGATCTGTGTTACTACCGTGAACACTAATCAACCAGGATTTGAATCTAGAAAAGTGCCATAAGAGCCGGGATATAAGTTGTTGCCTAAACACATTGCAGAACATGCCACTAACAGCAGAAAGCTGTATGAACGAAACCTAGCTGGTGAAAAGTGGATGTTTGTTGTTTATTTAGATGAGGCATATGTTTATCTAAGTGAATACAACAAACTTTGGGCTATATATTACCAAGGGGAGAAAAAAGAAATTAGAAAGTTGGTATAAGGAAACTAACGAAAATTTCCCCAATGGTTTCATGATAATAGCAAGGTACAGTTACAATGGCAAATTAACCATTCGTCGTGTACATAAAAATGTGGAAATCAACTCGGCATTATCATCCTAAGTCCTGAATCCTTCAACACTGAGGCTGCATCAATCAAGACGTCACATGAACCCTTGGCTGACAAACAATTTGCAATACATTTTTCTACATAAAAACAAATTTTGGATTACCTTCTAATGCAAGATCTGCTTTAGAAAGATCCCAAGTGTCACTAGTGGAACAGCTATAAGTTATGCTTAAAGCTGTGAATGAGATGAATCGTGTATGTGGTAAAGTGGGTCAGCTGTATGTGTAAAATTGAAGAAGGTGTTGAGAAAGCAAATCGGATATAAAACATTGTGTTCCACTGATAAAGTGTTGTCAGTGAAAGTTTTTCTCTTACTGGCTATGAACTGAATCTAGGAGATATTTCTTGTTTTCAGTATGCACCAACTGTTTCAGTGGAGGTAGAAAGGAGTTTCTCCGTGTACAGAGCATAAACAGTAGTCAACCATTTTCCTGCGCGAATCTCCGCAAGAATTAAATAATTTTTGTTATTTCATTTTAAATGCCACATATTTGCCTATGGGCAATTTGAAACGCACATCCGTTCTGAAATAATAGGTTTTTTGCACAAAGAGTGTTCAAGTAGCATTCGTTTATTTACTTCGTTAGCAACAACATAAATGTGTTTTATATTGTAAATTTAAATATAATATCCTGTCATCCATTAAATTACTCTCTAAATTCAAATCATTACTTCTATAAGAAACTAATTATAAGTAATAATGGACAATTTATTCATCTTTTAATTTCTCTACTACGTATAGTAAGTAGGGGAAGTATCTATTGCATTCCACCGAAAAATTCGATACCTAGATTTCACCGGAAATACATGTTTTGAAGCCCCCTGAATCCAAAACAAGCATTTTTTTTTTTAGAAAAAGGTCCGTGTGTGTGTGTCTGTGAACAGCATAACTCAAAAACGAAAAGTCGGATAAATACTAAATTTGGTATTTAGGTCCAGTATCTTTCAAAGATGCGACACAAATATTTTCAAGGAAATCCCCCACACCAGACTACCCTTTACATGGAACATTTTTCGAAAATGTTGATTTTCTCAAAAATGGCTCTAACGATTTTGATTAAAATAACATATATTTAAGATATTTTTATGGAAAAAGAAATGTATATCTTGAATTTTCTGGGAATGTTCCCAAAAGTCTTCTTCATTCTGGATGGCTTTTGCATAATGGTAAACCGTAAGAGATAGACAAAGTTTTACTACACAAAAAATGTAGATCTCGTTAAATACCCAATTTGTCATTAAATTTTATTTTCTTTTGTTTTGTTAAGTGAACCATTTCCAAGATATTGCTTGTTATTTGTTTGAATTTTCCATACTTATACCTTTTCTCAAATGGGAATTAATTATTCGTTTTTTTATGTCTTGGGCATGCAAAGAGAATGGATGCTCTGCATAGCAACCAGCTCTTAAAAGATTTGACTGTCGCTTAAAGCCTACCATGTTCCTCTTGCGCCTACTAGAAAATTAGCAATAAGATAGTTTCTGCAAATGTTTATCTCGATTAACATGCAGTAGATGGAAAATAGGCGTTTGTAAAAATAATGTGTACAAGGGTAGAGAAAGTAATGTGAGTGCAACACATCAGAATTTTTTTTAAATTTTGTGGCAGTTTTAGGTCACAAAGGTATGCTTTATTTTGAATTTGTTCGCTATTTTAAATGCTGTTTTTAAAGAAACAAGTACACTAAAATGCATAAAGAGATTGTAATTTAGGTGATTCTAATGTTTCTATTGGCTTATAGTAATGACCAAAACAAAGGAATATTCAGCTGATTTCAGACAAGCTATCTTAAATGCTATCACTAAAGCTCGGATTCAATCCTTTATTACAAAGGAGTATGGTGTCTCACAATAGCTTCTGTTTGCTATCATCTTCAGAAAAGACGAGGAGCGGTAGAGAACAATTACCCAAATGCTCAGCCCATGAAAACAACTAAAGTACGAGACAATCATTCGTAAACAATCACTGGCTGATCCTAAAAAATTAGCTGCAGCAATACGTGATGATGTTGAGGGAAAGTATCGCGTAAAAGTTCACGTTTCGACAGTTAAACATCGATTAACAGCTGTTGATCTCAATGGTAAGCGATCCTCTCGGAGACCTCTTATTAGTGAGAAGAATAGGAAGGCCAGACTGCAGTTTGCTAAGAAATATGCAACATGTACCACCGATGACTGGTCCAAAATTCTCCGGAGTGATGAAGCCATATTCAATTTGTTCTCATCAGATAGGATAAGGTATGGAAAGGTACAATCAGATGACTGAAAAATTCAATGCCATAGCCGGAATTTGAACCACGGATCTCCAGATCTCCGTCCGGTTGCTCTAACCACTGAGCTACCATGGCAACATGCCGACACGACATTAAATTCTCCAACTGATTCGCATTTTTCCCGGTAAACCACAAGGAAATCTCAAATTGTATTGAGATGCCATACCCCAATGGCGACTTACAATGTATGTAAGTCGCCATTTATCGGGAAAAATGCGAATCAGTTAGAGAATTTAATGTCCTGTCGGTATGTTGCCATGGTAGCTCAGTGGTTAGAGCAACCGGATGGAGACCGGGAGATCCGTCGTTCAAATCCCGGCTATGGCATTGAATTTTTCAGTCATCTGATTCTACCTTTCCAACCCTGTGCAACACACGGCTTGTGTGAAACAATTAATTCCAGGATAAGGTATGATCGACGGTCGACCAACAAGAGATATGACCATAAGTACCATGCGGCATGGAGGAGTAGCATCGTGGTATGGGGTGCTAAATTACCTTCATAATAGGTACTGGTATTGCGCTGAAGAGTAGTTCGTTCTCAGACTTCATTTGGTTTCTATTACTGTGTTTACTAGTCAATATGAATGCCATGCACAGGAAATGGAACCGCGAGCTGCGAGTTATTGAAAATTTCTGGATTTACAGCACTGACGAAAACCTTTTCCAGCAAATCAAGTTTTACACCGTCAGAAAAGCTGTATAACAGAGCTGCCAGACCCAGCCTGGTTAAAAGTGTGAAAGAAACTTTATTTTTAAGCTAATATGCCTATGAAAACTGGTTAAAAAAAATAAATTGAATTTTACTTATGGACGCTCTTTAACTGCTGTTGTCCTTAGAGCCCCATTCTATATTCGACGTGAAAGACCGGTAATTTTGCTAAGAGGCCTCTTTATTCAGGCTTGAGGTTTTTTTACGTGCCGTAAGTCTACGACACAGGCCTTACTTCTCTTCCGAAGAAAGCCATGATAAAGATTTTTACGCCCGAAAAACTCCATCGCCCTCCGCCAGGTTTGAACCCTCGGGAACTAGAGGCTAGGATGGTAACCACTACACCACGGAGTATGGCCTGATGATGAAAATTGGTGAAAATCATTACAAACAGTTAAGAATTAATGTTTAAAATCTTTAAGATGTGTAGTTAGATTCTAAACGTTCATTTAGGTTCGTTATTTAATTAATTTCGGCAATAATGAAAGCTTTATGCGTAGATATAATTAAACATTTCTCTGCATAATACTGCAATGCACATTAAATTATTTAAAACGCTCCTACTGCCAGTATTTTATATTACGTAAAACGAACCATGTTACATACTTTTTGACCACTTAAATGGAAACTTTCAGCAAATATTAAGAGTTATTACAAGGTTAACATTCCCGTTTTAACTTCCTCTATATGTTAGATAACAAAGCTTTGTACTCCAACCAAACATACGATTGCTTCATATCAAAAGTGATGTTTTAAATCCCCTTATTAACACTCAAAATGTGTAGCTAGAAATTATTTCAAGTGAAGTTACTTGATTTTGCTATATTTATTCCTCCATGCTTATACTTATGCAAGACGGTACTATACTCCACCCGAAAACTGGAAATCGAGTTTTCACTGGGAATACACGTTTTGAGGTCCCGGTGCATTTTCGAAAAACGTAACCAAACCCCAAAAAACGTTATATTTAAGTTTTACATCTTCCAAGGATTTTCACGACATTTCTTTCATCCCAAAGTACGTGGAATAATTTTGGTTTTTTATTTTTTTTAAACAACTCTATTTTTTTTATTAAAATACCAAATGTTTGTGACATCAACATGACAAATAAACTGTATATCTTGAATTTTCTCGGAATACGCTGTGAACACCTCCTTAGTGAGTATTACAAAATGTATTTGACTGGGAAACCACACGAGATAGACAAAAACATATTTCAGGATAAACTTAGAGCTCATTAAAATATAAACCTTCCCCAAAATAACTTTTTTTCCTAGCGTCAACCGTTGTCGATACATTCCATGATCTCAAGAGAAACAAAAACAAGTTCTAACAGCTCACTGACCTGCGTATAAGCATGTAGAAATTATTAATTCTACTAAGTTGAATCCATTTCTAGCCAAACATTTTATCATTGCGACGAACGCAAAGAATTGGAGGAATCGCGTTTCATATGAATAGAACCTGTGAAACTGTAATGAAAGAGAAAGCAAAATGTGAGTGTATAACATTATATGTTTTTGTTTTGATTATGCCGGGGTGGGGGGAGAAGATTGGCATACCTTTAAAGAATCCCCGTTCAGATATACTTACAAATGGGAGCATGTAAACATACGATATATTTCTAAAACCTTAGGGAAAAAATATTTTGAACTTTGTTTTTAGATCTACATTTCTATATAGTAAGTTTTTGCCTATCCCTTACAGTTTTCAAGTTACATGAAATTCACTAACAGTAAAGATGGCTTTGTGGGCTGTTCCTAGAAAATTCAAGATATACATTTTATTTGCCGTTCTAATATCTGGAGCGTTTGATGAGCCGTTTTTTGAGAAAATCAATAGATAGGCTGCAGAGAAAGTAAAAATGTCTCACTGATAAGCCGAAGTGTCAACTATAACTTCCGAGAACTTTTTTTTTATAATCACGCACCTATTTCCATAAGCGGTACAACATGTAAACAGGAAACTTTGCAAGCATTTTTAAAATGTGGGACAAAGGAGGACAAGAGATTTCGAGAAGCGCGGAAATTCCCGTCTATATTATAACAACTTAGTAAAACCCATGGTTCTACGGACTGCGCGAGTATTCAGGAGGAATAAATCGCCCCCACTCTACCTGTCTTTTGCCTTTAGCTACTGAGTTATTCAAGATGTGTCTTAAAGAGGAAGTGGGCTGATACGCGGGAAACAAGTGTCACCTCACTTTTGTGAACACAGCAACTTTATATTAGCATAGCTTCCTTCGGAAGGTGTGGCAGTATTTTATATCACAACACTGTAAATGCCAGAGTGATTGTAGTGTAAATAAGCATTATTGTATGACATTGATTTGAGATGTTTGTTAATTATAAGCATTGTTAGGAAATAAGTTTACACGGCCTCACTGAAACCGACAATAGGAGCGGATAACAATGAGCGAGGGGGTGAGTTGTTTATTAATTAGAAGAGGCAAACAAATGACGTCAGATTAGCTCGCTTTTCTTAGAAATGGAGGGAATTTCTTCCCTAGAGCATATGTGTTCGTAATTTTGATTGGATATAAAAATAGACGCTAATGTTGGCGCACTTTATTAACCAATAGCAGCTCTGTTATAATGTTTAGGCATATCGGGGTGAGGGAGTATAAATTCCGTGCCAGAGACGGGTAACGCGCAGTTTGACAGAATAATTCACGAGGTAAACGTCGCTCAGTCCAATAGAATCATACAAAGGTTTTACGTCGCACAGTTTAAGAGAATCGTTCACGCGTTATACGTCGCGCAATTCTACAGAATCTCTCACGTCTTAAAGTTCGTTATAAATGTGAAATACGCGAATTAATAATGTGCAGCAAATAAGTGATTATAGTGATATTAGAAAATATAACAGTTTCAGTCGGGCGTGTATCAAGAGTCAATATGTGAAATTAATTAAAAGTGACGGCAATAAAAGTGTAAAAACAAATTCTTTTATCAGTGTTATCTTTCAGTAATAAATCCTTTCCGTTTACACACCCTGTTCAAGAGATATGCTCGACTGAGTAGTAATAATAGCTAGCCGGAGCACAATGGACCCAAAATGCAAAATAATAAAACAATAACAGGCGCTCAGCAATAAGATAACACGAAGTGACCACGACAAATTGGCTCCCATATGTGGGGCAGATAAACATGAAACATCTTACAACTACCAAAAAATATTCGACTTCAAAGGGAAGTAAAGCCGGTGGTCTCGTGTCGTAGATTTACGGCACGTAAAAGAACCTCAAACCTGATAAAGAGGCCTCTGAGCAAAATTACCGGTCTTTCACGCCCAATATAGATTGGGACGCTAAGGACCACAGCCGTTAAAGAGCGTCCATAAATAAAAAATAATAATAATAAAAAAAACGAAAAACTCACAGCAACTTTATAGTGTAGAAAAATTTAATAGGAGCTTGTTTACATCGTGATAAATGAAAAACTAAAATCCTTATTCCAGTTCTGTAAGAGGTATGTTAAAGAGCACAGCTTCGAGATGATAATGATGTGTGATTGGTCTCGCTGTAAAAAAAATAGAGCCGCTAGTTTTCTTTGTAAAACTTCGCTTAAAATAACTTGTATTATGAAAATCAACCAGTTAAGAACTTTTTTCCTTGAAGAGATAGATGGGGGAATGAAGGCTATGAAATACCCTAAAAAGTGTGAATTTAACTTTTGGAAGATATCTCATGACAATACCACATGTATGGGAAATACTATCGCTAGTTATATGCAAACACTTGTTTTCACACCCGTTGCACTTTGCTCTTTGCGCGGCCTGTCACAGCAATCTACAAACACAGCATTTTTGTTGCAGTGCTCTTGTGTCTTTAGTCCTGCCTCTACAGTTGGATAGTTACAACAGTGGTGTGATTTAAGCGATAAACGATTTTGTGAGAATAAAATAAAACACGGGTTAGGCGAAATTAATGCGCGTGGTGCTTAAGCAGCCACTCAGATGCATAGTAGGAGAGACATGCTCGCCCAAAACAGTTAGAGAGAGGGAATACATGACCAGGTGGGTTATCCCTCCCAAGGGTTTCTTCTAAGTTGCTGAACTAGTAAGCTCGTTCAGATTCATTTGCATAACAAGCTATTCTACAGAAAACTGTTCATAAAGAATAAGTATTAATATTAGCTAAACACAAATTGAATCTATTTTCCCCAATAATTCCCTTTGTATTGTATTTGCACATATGTATAACGCATAAAATTATTACTTAACACAAACATACAGTTATACTAATGTTTTGTGAAAATTTGTTTAATCCTTTCCTTACTTGTACCTAGGTGCTCATTTGTCTAGCCGAATATTTTTTCCTTAAAACCCTTTGATTGATAACTCCTTCTTAACGGCTCTCATTAGCAGGGTCCCTAATGGATAATGACCACCGGTGCAATACAAATACTTGGGTTTTTCACGAAGTAGTTGCGACGGTATTTAATGTATTTTGTGTTTACTTGTGTTTTGCCCCACGTTGTGAAGCCATTTTGTGACGTGATTCTTTGTTAGGTTTGTTAGCTCCACCTGGTGGTAGCAATTTGCGGCGGTATTAGTGTTTGTTTGAAAGAATGCTACTGTTTATTTGTCGCACGTATTGAATATAATTTGTCGCGGTCACTTCGTGTTATCTTTTACTGAGCGCCTGTTATTTTATTTAATTTTGGTTCACTGTCCTCCGGCTAGCTATGATCTTTTTGGTCAAGCACTTCTCTTTGTACAGGTTGTGTAAAGGAAAGGAGTCTTTTATCCAAAGATAACACTGATGAAAGAATTTGTTTTACACTTTTTATTGTCTTAACATATTATGCACTTTCACATATTAATCTTGACACTCGCCAAACTGAAACTGTTATAATAACTTCATTACTGCCCATTATTAATTCGCGTACTTCAACGTTTTGTGTAATTAACTTTACAACACTTGAGATTTTTCATAATTCTGCTACGCGTAACCTGCGAATCGATAAACTATGCGAGGTATTCACCATGACTGCTCTACGACGTATAATGGACTGGAGCCGACGTGTACTGTACAAATATTTCTGCTGGACTGAAGGAAGCCTACCTCTAACCTAGCCCTATTTATACTCCTACACCCCGATATGCCTAAAGATTATAACCGAGCTGCTATTGGTTAATAAAACGCGCCAACATTAGCGTCTATTTTTATATCCAATGAAAATTATGAACACATATGCTCTAGGGAAAATGTTCCAGCAAATTCTTAAGAAAAACGCGCCAATATTACGTAATTTCCTCGTCTCTAATAATGATAAACAGCTCACCCCCTCGCTGCATTATTGCACGCTATTATTGTCAGTTTCAGTAAGGCCGTATAAACTTACTTCTCAACAATAATTACAATCAACAAACATCTCAAATCAATGTCACACAAAAATGCATATTCATACTATAATCACTCTTTACATTTAAATAATTTGTGATACAAATTACTGCATCATAGTTTTGGTCTTCTGGTTGAAATTGAGGGAACAAGGACAGAAATTAAATTTAGTTTTATTTCTGGACGCTCCTTAACTGCTGTGGTCCTTAGGGTCGCATTCTATATTGGGCGTGAAAGACTGGAAATTTTGCTCAGAGACCTCTTTATCAGGCTTGAGCTTCTTTTACATGCAGTAAATCTACGACACGGGACCACCGGCTTTGCTTCCCTTCCGAAGGAAGCCATGCAAAGGATTTTTACGCCCGAAAAATTCATCGAGTTTGAACCCGCGACCTCGGGAACTCGAGGCTAGCAAGGAACAAGGACAGGCTGAAGTATGGTGAACAATATGATTCCTCATGGAAGACGAAATATATCACGTAATTGGAAGTTTCAACACGACGATGATCCAAAACACACATTGGTCATGTCAAAGAAGTTTTGCAGAAGCATAGGAACAACGTTTTAAAGTGGCCAAGTCAAAGTCCGGACCTTAAACCTATTGAGTACCTTTGGGAGATGTGTTCGCCAGAAAAAGTACACCAACAGCAAAGGGTTTCACACACCACTATGTAATGCGTGGAGAAATATTCCACAGGTGCACACGGCTGAGCTTATTGATTTAATGTCAGGATGTGACCCAGCTTTTAAAGCAAAAGGCTACGCTACTAAGTGTTAAGCTAAGAAAATCAGAACTCAACCTTCGTTTGTTATTTTGCTTTTGTTTTGTTTTACAAAATAGTTTTGAGCCTCATAATTGGTACGTTAATTTTTATTTATGACGAAGCCTTTGTATTTAAAATGTTATATATAAGGCAATGTGTTACATATTGCAGTCTCAGTAAGTTGTTTATTTTATTTCAATTGGATTGTCATATGTGTATATGTGTGTGTATGTTTTATTTGTTGTCTACAAAATACTTTGTAGCACTACTGTATGGTCTCCATCACGGAGGAAGGGGTAAATGACATTTGCCGCACACAGTTGCAAGGTGGGGAAAAGAGGAGAGGTTGCCACGCATGGCAGTTTGGCGCGAACTGGCGATACATTGTTTTGTTGTTAAACGTTAATTCACGACGTAATTACGGAACTTACCTTATTTTTCGTTGCTGAATTCTCTTTCAGAGGTCGAATCCCGAAGATGTCCGCACAATGGAGTCGAGGTATAGCTCGAAATTATCACATTTCACGGTTAAACGCGAAGCAAGTTCACATAAACGCACTCTGAATCAGACTACCACTGATTGGCTAGAAAGGAGGTGACTATGGCGTCGCAGAGGTTTTGCTACTGCGCAACCGCTTTCATTCGAGGCGGAGACTAATAGCACCAGAGCAGAGCGTAAAATGTGCAAGAAAATATTTTCGCGCGGTGGTTAGGTCACGTAATACATATAATCCAAAGAAACATTTACATCTACACACCGAATGAAGCTAAATGAATCTCCTGTGAAAAAAGAAAATGTAAAAACCTCTTCCGAAGCATACAATTGCACTCGGGACATTTAGCAATAGGCTCCGTGCGAATACAGTAACTGTAGTAAGTGACAGTGGCGACAAATAGTGTGTCGATTGTTACTGGTCAACAAGGTCACGTGGTATTATCCACCATATTATTGCTGGTTTGGCACGTGTTGACATATGCTAGTGCAAGTGTGACCGAATATAGTCAGATTTCTCTGTTTATTTCATGGTAATAGTGATATGGCAATAAAAGATAACTAAGTAAGTTTATTCAGGGTTTAAACATGTCTAGTTTTGCTGCAGTGGATTGCAGCAACTCAACCAAGAAGGGCATGTTAATGCGATATTTCCCAAAGGACCTGTTTTTTTGTCATGAACAAGCGTTTAAATGGAAATGGATGTTTTCCAATCATTCCTTGAGAAGAGTATGAATATGATTTGAAATATTGCAGTATATCTAGCTATGATGAACTCAAAAGAAAGATAACAGATTTCTTTCAAATACTTTAAAAATTAGTTCTAAATAGTGCAAGACAACTACTACTAAGTGCTATGCCAGAAAATCTACTTTTCCTAAGAGCAGTGTCAAATAGAAAATTTTAAAATGTATCAGCGGAACGTTAGCTCCTTTTACAGTAATTACCCAAATGTTGTCTTTCGTCAGCAGGGATTACAATGCCAGCTTATAGTCCCACTGGTCACGGGTTCAAATCCGGCAAAGGGCTTTGGACTTTTGAGGTGTAAAAATCCTTAGCATGGCCTCCCTTTTTCTCTATTTCTACCCCACATTCCTCCTCCATCTCTTACATCCCCGCTGCCTCGTTCTTTCCCTCTCCCGCTATCTACTCCTTTCTCACTCTCCCCTTCCGTCGCCTTCTTCCTCTCTGTACAAAGCACTGCAAGCGGTATTTTAAAACCAGGTAATAAAAATGGCATTTTCGGGATATTTATAAAAACTGAAACATTGTTTCCTAACTATACCGTTTACCTCGATAACTGGCACGAACAGGTAATTGTATAACTTCTAAAATACTCACCCTATATAATTTTTGTAAACAACACATCCTGCCAGAAACATCATGATTTTTTGTTATGTAACGTTCTTAAAAAAAATCAATAATAAGCTATATATTTAGATTAGCCGCAATGGAATCTCCCCTCCCCTTGGGGAAAAGTAATGAATATGTCATATAGCCTATTCTATAGGGTAGTTAAATTACATTCGAACCCACTCGAGGCCTCTCTCTACTGAGCGGGACAGCTGGCAGTCGCAAGGGAAATTACGCCGGCAGAGGTGGACTAAAATCGTTACCTTATAATAGATGCTGGAAATGTTGACCTGCTCTCAAACAGGCAGCATATCTCGTGTAAATATTCTCACTGTAAATGTTCCGATGTTTGATGACAGAATAATTAGTGTTGATTTGTGGCCCTCTCGTTCTCCTGACCTAACGAGTTGTGATTTTTATTTATGGGCTTCTTTAAAAGACAAAGTGTATCGTTCCAATCCTCGCACACTACAGGAACTTAGTGAAAACAATGTGCAAGAAATCACAAGAATTCCTGCTGTTGAGCTTCGGAGAGTGAGCGAGAATGTTTACATGAGATATGCTGCCTGTTTGAGAGCAGATGGTCAACATTTTGGGCATCTATTATAAGGTAAGGATTTTAGTTCGCCTCTGCCGGCGTAATTTCCCCAGCGACTGCCGGTTGCCTCGCGCAGTAGAGAGAGGCCGCGACTGGGTTCGAATATAATTTAACTACCCTATATAAGTGGGACCTAAGGTATGTTAATTTCCCAGTTTCACAACAATTGACTCCGCCATTCTTGCGTGAAAACGTAACATACACGTAAATACACTTTAAAAATGCTATTTTTGGCACCAGGGTAGCTCATATCGGTTAACACAAATTATTCAACCAAAATTGAAAATTACGGGAAAAATTATCGGATTCAGTTTTATTATTGTTTATTAAGATTTGCAAATAAATTTCGACAACTTCACAACAAGCGGGATCTATTGCTAAAAGAGGTGAACAAGAAAAACAGCTAACAAAACAAGTTTTGTACGTCAATTTCATGAGTCACTCATGGGTATTTATAAACAGTGTAAAACACAAGCATTTATGCATGCGCGTGTTATACTTGCATGACTTAATTTGTTTTCAACCTATAGGTAAGCGGATGCTGGGTTTTGTGTCTAAAATGAGAACGTGTGGTAATCGTATGTCATTTGTACGTCACGATATCATTATCATCGCTGTATTCTCTTTCTCCGCGCCCATTCACATAATTTATGATGTTGATAGCTTGTACTAAAAAAGAACGATAAAATGCTTCGTTACTGATAAACACAATTCGTAGTGTAGAGCAAGCATGTTGTAGTTCTAGAAGACTTTGAAGCTACGAAGAAGTCTGTAAATGTAGATTTTAGCTCTAGATTACATTCGAATCACTCGTGAATTAAAAAAAACCGCGCCTCCGTTTCATACATTTTTATGGATATATCCACAGCGCCTTGAGTTAGCAAGAACATGGCGAATGGGCGGGGCTTAGGGCTTCTTGTCACTACTATCTTTAATATAGTCAGTGTACGTGCGAATGGCGGCAATGCCATGCATGTGCTTACGGGAGTCATGCATAATTTGTATGCAGTAATAAAAAGCAAATGTTTGTTAAGATGGATGAAGTTGGGGATTATGGTTCTACTAAAAGTAAAAACAACAATTTTTCTGTCGGGTGTAATTTTACATACAAAAACTGTTTTCCTGGAATGAAAATTTCTTCGTTTCCAAATGAAAAACAGCATGCAAATACACTAAAAGCTCGGATTATCACCTTGAGGAGGGTCACAGTTGAAAACCGTGGACTCCAACACAACGTTCACGTGTCTGTAGTGGCATTTCATTAATGGAACACTTACGAGAGAGCCTGATGGCTCAGGTTATATACCATGATTTCAATTATGACTCCAGAATCACACCTGTTGCAGGATGCAGTAGATTAAAGGTGACGAAAACGGGTCTCGCGAGTCATTTTGACTGGTAGACGCCGTTCCCTCTCTGCCACTGTCCCTTTGTTTTTCACATGCTGCTGAGTGATGCAGTGCGTGTTGCATATTTGGTGACTCACGGAAGGACGGCATTTTCGCCGCCCTTGATTACTGATAGTGTTACGATACACAAGAGAAGAAAAGTTAGGCAGAACTTCCCTCTTGCTCAAGAAGTGAAACAAGTACACAAACAGAATTAAATCCATGATGGATAGTTTCCTAAAGAGGTGCCAAAAATGTATGGACAACGACGGCGGCCAATTTCAGCATTTCGTTTCATAAAGTTGGTAAGTAAAGTCTTTAAAAGTAGTTTTAAAAACGTTGTATGGTTTCATCCGCGCCTTTCTATAATAGCGGCAGACGGCAACGAGCGCCGAGGATGCGGACAGAAAAAACACCGCGCAGGCGATTCGTAGTTTTTTGCCTCACTTGTACGTTGGGCGTAAAAGACCGGTAATTTTGCTCAGAGGCCTCTTTATCAGGCTTGAGGTTCTTTTACGTGATGTAAATCTACAAGGACCACCGACTTTACTTCCCTTCCGAAGGAAGCCATGCTAAGGGTTTTTACGCCCGAAAAAATCCATTGCCCTCCGCCGGGTTTGAACTCGCGACCTTGGGAATTAGAGACTAACATGGTAAGCACTACACCACGGAGGATGACTACAAACAGAATTTCTGCGTTTAAATTGGGATAATATGAACGTACTGTTTTGTACTTTAAAAAGTAACT
This sequence comes from Deroplatys truncata, assembly GCA_030765065.1. NCBI lineage: Eukaryota > Metazoa > Arthropoda > Insecta > Mantodea > Mantidae > Deroplatys > Deroplatys truncata. The sequence continues at coordinate 638,958,810 of CM060990.1, forward strand.
GTGGCGCAGAAGTTCAGACAAATCTGCAATTCCCTCGAGTGGACAGGCACAATATGACAGATCTGTTCTTTAAATCGTGATTGTGGTGTTCAAGTTAAGTTGACGGATTTTAATTTATTTGATGGAATACTGATATGGAATATTAAATAACGAGAAACTGGTACAATGCCTCTGTTTTATGCCAAGGCCACAACCGCCTTATATGCGTATCGGCCGAGACGGTAGTAACCTCGGTGTTATGCCACTGCACAGAGGCGGCGCAGGGCGTGTCAAGGGTACGTTTATCAGCTGTGAACTTTCAGTAGTTGCTTTGTTTTCGTGTTGTGAAGTGTTTCGACAATACGTGTGTTGTGTGTGATTTCATTAGGAATGTTATTCTCTTATTAGTCCACGGAAATGCCTGCCAACAAATTCACGCTTGAACAGCGTATTTTTATGTACGATACATACGCGAAAACTGAATCATGTAGACAGGTATATAGACAATTTCAGCAGCAATTTCCTGGTTATCCAGTTCCGGGTAAAGACGCTAAGAGAGGTTTGGTCAATAAACTTAGAACAACGGGATCGCTAAACGCTATAAAATAAAGTTTACAGGAACGATATCCACACCATAGAAGAACTTAAAGGACAATATAAAAGCAGAAATTATGAACATTACCCAAGAAGAACTTATGCGTGTGAATGGTAATTTCCTCCGACGATGTCAAGAATGCCCTCGTGCAGATGGACACCACTTTCAACAACACTTACTTATAACAAGGTTAGTACGCATTACATTATACGTTACTAACACTCGTTATTAAGTAATTGGGAGTTACTGAACGAAAAACTCCACAGTGTAGTAGACTGTGTGCGGAGTACGCATACGTGCAATCCGCGGCCTTGACATAAAACGAAGGCATTGTATAATCGTGTTCCAAATTTGAAGTTAACACCTCGAATGATGAGAAAAGTATTTTATACTGAAACATTTAAAATAATTTCACAAAAGTCATCTTATTCGATTGATTTTACTGTAGCATAAATGGAGAAGTGTTGATTCCCATTGGGCAGTCAAGTGAGCTCCTCACCTAGCTGAAAGACGTTGGAATGGAATTAGTATTTTCTATTGACATATAATAATTTCAAACTGTATAATAGTAACAGTAATATTACAGAAATTATGCTAAGAAATATAAGTACAATTTATTCCATTGTTTCAATGACGTAATTCACAATGCACTTACGATTTGGCACATGCTGCCAAATAAAAAAATAATAAAACTCCTTTTCTCTTTCTGGCATGAAAGTCTATAGTTTCATCGCTCTGTATTACAACTTAATATTTGTATTGCATATTTACGTGATTTTTGGGTACACAGGTACTATATATCTTTGCTGCAGAATAAACATAATCGAACACGCGTGAAACATGAAATGGTTGTACGGTTCACTAAAATTATACAGTCATTAAAATATTACGAGAAAATCAGTGACCGTTAAACTCGATTATCTAGGGGCAGTGCAAGTGACTTCGGGTTAGACCTCGTAAATTATCGGGAAATTGGATCTAGGTCAAGCGAAGAAAATACAGGCATTCTTTTCAGAATACACTACGTGTCACACCATCATTTGTTTCTTAGCTAGAAGGAGTGGAGCTAGGTCGATACCAGAGAAAATGACTCAGACAGCTGTTTAACTGTAAACCAACATATCCATTCTTGCTTATACTGCTTAAAGACACCCATCTGTGAAAACAAGTAAACAATTGCCAAAATTCATAGTGTTATTAAACACTACAAACCCTCTGCTTTAATTCCATATAGTTTTTATAGCCGTATGGCTTTTTAAAGCTTGCCACATAGCGATTTAAATGTATGTATGCCGAGCTTCGTAAAAATCGATGTTTTGTCAACATTAAAGTGAACAAATCAGTCAAGAGCGGCTTCAGGAATTTACGAATACTAAATTAACGCCAAAACAGCAGAAAAAGACGAAGGGGGGCGTGTACATGCGCTAAATGCTTTTTAAACAGTATAAAGTCAGAAACAGTGTTATTTTACTGTTATACATTCTTATCCCCCAGATTCTCGTTTGTCGGCACATTCTCATTTTCAAATTGTTCCACAGGATGTACTTTTCGGTATAAATTAATGAAATGTTGTGTAACTCGTTATAAATAGCAGGATAAGGAAATTACGAAATTTTTCTTAACATGCGATGTAAACAATAATAATGGTATTGTGTACGTTTTTCAACAAAAAGTTGAAGTCTCAAATTTAACATTTATTTTCTCCCAAACTAATACGATAATTATAAATCCATCTCTACAGTTTATTAATATACTGTTACAGAATTTAGTTATAAAATATTAAGTTTGTTCACAAAAGAACTATTGTGTAAAGCAATTTTTCAAAACTAACAAAGAACAATAAAAATTAACATCTCGGAAACTAACTTTAAAATATGTTAGTGCTAGTGAGAAAGAAGGATGGAGATCTGCACTTCTTCATTGGCTGCCGGAAACTGAATGAAATCACTAAGAAAGACTGTTTTCCGCTGCCACGGTTGAAGACACCCTGAACATCTTAGCGGGAGCCCAAAGGTTTTCCACTCTGGATGTGAGCTCGGAATGCTGGCATGCGGCAGTTGACGACGATAAGGATAAAGCAGCATTTTCTACTGGGCATGGTCTGTGGCAGTTCACGGTAATGTCTTTCGGACTCTGCAACACCCCCGCAACGTCCCAAAGACTGATGGAGTCTGTAATGAGGGGCTTCACCTACGACGCTTGCCTCTTTTATCTCGAAGACGTCATTGTTAGAAGCAAGTCATTTAAGGAGCAACTGAAACTTGAGGAAGGTGTTCAGAGGTCTTCGACAAGCCAATCTCAAGCTGAACCACAAGAAATATCAGCTTCCTGGAGCACATCGTAAGCCACGATGGAGTCTGCGGATCCCCAGAAGTTAGAGACCGTCAAAAGTGGCCCAGACCAAAGAATAAACAAGAGTTTCGACGGTTTCTGAATCTCTGCACGGACTACCGGAAATTCGTGCCAGGGTATGCAGTCATCGCCAAACCGCTGACACAATTGATAGAGGAACGATGAGCCTTCCAATAGCCCGACCAGGCTGTGGCAGCTTCCTAAACCCTGAAGAACTCCCTGTGCGCGGCTCCGGTACTACGATACCGCATCTTGGTAAGAAGTTCATCGTGGACACGGATGCCAGTGAGGTCGGCATTTGAAGTATCTCGTCGCAAAAGCAAGACGGAGAAAAGAGAGTACTGACCTATTTAGGAAAACACTGTCTAAGGCGAACGGAATTACTGCGTGGCAAGACGAGAGCTGCTGGCTACTGTAGAGACCCTGAAGCACTTTCACAAATATCTGTACGGACAGGAATTTCACCTCCGAATGGACCATTCCGCCCTAACTAGGCTGTTGGGTTTTCGCATTTTGGAAGCACAGAAGGTTCTCTGGGTCCAACGACTGCAGGAGTACAACTTTACCTCGGAGCACTGGGCAGGAAGACCTCAATCTAACACAGAGCCCTGTCCCGAAGACAGTGCCAGGAAAACTGCAACCACTATGTGAATGTCGAGACAAAAGAGAGTGTTGCTGCCTTAAACTCGATGTCGATGCAATGCGGTCAGTTGGGACGAAGAGAGCTGGGGAGGGCAGCTGGAGGAACGAGACTAAGGGTCGATCCAGATGGATAAAGAATCTGGCGAACGAACTGTGTGGGCAGACGTCGCTCCAAGAGACCCAGCCTATAAGAACTATTGGGCCCGGTGGGACTCCCTGGTGATCAGGTATGGTGTGTTGAAGAGAGTATGGGAGTCTGCAAACGAAAAAAAGCAAGGTGGAACAGCCAGTGCTCCCGAGGAACAGACTGAAAGAAGTCCTCGAGGGGGTGACCTGGAGGTAAATACAACCTTGGAGAAGTTACGTTGCGGATTATATTGGTTGCATCTTCGAAGCAACGTGGAGATGTGGTGCGACATCTGCGCGGAAATCACGGGCCCCAGACTCGCATTTGTATTCAACAGTACAACGTTGAAGCGCTGTTCGAAAGAATTGCCATGGCAGGTCCTTTCCCAAGGACAGACGCAGGAATTCGCTGCCCCCTATTGGCTATAGACTATTTTACCAAGTGACGGAGGTTTACGTGAGTCCCAATTAACATGCTTCAACTGTGGCTAATGCACTGGTGAACAACTTCTGCTGCCGGCTCAGGATTCCCCGGAAGCTCCAGAGTGATCAGGGGACGAATTTTGATCCAATCTTATGCGAGAGCTGCTCCAGCGCCTTGGGATACTCAAGATCCGCACCACTCCCCTTCGTCCGAAATCGGACGAAATGGTGGAGGGTTGTATTAAGAAGGTTGAGGAGTACCTACGGGAAATGGTATTTGCCCATAAGCGAGACTGGAATGTGCATGTGCCATTATTTCTCCTGGCCTACCGAGCTTCAGTATGAATCCACTGGCATGACACCGGCCAATGGTATTTGGACGGGAGATGCGGCTACCATGTGATCTGTTTTTCGGCACACCATCTCTTGCTGACCAGCCGGCAACGGATAATTCAGGGGCGCTAAGGACAGGTTAGGAGACTTCCACTATCTCGCCAGGGAGCACCTGAAGCCAGCTAGTAACCGGATGAAGGCACGCTATGATAGAATGGTGAACGATGTTGGATTCCAGGAGGGTGAACTCCTATGGCTCTATCGTCCCACGAAGACGAGAGGGAAGTCGGCAATGCTGCAACGTTCCTGGGACGACCCGCATAAGGTAATCGCCCGTATCAACAATGTGGTATACCACATTCGCTGTCAACCCCGAGGCATTGATGGTGGTCCATCTTGATCGGTTTGCTCCATATCGGGACGACCAGCTATGAGGAGGGAGCTATGCGACGCAGATACATGCCGAGCTATCAATTGGATGGCGCCGATCAACCAGCCATGGGAGAGATACGGAAAGATAAGTAGCGCACTCATCCAGCGTATACACCAGAAACGTAGCGAGAAATAAGTACAACCTTGTGGAAGTTTCCATTCTTCCCCCCTCTCGAACATTCTGGAACTATGGAAAATTTCAGCGACTATATAAGCTGTTCAGTGAGTCGTCCGAGTGAGGTTGCAACGATAGTTGTGGCGTACATCACGAAGAAAGTGGTGTGACAGAACTAAGTGAAGTGACAAAGAAAATTTAAACTGGATCACATTATTGAAGTCGCAGTGAGAACTTGGTGAAGTGGCATTGAAAACTGTACAAAGTAACAATACGTTAAACCCTGATCGTCGTATTAAAGTTCCAAATGAATCGGATTATAATCATGAATTTTAGAAAGTTTACAGATGGGTATCCTTAAGTTTTGGTGCCCGAGTATACAATTATTTCGCATAGGTGTATAGAGGACCTAGCCAGGTAGCGCCGCGATTACATGTGCGACTCGCATTCGGGAGGTCCCGGGTTTAAACCCCCGGGGCCGAAACATCTTTTTCGAAGCGAAGGTTTTTCCGCGGCTTTCCTTCGTCGATAGGCGGATGCTGAGTTTTCCTATCATCCCTTTCATCACTACATATCCTTTCCTTCTTCTTTACCGCCATACCAGGCATTGGGCTGGTCACCCATCCTGGATATGCTATGACCCAGAGATTGCTTGCTGCTCGACAGGCTACTGACCCAAGGCATTGGCTTGTAAGTCCTACAGAGAGGAGAGTAACCCGTTAAAGAAGAAGGTTTATAGAGAATGGGAGTTTATCATAACTACTCGAAACACTCAACAAAATAACACGTCTTCTTGGGGATTAACTTTCCATTACACGAGGTATTGTCGGATAAATGATTCTGCAGCTTCTACAGTAAATAGTTGAAAATAAAGATTATTTTATACGAAGCATCCCAACCAACCCATTTCTACGCATATAATAAAGCTGTACAGCCTTTTTTTCTTCTTTTCTTTTAATTTTCGATTTGGGATGAGTATTTACTGCACTAAGGACTGCGTAAGAGAGAAGCAACATTTTAAAAGTGCTTGTGTTTTTCACTCAAAATGCCCAATTCAACTCTTATCTTAATTACTTCCCCAGGTACCAAAATAATTGAAATATGTAGCTTATTATTTATTTGTTGAAAGATGTTACACAACCAAACTTATAAGAATAATGTTTCTGACTCGTTATGGCATTTATAATATTTCGGTATCATGAGTGTTTAAGAAGTTAATAATTACTTTCTCTACTACGTATACTAAGTAGGGGAAGTATTGCATTCCACCCAGAAATTCGATACCGAGATTTCACCGGAAATATATGTTTTGAGACCCCCTGAATCCAAAAAAAGCATTTTTAGAAACATGTCCGTGTGTGTGTGTCTGTGAACAGCATAACTCAGAAACGAACAGTCGGATAAACACCAAACTTGGTATTTAGGTTCAGTATCTTCCAGAGATGCGACACGAAGGTTTTCAAGAAAATCCCCCCACCCCAGATTACCCTTTACATGGAACATTTTTCGAAAATTTTATTTTTCTCAAAAATGGCTCTAACGATTTTGATTAAAATATCATATGTTTAAGATATTTTCATGACAAATAAAATTCATATCTTGAATTTTCTGGGAATGTCTCCAAAAGTATTCTTCATTGTGAATGACTTTTGCATAACTGGTAAACCATAAGAGATAAGACAACATTTTACTACACAAAAACTGTAGACCGCATTAAAATACACAATTTATGTCATATACATTTTTTTTGAGTGAACCATTTTCGAGATATTGCTTGTTATTCCCTTAAATTTTTCAATACTTATTTTCTCAAATGGGAATTCGTTATTCATTTTTTTTTGTCTTGGATATGCAAAGAGTATTAATCTGTGGCAAAGAGAATGGTGCTGCACATAGCAACCAGCTATTAAGAGACATGCCTATGCTTAAAGGCTACTGTATTTCTATATTGCCCTTGCAAATACAAAACAAGGGGAACATAGTAAGCCTTAAGCGATAGTCAAATATTTTTAGAACTGGTCGCTATGTGTAGACGTGTCGCTATATTTGCATGTAGAAAGATCGTTTCTCCAAATGTTTATCTCGATTAATATGAAATAGATGGAGAATAAGAGTTTGTAAAAATAGTTTGTACAAGAGTAGAAAAAGTCATGTGAGTGTAACACATCAGATTTTTTTTCTTTGCCATCATTCGCATACGTAATCTGTTTGCGGCGAGAGGGCATTGCCAGCATAAGGAAGAGGCACAGATTTGTCTGCTGCTGAACCTGTTACTTAGGTTTTAGTTAATATTTACGGAAGTATTGCATTCCACCCAAAAATACGGTGTCGAGATTTCACGGAAATATATGTTTTCAGGTCCCCTGGATCCGAAAAAAATTAAAAGAAGGTTAGCGTGCGCTTGTGCGAACAGCATAGCTCAAAACGAAAAGTCGGATAAACACCAAACTTGGTACCAGAAGTCACTATCTTCCAAAGATGCGACAGAAAAGTTTGCAAGCAAATCACCCTACCAGCAAACTATTGTTTACATGGAAAAATTTTCGAAATTTTTCACTTTCTCAAAAATGGTTCTAAAGATTTTTATTAAAATACCGGATATTTAAGACATTTACATGATAAATAAGATGTATATCTTGAATTTTCTGAGGATAGCCTGTGAAGGCCTCTTCTTTCGGAAGGAGTTTTGTATATGTATAAGGGTAAACCATAAAAGATAGGCAAAAACTCACTACACAAAAAAATGTAGACCTCTTTAAAACACACAAATTATTTAAAATAACTGTTTTTCTCGCATCAGCTATTTCCGAGATATCTGTCATTATTAATTTGAATTTTTCAATACCTTTGTCATTTTTAAACTGCTGTTGTTATTCGGTTGTTTCTCGTGTTGTCATTGAAACCGCGTGGGATTTAAAGCCCAGTATAGAGCGACCAGTTTTTAAACATTTTACTATCACTATTCCGTTTGTAGCTGTAACGAAATATGAAACTATTTATACAAACGTTTATCTCAATTAAATTGAAGTAGATAGAAGAACAAGCTTTTGCAAGAATAGTATGCACACACTACGTAAAAATAAAGAATAGTGGGTGGAGAAAGACATGTGATTGTAACACATTCGATTTTCTAAAAGTGCTGTCGCTATTCAGTTGTTCCTCGCAATGTAATGCAAAGAGCATGCAATTTTAAGGGATATATTCATCGCTTTTAACCCTCAGCCTGCTATGCTTTTGTATCTCCTTATATCACTCAAAGGGGTCCAAGTAGACCCCAGACAGAAAACACAATATAATTATCTTATGTTCTACTTAGAACAAATAAAATCGTTTTAAAACAACAATTCTGACGTCTCAACCTTTTTTTACCAACCTCAAAATTAGCATTGTCAAACAAACAACCGAATTACAAATTACAATATTATTTTTATTTTCCAGCACGCATAAGATGAAATAATTTGTTTTATTTTTTATTTTTCACTTTATTTTATGCTTTATTTTTCAATGGGATTCACAACTGCGTTTTAACATTTTTACAATGTACTACCAGTACTGTTTAAGTTTTTTACACGGAGTTTTACAATTCATGTTCACTAAGTGTAACATCCAAGATACACTATACTCTCTGCATTTTCTTACAGTGGGTACGGCAAATGAATTTCTTGCAGCTCAAGATAGGTTTTCTATCATTTTTTCTTGGACATAACTGACATCAGCCTTTTAAAAGTTTCACCTTTCCGTTTCGACATGACTACATCTTACAATGCAACTAGGAGAGAGTGCTGAACTATTTCTACACAATTTCAAACTGACAGTGCATGCTAGAATAAATCAAAAACACACGTCAGCCAACTTAAAACTCTCATGATGCAGAAAATTTTATGAGACATGAACTGCTTTTACATTTGTATTTATTGAACATTTTACGGAACTATTTTTATGACAATAAAGCTGATTAAATTTGTAACACATTACAAAAATTTCAAAATTCTAAATTAGATATTTCACTCATAAAAACTAAAAAGAATTAACACTGGGGTCAAGCCGAAACCTGCATAGCAGTCTGAAGATTAAATATTTGAGTATCGCTATCCACTTTTTACCTATAACGAAATGTGTAATGAAACTATTTATGCAAGCATTTATCTCAATTAACTGGAAGCAGAGAGAAGAATAAGCTTTTCATAAAAGCTGTATAAAATAGGCGATAGTGAGTAGAGAAACGCATGCGAATGTAACACATTTTTACTCTCTCTTCCACGTAGCTACATTCGATACCGAGATTTCATCTGAAATACATGTTTTGAGGCACCTTGAATAAAAAAGAATGTCTTTAGAGAAAGGACTGTGAACAGCATAGCTCAAAAACGAAAAGTTGGATAAATACCAAAATTTATACTTACGTTCAGTACTTTCCAGAGATGCGACACAGATTTTCAAGAAAATCGTCGACCACAAACTACCCTTTACATGGAACATTTTTCGAAACTTTTGATTTTCTAAAAAATGGCTCTAACGATTTTGATTAAAATACCATATATTAAAGATATTTACATGACAAATAAAACGCATATCTTGAATTTTCTGGGAATAGCCTGTGAAATGCTCTTCATTCGGAAGGAGTTTTGTATAAGCTTGTATAACCAGTAAAATTAAACCGATAGGCGAAAACATACAAAAAATGTAGATCTCTTTAAAACACACAATTTATTTAAAATAACCTTTTCTGTGGCATCAGGCATTTCCGAGATATCCGTTATTAATGTTTCGATTTGTTCAACACGTTTGTCATCCTTTTCAAGTTCCGTCGATTTTCAGTTGTTCCTCGCGATATCATGGAAAGAGTATAGAATTTTAAGGCAGCGTATAGCGTCCAGTTCTTAAACATTTGACTATCGCTATTCCCTTTGTACTATAACGAAATCTGTAACATAACTATCTCTGCGTTGGTTTATTTCGATTAAAATGAAGTAGATGAAAAAATAAACTTTCATAAGAATAATTTGTGTACCCACTAATAAACGATATTGGGTAGAGAAAGTTATGTGAATGTAACACATAAGATTTTTAATTTTCTATAGTACCTTCACATTTGTGTAACAATTAGTAGTTATTGCCAGTTAGGCACATGAACGAATAAATCAAAGAATCATGCTGTGACTGAAAAAATGTATAACAATGTAGAATATATAAAATTTGCAATAACAGCAAACGCGTCACACCCATGCAAGGTGTTGATTATGGCAAAAGGAAACTTTTAATTACACTACCGTCTCCTCTAAGAATACGGACGCTTCCAGACATGGAGTAAGAAAGGCTTCACATCTGCAACCATAGAAAAAGTGTCTGCACAGCAGCTGTTAATGAGCCTATACAGTGCTCAAGAGAGCTTCACCGTCAACCGATCACAGCAGTTTTACCGGATGTTGACTCTTGTATGTATCTATACATAAATGCTAACCTTGCTCCCAAAAGCAAACGAGCAGGCTATAATAAAATGTGAATAAAACATAAACAAAAAACCTGATGTGTTACATTTACATGACCTTCTCTACCCTCTGTCATTTATTAATACGTTCAAAATATTATTCTTAAGAAAGCTTATTTTTCTATCTACTTCATTTTAATCGAGACCAGACGCACCTACATTACACATTTTGTTACAAATACAACGGGAACAGCGATAGTCAAATGTTTAAGAACTGGACCTATATACTAGCCTTAAAATTCCACTCCTTCCATTGTCGTCCTCCGTGGTGTAGTGGTTACCATGCTAGCCTCTAGTTCCCGAGGTCGCAGGTTGAAACTCGGCGGAGGGCGATGGATTTTTTCGGGCGTAAAAATCCTTAGTATGACTTCCTTCGGGAGGGAAGTAAAGCCGGCGGTCCCGTGTCGTAAAAGAACCTCAAGCCTGATAAAGAGGCCTCTGAGCAAAATTACCGGTCTTCCACGCTCCTTAGCGTGTGTCGCTAATGACGACAGTAGTTAAAGAGCGTCCATAAATAAAACTCAATTTTTTACTCTTTCCATGATATCGCGAAAAACAAATAAATAAACAAATAAATAAAATCTGAATGCACTATCCCGGCGCCTTGGTATCTCGTACACGGAGAGGCATTCAAACTTTACTTTTATTCTAACAACACATTTACATTTTGTATTACATCAAATCTTTTCAGATAAAATAACTACAAACTACACAAAGTTCACAAAATAATAAGTAAAAATAGAGATAAAAGAAAGAAAAAGAACAGAAATTATTAGATTATAGTAAAGGCGTAAGCTGAAGTAGTTGGTTTGTTACGTTATTTGCACCACGCTTTGGGCGTCAATTTGAAGTAGTTTATATTGTTGCATTGAAGGAGTTGTATTATATTTCAACTGTTGGGGAACCGAACTTGAAATTCGTTGCAACCACACGTATAGTACCCGCTTTCCGGTAGCCTTCGCCCTAAGTTTAAAAATATTAACTTTGTAATTTGACTGTTTCTTTAACTATTATATATTTATGTTTGCCTCGGCTGCGTCAGTATTATTGTTAGAGACACGTTTCTCTTAGCAGGGTTGTGGTGTGACAAGAATATAGGCTTACACAGATTATAATTTTACTTCACTTCTTTTATTAATGCTTGACACGATTTAAATAACACTTCACTGATATAAAGAGCTGTGAGATTCTTTTTATTAATTAATTACACTTGTTAACACGTAAACTTACTTTTCGTCTCACACGAATACATATTATATTTCTTGAGGACACTTTTTGTGTCTGGTTAGTAACGCTGTCTGCAGGCAACTGAACTCTGAATTTGTAAAATTTTCTCCTTTTCAGTTTCTGATTGGCTAATCCTACTCCAATAGAATACCTTCATTTAATTAAAGCTTTTTCTGGTTGTTGATTGACTATTTTATAAACTGTCACTAAAATTATATTATTGTTGCTCCAATAATGACTAGTAGCATTATTAAACATTCTTACTCATTATTGCCTCAAGGTTACCTCATTGTTAGCAACGTTTAACCTATTATTCTCACAGCTCCTACATTATTAAATTACGTAATGCATTCACATAACATTATTGAACATGTTAATAATAATATAGGCATATGCAATGACTGTTACATAGATTTTACAAATTATTACATACACATATTGCTCCAAGGCGGGCTGTTATTGAATTTAGATATTATATAATTTGACTGAAATCATTTAAGTGTTAAAAATACTGCCTCAAAGCAAAACTTAATTACAATTCTAAATTCTATAATTGCTGGAAACCAGCAAACTTAGCAACTGGTAACCAGCTACTATCTACTCCTATTTAACTACATTCACTGGAAACCAGCTAAAATATACTGGTAGCCAGCACAAAACCCTCTATTAAACTACTAACCATTTTAATAAGTTTATTTATATTTATATTTCATTTAAAGTTTTTCTTAATTAAAAACTATAAAGTTAAAGTTGTCTATTTATAAGATTTCATTGTTTTCGTAATAATTATTTGATTTATGGTAGTTTAATATTTTGTTTAATTTATTTATATCTTTATTTATGTGTTTATTGTTTATTTATTTACCGTATGACATTTTATTTAATCTATATTTAATCACTATTAAACATTTACCTCTTTTAACAAAACACTAAATCTTCTTTCTTCTATCCCTACATATGCACTCACTTTACCCCACATCATTTCACTACATAAACTTCAACTCCCCCTCCTATTAATAACATAATAACAAAATTCATGCCTACATGCATCTATCATCACCATAACCGCACTCACTACCCCTCCCAAACCATATTAACTGCTCCTCCAACAATGGTGAAACTGCTCCTCAACACCAACGTCGTCTTCTCTCCATTCTTCTTCTTTCTCAATCCTCCTCCTATAATCACCACATTTCTCTCCTTCCCGTCGTCTTAACTGAAATCTTCTCTCTGCACATTCCTGTCGTCCCGAAAAAAAAATTATTCTATTTACTGTCAAATTATGGTCTAATTAAGTATTAATATTCGTCATTACTACTTCTCTTCTCATCTCCTCCTCCTACTCCTCCTCCTCTTACTCTTCATTCTCCGTCATGTCAACATTTGTAAGCTAACAACCTCTTCACTTATACTTCTATCTTCTCCCATATCTATATTTTGATTTAGTATTCTAATCCTCTCATATCTTCTAATTCTCTATCCCTCTCGGTAACTGTTGTCTCCTTATTTTGGGTAATATATCTTTTTCCCATGCTGTTTTACTTATATAATTTAAATTGTTGGAAGTGTTTAATTAAATCAAGATGTCTTAAAACTGTATACAGGGTATATACTCCTAAATGTTCCCTTTCTTCTAATACATGTTGATTGTATCTATTACATTCAAAAACTGTATGTTCCGGCGTGTCCCTAATTCCACAACCATCGCATATGTTGTCATCTGTTCTGTTAATTTTATTCCAATGCGTCTTGTATGGACCATGTCTCACAATAAAGTGTATTATTACTTTTGTTGGTTGTATGTGTGTTAGTCGTAATCTTTCTTGAACGTTTGAAAATAGCTGAAAAACTCTTCTTCCCTCCTCTATTTTCTCCCATTCATGTTGCCATCTTATCTTCAAATTTTGCTTAATATATAATCTAATAAAGTATTGCACTTTACTCCAATTATTTTTTCTACCATTTGAAAATCTTTTCTGTTAATCCAAAATCTAGCTCCTTTCAAACGTATTAAATAATCAATTGACCGTATTGCCGTTGTTATTAATAAAGTCATTGTTGGCGTGGTATTTACGCGCCAGTAAAACGTAATAATATTTTTCTTTGCGTCCTTCTCAATAATTTTCTAATAACTACATCATCCATCCTGGTTGCCCGGTTCCCGCCGCATATGTTATAATGGAAGCAAATATTATATTGTAATAGGTTGCCATTGTCTTTAACGATAATTTAAACGTTTTCTGCGTAATTCTACCAAGTTATATAATTATTTTTTCGGGTTTTTGAGGAATATATTCTGTATGGTTTTTAAAACTTAATTTTTCATCCAGCATAATGCCTAAATATTTGGAATCTTTTTTCCTTCTTATATTTGCATTATTTATCTTAATAATCTCTTTTCAAATTTCTTTGAAATAACATGTAACACGATTTATTGGATAAAATGTTAAGTATAGATTTCTTACATCAATTACTTAATTTCTTTATTTGCCTTGGTTTCCAATTCCCTTCGATTTTTACCTTCAATTATAAAGATCAAATCATCTGCATATCCAATCGTATTTGATATATTATTATTATCCATTTCCTCAATTAAAGTTTCCACCACTATGTTCCAAAAAAAGGGGGGGCCCAGGACTAAGCCTTGTGCACACCATTTTCAGATGACTTTACATATTGTCTGATCAATGCCTTTAATATACACTTTTCTATTTGTACAATTATCTTTCAAAATGTTATAAGGAGTTTGTGGATGATTCTTTTCTTTAAGTCTGCCGAAAAAATAAGGCCACCATAAGTTATCAAGTGCTCCAGATATATCACTTAATACCCCAATTACGTAATTGGTTTTGTTTTACTTTTCCCAATAATTCCCAATAACTCCATATAATGGCATCCTCCGTTGAAAATCCTTTTCTAAATCCGAATTGTTATTATTTTTCCCAATCATTTCTCTATATTCCACAATTCTTTTATAGGTTAATTGTTCTAAAATGTTTCCCATGGTATTTAGTAAACACATGGGTCTGTATGATTTTGGTTGTTTTGAATCCTTGTCAATTCCTTTTTTAACTATTACTACTCGTGTCTCTTTCCATATGCAATCATTAAAAAGCGTGTGGAGGAAGGGGATTATTTCATATTTTAAATTAAACAACACTTCTTTCATAATCCCATTTGGTCCTGCTGCCTTTTTGGCCTCTAGGGTATTAAATATAATCTGTATATCCTATATATCTATTAGAAATATAATTCCTCCGTTGTTGCAGGGTATTTCTAATTCCACTCTACTTCTGGTATTTATTTCTTCGTCCGTATCAACTTCGCCATCTGGTAACAAAGCATTCAATAATAATTTAATAAATTCTTCTCAGTTATCATTCATAGTGTCGTCACCTCGATCTAGGTTTGTTATGATATCTGGTTTTCTTACTTTATTCATACATTTTGTGTGATTTTGTCTGCAACAAAAGGCTTCCAATGCTTCCTTCTAGTTTCTTCTAATAAGTCCTTGTACCTTTGTTTAGCCTCTCGGTGTCTTTGTAATAAATTCTCTTTCTGTATAAATAACCGATTTTTGGTAAATTCTTCTTAACTTCCTGGTTAATGATCTAAGTTTTTCCAGTTTATCTGTCCATACTGTTTCGAATAATTTTTGGGTCTTATTTTCGGAGTTGTACTCTTAACTACTGTCTTAATGGTCTCGATTAAGATTTTTGCATCCTCATCCACAGAATGCCCACTATACTTGAGGTTTTTGTTTTGGAACTCCTCCTTCATTTGTTGGCAATTAGCTTGCTCATAATCATATAACAAGTCTCCTATCATATTTTGTTTTAGTTTTTATAACACTATAATCAAAATATATTATATTATGGTCACTTTAAGTCAGCCCTTGACCCACCTTCCAATTTTTTATTTTAAATTCTGCTTTTCTTGAACACAGTGTGATGTCAATATTTTCGCTTGAACCGGCTCTGTTCTGGAATGTGGGGGTGATTATTTATTTGATTTCAGATTACTAAATCCAATTCAGAAATTATTTCTTCTAATGTTTCACCCTTCTCAATCGTTACTTTTCTATTACACCATTTCGATTTGGTATTACAATCACACGAATGAATAATCTCCGTGTCTTTGAATTCGTAGATATCTTTCATTTGGGATAAAAAGGACTCTATGGATAGTCCGTACTGAAAACAATAATTTACTAATATCACTTTCCCATTTTGGGCATTATTTCAATGCAGTTTACATGACTATTCAATTATTGCGCTAAATTAGTTACTTGTAGCTCTGGATTTATTACAACTATTGCTGCCATGGCGTTTTTACTTAATCAACTTGTCTCGCTAAAATTGGCATGTGTGCTACACAGCCGTGGTTCTTGGATGCAAATTACATCAATATTCAGGTCCTCAAATATGTTTCTTAATTCCATCACTAGTTTACTCCTTTGATCATTTATTTGCGCAAATCTTAAAAATGTCTTTTTCTTTTCCTTATTGAGGTATTAAATTTTTCCCTTCTCATCTTCGAAAAATTTGCCCTATTTTCTCTTACCTCCGCTGCCATATATTAAAGGCCTGCGTTTTAGTTCTTGTTTTCTTATTTTGATATTTGTTCATTTTTAATTTGGTTTCCTTGTTACTTTTATTTAACTCATTTAAAAATCCACCTATAATATTACCCGAATTTTCAACTCTCTTTGGTACTTTTTACATGTTTATTTTTCGAGTTTCAATTTTGTGTTCAAACACTATAGTATTTGGTTTAGTAACTGTAACTTTTCTTTTGTATTATTGCTGTGGGATTTTTATAGGTTGATCCCTCATACCTAACCTCACATAGCAATGCCGCCGGTTTTGATTCGGATAAAAAACTACTCTCCCGTAACAAAGAACAAAATCTCTAAAAACTTCATCTAAATCAAGTTCTTCATCCCTCCTTACATATACTTGTTCCAGTAAATTTAATGATGTTCCTGGTTCCGTTGGTATGTTTTTAGATTTAAGCTCAATTCTGTGAACAGTGTCCGGTAAAGGAAATAATATTTTTTCTCCATTCTCATATGTCGTCCTAATTACGTGTCTCAATGCCGTGATCAGCGTGTTTGCTTCCTCAAGCTTGGATAATTGCAGTGTCAGCTCAAAATTTTCATACACTCCAGGAGCATTAACCGCAGGTTGCGGCATTGACACCGTCTCAGCGGTTTTCTGCATGCAATTTTCTACCGTCGCTGTATCATTTATATCCTCACAAACCGTAATATTTCTCATCTACTTTTTATTATCTTCTTTTTTATTCTCATTCCTACCTTTTAATCTATATGCTGTCTTTTTCAATTTCCATTTTTTCCAGATGTTTTCTAAAAATTTAATTTCTGTATTTCTTATGTTACTTTCTTTTCCTAGTTCTTCCTTCGTACTTGAATCATTCTCAATTATAGCGTCGTAATCCACAGACATTTTCTTTTTTATATTAATTCCCATTTCTTGCTCGATTTTATGTATCCTTTTTTAGTGGTAATTCTGGCATCTTCTCGCCCTCATTATTTTGATTATTTTCTTCCTTGGTTTGATGTATTAACGCTTCCACTCTTATATTATTATCATCAATATCTTCCGTCTGTGTTATAGATCCATTTGTATTAACTTCATTATTTAAAATTTGTTTTCTGAGTTTGTCCACGATAACACGTTTTAGACTTTTAAGAATTCTAGACGGGGTATTTCTTTTTCTTGTACTATTTCTCCATCTATCTTCATAAAATTATTCGTCACAATCTGTCCCTTCTAAAATTCTATCCAACATTAACTTATGTGATGGGCAATTTTCCTTACCCTCACAATCCTTCCTTCTAGTACATGGTAGGCACGTGGCTTGTTGATCCTTTTTATTACAATTTTTCCGTACGTGATCTTCTTCACCATTGTCCACAAACTTCTTTTCCTTTATTACAATACTTCGCCACATGTCCATAATAATCGCGAGAAACAGCTGAATACTGATAGGGCTTTAAAAGAATGACAATGAATTGAACAATTCAAACCATTAATAACGGATATTGTAGCATCTCCATCTAGGGTGGCGTATGGCGTACACAGGAGGGCTGTTGACTCAGATGGGGAAGAGCAAATCGTTATCGGGGGTTGGTAGATAGGGCGTAGGCGGGTGCGTTATAAGAAGAGGCGTCAAATAAAAGGCCCAGGGGGATTGTATAAAAACTAAGAGTTTTATTCATACGTAATGTACATATTTGCAGTGGGGAGGGGTGTTGGATATCCTGGCGGCCAGGACGAGCGAGAACTTAACACTAGTGCATCTTACCTGTACGCTAGTGAGGTCGGGGTGTATCCACACATTAAAAGTTAACTTAATTATGATGCGGGTGTGAAGCACCCCCTTGTTGCTCAGAGCTTCGCCGTCGAGTCTGTCAACAGATGAGAGTGAGAGTAAGACCCCTGTGACCTCGATTCGCGGTCATTAAATATCCTTTTGATTGCTGACAGGGCAACCCCGTGCCCTACAAACACGCGTCTTCAGGGTTTCGACATTTTATCACCTATTGGCAACACTAACGTAATTCTTGATACTCTGTTCGTACCTCGCTACAATATCTCGAAATGGCTGACGCCATAAAAAAGGCTATTTGAAATAAATGGTGTGCCTTAAAGAGATCTACATTTTTTTTTGTGTAGTGTGTTTTCATCCATCACGTAACGTTTAACAATTATACAAGATTATACAAAATTCCTACCGAATAAAGTGCACTTCACAGGCTATTCTCAGAAAATTCCAGTTATACATTCTTTTTTGTCATGTAAATATCCTCAATATACAGAATTTTAATCAAAGTCGTTAGAACCATAAAATCAAACATTTCAAAAAATGTTCCATCTAAAGGGTATTTGGGGTGGGGGATGTTCTTGAAAATATTCGTGTCGCACCTTTGAAAGCTACTGAACCTAAATATCAAGTTTGGTATTTATCCGATTTTTCGTTTTTGAGATATGCTATTCGCACGCGCGTGCCTTTTTCTAAAAATGCTTTCTTTGGATCCAGGGGGCCTCAAAACATGTCTTTCGGGTGAAATCTCGTATAAAATTTTTGGGCGGAATGCAATGTCTTAGAGAAAGTAATTACTAGATCTTGTAGATAATTATATGTTAATTGAAATCCATTGGTAGTACACCTGGAAACATTTATCTTCCAGATAGGTAAACTACGGTGTAGATATCTAATGGTTTATCTGGAGGTCGTAGTACAGGTCCTGACTATTTTATTGTTACAAACTTGAGTTTATCTTGTAATCTATAAGGAACTTATTTCATTTAAACAAGATATAAACGTTTAGCTATTACATTAAAGGGTGTAAAAATGAAAGTTTAATAACTACATAACTCTCTAGTGAAGTAAATGAAACCAAACCATTATACACTTGTGAGTTTCATAAAATTAACAACTCAGATATTCGAAAAGACGCAAGTAGCTGTAACTTAGGTGTATCTTACCGAGCGCGGTGGCTCAGGCGGTAACTTCTGTGGCCCGCATTCTGGAGGTTCCGGTCCCCTACTTTGTCCCATGGGTTTTTCTGGGGTTTTCCCAGAAAAAGTGCATTCTCCCCAATTTCCTGTCCATCCATTTCTTTCCAGTAACCATCCCATTCATCCTTCACCCCATTTTGTCTGTTTTAGGGTTGGAAGTGTCGGCCATGGTGTTTCGGTGCAGCGTGGCAGGGAAAAAGATGGTCTCTGTTAAGTTTCTCCGTCCCTCGGCCTTCGGCTGGTTGCCGGGGTATAAGCACCATCCCTTGGGGCATTGGACCCTGGTCCCCAGTCTGCCTGTCCAACTTGTGGGGCGTCCCAGTCTGGAAACCATAGGGGCCCTGTCAATGCTATGCTGTCACTCCTGGTCCCGGCCGCCCGGTGTCTCCCTTCACCCCATCCCTCCCTGTCGGGGCACCACCTTGTGAGGCGTTGGTACAATATCATCATTCCTGGATCGGTGCCGAATCGCCTTGCTTCACAGTTCAATCCAAGTGTATCTTTAAAGTGCAAGCTTTCGAATGAAAGCTGACAATCTAATCAAAATATGACTTCAAAGCTACCGTCTTTTGGAAGACATGTTGGTAAGCTTATCGCTATAGTAAGCAATGCGCTTATATTTTAGTCTGAACAACATTTTGAAGAGCAAATGGCATTGGTATTACAATTTTTAATACAGATTCTACAGCTGATGTCAATGAACATTGGCTATGAACGTTATTTTTTCATTTATTTCTTCCAAAATTGGCAAATGAATCATCACCTGCGTTGGAAAATATGTTGCTCTCGCACAAAAATATTCTGCTCTGATCTGTGTGTTTTCTCTTCACAGAATTTAGGCTGAGTAAATTACTTAGCAACTGAACCCTTTAATCTCTTCCGCCTGATGATCTACGGTAGGCATCATTAATATACTCTAGGGAGCCGGCTTGACCTACTCCGCTCCCGTTAGCGTCTGCTACAAGGAAATATGAGCAGCAGCTTTACCGCCACTGCGCTAAGGGAGGGTATGAAATGATGTCAACATTTTCTCCTTTGTCCTCTTTCAGTTGCTCCCATCACGCTTATGAGACATTCCATGTTAAATCGAACAGGCATTTTTTGTTTCCATTGCAATTTTTCCTATTAATAAAGGCTGCTAGGGAAAGCGTATTTATCAAATATTAGCATCTAAAACCCAACGGTTTTCACGTTATTGAACGATAAATGTATCGTATTAATTCATTTTGTCGCATTTTAACAGCGCATAGCTCCGGAACCCTTTATTTCAGAATATTGTACCAAATCTCATTTTGAGATAAAAGCCCGCATTTCATTACAGCATGTATTAATTATTTTTATAATATTCACAAAAATCTATATACAGTTTTTATTTATTTTAAGCGTCTCTGGTTTTTATAAAACTAAAATATTAGATTGAGAATATACCATAATGTCATTAAGAGAAGTCGGAAATATTGGAAGTGGTAATGTTAGGGTGTTCATAGTTACAACACAAAAAGTGAATAAAGGCAGGGATTTAAGTAGTTGATGCACGATGATCACCAAGCGCTCTGTGAATCTGTGAGGAAATACTCAGAACCGCATACTGCTTAGTAAACGTTCTCATTGTTTTAACCATGCACAGCAGCTTGCTTGGCGCATAAAGTAATTTACTTCTTTAATTATTTTAGACAGATTCTTATCAAACACCAGTACAGTAAAATATATGTTTGATTGTGTTTAAATTACGAAATCGTACCATATATAATACACTTATTTTTCTTAATCTGTTACCGCTTACACTTAAAAAAATAGAAATACCTTCACTTAAAAGTAAGAACATGTTTGCTCATCAGTAGGGATGGGACTTCGATACCACCGATACCTCGATACTCTCAATATTCGATGGTATCGAAGTAGGTCTAATACTTTGAGATCAACCTGCGATACTTTTAAATGTTTAAGTTTTGCATCATTGAAATTTGTTGCGTTTAACTTTATGCTAGATAATGAATGAAAGGAGTCGAGACTTCACGTTACTGCCTCACACATGTCCCCAAAGAGTTGCTGGAGTATAGTTCTTGATAGACCTTGACTGCATTTCCTATGGATGAATGAATGCAACATTCCATAGCTCTTGTGTGTACATGCAAACATGTCAAACAACGGGGGAAGGAGTAGAGGTAATCATGTAACATGCAGCGTTAACTGAGTTGTGATAAACTGATTTAGCTGACGTTCCTGCAATAGCTTAGGTGTGACTCACTCTCAGCCATTACATTTACCTACTCCGGTGACCTAAATCTGAGAATGCAGCAGAAACAAATCAGCACTTATGACATGAGATAATAAAATGTATGGAAATATTTGCTCTTTCATGAATGCTCGTGTTCTTAAAAAATCTTTGATTCCTTGAAATCTCTGCATTTCATATAATAATTCCTTGATATTTTCTTCAAATGTTTAATTGTGTCTGATATATCTTTGTATTAAACATGTATACGCTAATGTATGAGCGTGAGTAGTAGAGAGGCTTAATCCACAAACTTACTATGTTTGAGTGTTATATGGCTAATTGCTTACTACCGGATGAAAAAGTAGGGAAAGGTCCCTATATGGAACCACTTGAGACTAAATAGTAAATAATAATTATAATTTCAAATCAAAATTTTCAGAAACACAAGCTTTAAAGTGACAAATCCTTGCGCTATAAATATCATAACACAATTTAAAATTAATACAATTACCAATTAAATAACATTTAAAAAGTGAGATGGTGTAAATCGGTTCAAATTAGGAACGTGGTCCTTATATCGAACCACCCGTGTCTTAAAATGAACCACATACTTTTAAGTTTAAAAGTATTTTTATTAATACAAAATACACATATTTTATTGTACATTCAAAACAAATATGCTATCAGCAACAAAAGTAGAGTCCAAAATTGTGACAAGAATAGCAATTTACTTGAACATTTTCAATTTTTGTATAATGACAATCACTTGGTTTTGGAATAGGTATTATTTGCAAATATGGAGTTTTTACTAATTTTTACTCTCATACAAAAGAGTCCAATTATATAGTCTTCACAACAATACACTTTGTTCTTGGCAATAAATTTTGCACACTTTTGGTGAAGCCATATCCCCCAACTCATACACTGGATCATGTCCATCATTTCAGACAATTCACAATTCACATGTTCATGTCATCCATTGCTTTTAACATGATTTTTTTTAACTTAGCATATTATGTGGATATTTATTCACACGATATACTATTCGCAGTTGAGCAATCCTAGAACTTCAATAGGTTTCCTAAATTGGACCCGTTCAATATAGGGTTCAAACAGTGGTTCAATTTACGAGCCACGCCATTTTGGAAGCTATAGCATCTATGTGAGGAGAGACGCTGCTTGAAAAAACGTATGCATGAATATTATTGCTAAATAAACACTTCATAACATGTAATATATTCTCAAACTTATCTAATTGGTCCTATAAGCTTAGCTAAATGAGTCAAATATTACTTCTGAAGCACCAAAAACATACAACACTTCATATAACTGAAACCACGGCTCAGAATGCAAAATCAACAACTCCAAGGATTCATAGCTGTACACGCTACGCTTCTGCTAGGATTATGGTGCCATCTATCGAACAGTTTGGAAAATATCGGGGCGGTTAAAATTAGGGACCTTTCCCTACATATGTGGCAGTATCAAGCAAAAGGTTGCTGCCAATTAGAAAATATCAAACAGCAACAATTTCTGAATTAGCATACAATACAGAATTGGTTACATACGTTTATATACAGAAAACTACTAATAAGAACATAATTCAGTGAACAAGCTATCGCCTTCTCAGTTTTTTATAAAGTGGGTATCGAGTATCGAATATCGGTGCTCAAAAATCAGTATCGCTATCGAGCATCGAGAAATAGTGGTATCGTTCCATCACTACTTATCGGTATGAAATTAAAGTTTAGGGAATCCAAATAAAGCTCGATTTAAGTAATTAGATTCAAAGGTTTCAGAGTTATAACAGCTTGAAGTTGGAAATTTTAGGAAGATACGATAAATTTAAACAATTTTAATTGTACAACTATGGTATTCTAATTTAAGAGTTTGCATAAAGCATTGTATCGGGCTTGTCTACAAATACAAAAAGTTTCGTCTCGTTTAAAAAATGTATGGTCATTTTCCCTTCTATTTCGGACGATTTGAAATGGAATGTCTTTTATGTACCACGTAAGCTCCCAAGCTCCCGGTCTGCTCGGTATTTAACGATAGCGGCACTGCCTAGTAACAGTCATGCAAGAAACGGCTTTATTCATTAAACGTGGCATAAATATGCTTAGTAATCAGTGTTCTGGCGATGAAAACATGTTTGAAGAACTGTGGAAGAAGTATCAAATATTTAACTCACTATTTGCTTCTAGTTACTGTATTATTTACAACATCTAGATGACAAACTTCCCGTCTTCCTTTATACATGGGTTTTGCATTGAACTCTGGAGTTTCTAATTCCAATGACGTGTGTGAACTCTGTATCCTATCTCGTGAAATTTACAGCCTCCTAATTAAGATAAGATGCCATATGGCGTGATGTTGATTGACACTTATGCTCATGCGCTAACACTGAGCCACGCTTACAAAGCGAATAACCTTTATAATACAACTTGTTTTTAAAACAGTATGCAAGCAGACAGCGAAGCAGTTAGAAATATTGATAACAAACGGACAGATAATACTTTTTTGTTAAAATGCCACATTATTGGTCACCCTGCTATGTTCCCTCGCCCATAAAGCGGTCATTAAGTCAACAAAGTAAACTGAACCTGGTTAATAAGACCAGAATATGGCCTAAACACATATTAAACTGGACAGAACTGCCCCCACTCTCAATCGACTATAGATGGCAAGTCGGTAGCACAAAGTGGAAGAAATAATTGGGATAACATTGTGATGTTTTAAACGCTCTCGGGGAATTTAATCAGTCTATAATCGAAGACTATTTCGGACGTCAACCATACCTGTATATGTATAGTGCTTTTCAAAACATGATGTCCTCGCCTCCCACCCCTATCCAACTCGGCAGAGCTTTGAGGATTGGATTTACAAGGTTTGCGGTTTAAAGCAAACCTCACAGTTACCACGTCTTTAGCCGTTCTTAAACTGTGGAGCGCGATTCTCGGGTGACACACATGGAAATGTTTGTTCACGTAACCTAGCACCTCTTCCAATGACCGAGCTATTTTTATTTTTCACGGGAGTCTTTGGTTCACATCATCAGATTCAGTTCAGGTGATTTCCAGGTTCGGAAAAGGAACGACATGTTGTGCACTAACTCACCGGTTTGCAAACTTACAGCAACAAACATGGAACTAGATTGACTGCTGACGAAGCTGAAGGAAATACAAAAAGCATACAACATTTGGCTACGTTGCTTTTCACCCTCCTAATGAGGGTCGCATTTTGTTTGCTAATGGATATTACCCAGTGGCAGGGAGAAGGCTCTGTTCAAGGGTATGGGGCGAGGCCGTCATGTGTTGAAAAAAAGTATGTAGGTATAGGTTACCCAAAGGACACCTCGCGCACTACGACCTGCACAGATCTATTGCGCCTACCACCCCCAGGAGGAAGGGATGGAGTGCAGGAACCAGAGGAGGCTACGGGCCGCAGGTAGACAGACCACACAGACGCGCGGAAGTTCCTAACATTTCCAAGCTCGAAGATCCGTCCCACCCCTGAAGCTGCCTAGAGAGGGCGATGTACGACCGCACGACTAAGCAGCCCTCTGATGTCCACGGAGAGCACTATTTGCTTTGAGCATGCATTCGCGCCTTCTGTCCAGTACTGCCATACACCACGAAACCTAGAAGTACATCTCAAAGATGAGAAGGAAACGCAATTAAAGGGAAATGATGGAAAGGAAATCGTAGTATAGAAGAAATCATCTCAGCATTCTCCTGCCGACCCGGGGAAACCACGAAAAACCCATGGGTCAGAGGGTAAACGCCACTTCGATGGTAACCATGCCTGTAGTCTCAGAGAATGAAAATTATATGAGGCTGGAAGCGTTAGGATAGGATAGGCATACGGGGGGTGGGAGGGGCGGAATCGCTGGAGCTCAGCAACGCCCATAGGCCATTTTAGTAGCCCATTATTTTGCCTTACGTGAACCTTGGGAGGAAGGGGTGAATGGGAGACCCCGAGGGTGACAATGCGCGCTAGCAAGGACGGAATCTCTAACAATTAAAAATTACTCCTAACCTGACGCCTGCGCCATCAACTCGGCGGAACCGGGAACGAGCCCCAAGAAGGGGCACCAGCCGAGCATAAACATAGGAAGGTGAAACAGATGAAAAGAAATGATGGATAGAAAAGGAACCAACCCAGCGCTCGCCTACCAATGCGGGAAAACCACATAAAAAACTCAAGTCAAGAGTGGCCGGCACAACGTTATTCAAACCTGGGACCTCCCGAATGCGAGCCTGGAAGCGCTTCGCTTGCAAATAAGCATTTATATCAACATATAGAAATACATATTCAGCTCTTAAATTCGACAAACCCCTAATTTGCAAACGCGCCTGTTAAGCAGAAGTTGTAGGAAAGTTAAAACAATATGCCATTGACCTTTAGGTTTGAACCTGCTTATTAAGGTAACTTCGTACCCTAATATTTTGTTTCAAAGCGGCGTCTAGGCGGGTTTTCTCCGGTTTCCTCCACCACTCATTCCACCAACTGCTCCATCATCAGCTTTCCTTTCATCTATTTCACCATCATTTCGTTTCATCTACTTCCTTCATCCCATTCCAGGCATCGGGCTGATCACCCATCCTGGATCTTCTGTCTGCTCCTCGACGGGCCTCTGACCCCAGGCACCCGCCTGTAAGTCCTGGGGGTTGTAAGTCCTACATAAGATGAGCTTAAACAGCGAATGAATGAATGTGAATTACATAACTACATTCTATACTTTATTTTGTATTTTGATCCCTTTGCTGTCAATGTGCTAAAGAGTCGTGCATAAACTGATTAAATAAGACCAGACTCCTTATAATTGCTTAATCATTCTCATTTACAGTTTGATATTATAAGTGAGTATTTCATATCTAGATTTTATCATACGTTTACATATATTTTTATACTTGTTAGTGGGGTGGATCCTACTTCATGGAATCATCCTTTTTAAGTCACGTTTTTTTCGGAAAATAATGAAAGAAAATTGAACTTAGGGCACTGAAAAACACTATGGAACAAAACAATCGCTCATATTGTTTTTTATCATCCTCTATAATCATGAAGTATTGAAGAATCTCGAGAACGCGGCTCAGCAAAATTTGTTTGCACTTGGCCAAAATGCTTTTAATGGACAGTTCGGGGTTTCTGTATCTTTTCAACCAAATTCCTCGAGATGCTATGAACCGACAGCTTCATCGCTTGAGAGTGCTCATATAGCAAAAGGGCTTATGAAGTGGGGAAAATAGTGTTAACACAATTTCATAGAAGAATATTTTACTGTTGAACAGCTAAAGGGAAAACCAAGGATCAACTCATTCTGTAGCACCTGTCAATATATTTATTTTCACTTTAGAAAGAGATTTACGCTTAGCCGTGTGACCCACTATGTTGAGAGCAAACTACACTCGGAGGAAGATGGAGGGGGCGGCATGGGCGGGTTCTGGCAGAAACGCTACTCCCTTCTCCATGACCTTTTCACTTCGCCACCTTCAAACAGGTATATGAACTGCAGAACAGTCCTACCCCTTCTACCACCTAATTCACTCGCCTACGTTCATTGGTCATGTAAATCCTTCCGCCTAGCTGCGCAGAAGACACTTTCCAATACTTCCCTATCATTACTCTGGACGTATAGGTTGGGATTGAAGACCTTAAAGACAATATTCAAAGAGAAATTAATGGTATTTCAACCGAGCAGTATGATTCAGGCGGTTGTTTGTGGCTCGCATTCGGGAGGTCCCGGGATCGATCCCCGGTGACCGCCCACTCTGGCCCATGGGTTTTTCGTGGTTTCCCCGGGTCGTCAGGCGGTTAGTCTTCTACCACGACTCTCCTTCCTCTCATTTCTGTACCACTCCTACTTTTCATCTGTTACACGGTTGTAGGACCAGGCGACGGTGTTCGGCGGATTGCGGCTGGGCGGTGGAGCTTGTGGTAAAGGTTTCTTCCCTGGTGTCGCTGCGGTACCCTCAGTTAGGTCTCTCCTCAGCGTGGGGTTTCACTCCGGGGGACCTTGGAGGTTGGTGGCTGTGGGCAGGGATCGGACGACGTCGGATGCATTCTATCTGGAAATGTCAGGGACCCCGCCCATGCTTGCACCCGTCGGCATCCGGATTTGGTCGCCCTTCGGATCTTCCCCCTCATCCTTCCCTCCCAGGGGTCACGTTGGAAGCACAATGGGGCGACTGGTCTGCGTGCGGTGCTCTGCTCCGGTTCCGAGGGCCCCTCCGTGATACGCACTTTCACCTTTACCTTTTACTCTTTTACTTTTAATGCTATTTCAGTTGAAATGTTACAAAAGACGTTTGTGATATGCATCGCAGTCTGCCAGATTGTAAATTAATTAATATATGGGATTAAGACATTTCTATCTGCATCGCTAAATCGGAGGCGGCTGCCGTGGCACTAGTTAAGTAACACAAAATGGAAATGTAGATTTTAAAATAAATATTTTACTTGATATACGCTATGCTCAACAAGAAAAATTACTGATTTATTTGAAATTATGCTGTCACTATGCAAATCAACTTCTCTGTAATTGCATGCAGACCATGGACACCTACTTCTCTCAGAGAGTACAAAGACCAACACGTTTAAAATCACAACTTGCATGTTTAACTTTCACACTCACCCTGTATTAACAAGTTGGAATTTATAGCGACAAAGAACATACGGTACATTCTTGTCTTCTGTAAGGAATTACTACTGTCAAAAGGATTTGAAAGTGGGAAGCAAAGCAAGTGGCGTGCAGGGATTTTTGAGGGCCAAGAAACCTTTAATCCATCTTGCAAGTTACAGTTTCGGGATTTATTCAAAAACCTCATATTTATTATTAATAGTAACAACAAATATAAATTGTGATTGAAAATACTTAAGTTTTCCAGCTCCACTTGCATTAACTTTCTTACCCAATATAAATCACAATAAGCTAGCTTTATTATAAATAAAATTGTCAAATGTGCAATATTCTGATTGTGAAAAAAATCTCAACAATTTATAAAATTCATTTACAAAACTTTCATTGTGAAGGATTTTGCAAACATTAAGCTAACAATTAAGTAAAAGAAGCTCCAGTTGTTTACCTTACTCTCCCTGTTAGTACAGAAAACAGCATTGGAGGTGTTCGTAAGCGGGATATGTACAGTGTTTAAGCGCTTTTCTATAACATAATATATACAAACCATCAGCATTTAATCCTTGTGAGATTAACACTTTCAGAGTTATTAATTTTCGTTTAAAAATATGGCTTCTCAGATTATTTTCTTTATACGTATCAAGAAGATGTTCCAAAAGCTTTCAGCACTTCTCAAATGCATATGGGATTCAGATTTTAAATATTTGTCTCATGAAATAAAACAAATTATCAATTTACCCAACATTAAATGACTGCACTGTTGGTTCTCATCGCGTTATATTTTATGTTAAATGTAAGAAAATGTAACACATACAAAATCTGCTATTAAGCTTATTAACCATTGTTTGCAAAACAAGTAGTAAAATGTTTAGGGTTTCTGGGTTTTGCCCCCCAACATTTTTTTAAACAAAAAACGGCAACATCTTGGCCATAAGCCCCTTTCTACTCGATGGAAAATAGGCAACACATGGTAATTCAATAAAACAACATATGCTTGCAAATAAGAATTTAAAATTAAATGCTTTACCGCCACTGCTGACCTAAAAAGTCACACTATAACATATGGAACCATTATATCTCTGAAAACATATGATGAAACCAAAACACAAAACGGACTTTGACAGATGACGTAGCAATGAAGATACGAGCGAACCAGCAGTTTTGTTGTTCAAACGCGAGTAAACTTTTAAGACAGTTAAAGATTTTTAGTCAGAGAATAAAATACCTGGGGAAGTCGCTGAAACACTGTTATGCATCCCTGTGAGGCATCACATGACCGAGCAAGCTATCCATATGAGGCAGCTCAAGTACATCAGGGATGCACGGAAATCGAGCGTTTTCCCAGGTGCTTCATTCGCTGAATGTACAAAGAGCGCCAAGGAAAATCTCACTGCACCTTGCGTCTACGTCATATTATTTATCGTTGTACGTGGCCTTGCAAAGCCATTCTTTGGTTGCTTTAGGCCACGGTACAAGGGTGTGGCAGTCCTGCTAAACAGTTTACACCAATAACCACAACAAAGGTTACAAAATGGCATAGAAATGAAATACCTATATGTTTACGCTCTCGATCGTATTGGCTAAAAGAGAAAGGGGTTGAGTGAGTGCATTCAGTTTGTCATACATACCTCTTATTGTGATTGGTAGACCATACCTTATCGGCTAGTGCAGGACACGCCTTTGAAAGGATTAAAAACTAAGGGGAAAACTTCATGAATGCCCAGGTTAGCGAAATGTAGAATGTTCAGGGGGTACAAATTAAAGCTTGAATGGCATTCATTAAATACATAGCAAGGCAGCACTTTATAACAAAAAATAAACAGAACTGTATTCTCACAGTGGTATCAATGCTTGTTGCTGCATAGAAGCAAACATAACTAAATAATAAATAAATAAATAAATAAAGCAGTATGCTTTCCCTCTAATTCAAACTATAATTGGTTAATATACCTTTACTAACATATTGCTGATTATAGAAAAACAACAGGATTATAGACAAAAATGTAACACAACTTTATTGCCATTATATGTAAGTCATATTCGATAAACCATATACATATTTATCTCTAGTTTCTAAACATGATCAATCAATTATAACAAACGAGTAATTTGCATTTAGTAAACGAATATCATCATCTGCGGATGTTTTACGGGGAGTGCCCACTTTCTGACGAGTATATAGACCGTCTTTCCCACTTTCCTGGAATATTTTATCCAGTAATTTACTATAAAAACACTTTTATGCGCTGCCGTTGCAATTGCTGTAACAGTGCGACCAGCCTCCCAGATAACCACGATACGTCCACGAGTAATTTCGCTAGTATACGGCATGACTGGTTCTGAGACAATAAACAAGTTTTGGTTTCAATAACACCAGAAAAACCAAAGGCATCAACCTCCCTTATTGCTGTGTTATCAAGACACCACGCTCTGCGATAGGTAAGGCGAAGGACACGCTTCAAAAGACGCCAGAAAACGATACAAAATCTGCCGAAGATTTTCAATTCGCGCTCTGTGTAGGCATCCAACCCAGCGATCAACCAGGCTAGTGACATTGTTAGCATCAAGGTCTGAGTTTTATTTGAAGTTTTCTATTGGTTAAAATGTTACCGAGTAATTATACAGAAATAAGGACAGTCTTAAAAATACTTTTTAGTCTTTAGAACGGTAAATAAAAATGGAATTATATAAGACTTTTGTAATTAATTTGACTTGTTTCATTTATTTCACTACAGGTAATATGTATTTTAAACTCTTCCACATTGAAAATGAACAAAGCCACGTTGTTTTATTATTGTTTAACTGCAATGATCACATCGACGGGCTTTTACTTTTGGAACATATCGGCAATAGTGTTAACTTGTATTCGGTGTTCATTAGATTTCTGGTTTTTCTTAGGATTTTATACGTTAGATCACACGCACATTCACACTCTCATTCATACTTGTAGACTCTGGAGGGATAGGGAATAATCTTGGCTAGAGAAGTATTCAGAGTTCCAGTCGGCAAGCGAAGCCGGGATCCTTCCCACATCAGGCAGGTGCTACACCGACTGAGCTACAAGGCCAGCTAAAGCCGTCTTGTGTAGTGGACATTTTAAAGCTTCATGAATACGTTGTTGAAAACTAAGAAGCATACACTAATGAAGGAAGATTAGTTTACACGATTGTAATATCACACACATCTTAAACAAATTATGAATTTCAAATTGCACATTTAAGTTTTGCATGTACGTCAGCAAATAAATAAGAAAATAGTTGTTTTATCATATAAATATAACCGGAACTAATTAGGAAATATTGTTTAATCTTAAATCCACTGTACATTTCATATTAATAAATTAAAATAGGTATACAGCAATAGTATGTATGTTGCACAGGCAAAAACGTTTAAACTTTCTATGTGCTATATTATGGTTACTAAAATACATTCACATTTTCCGCACTGGCGGTTTCTATGAAATCATCTTACATCCAAAAGGGCCTTTCCTTGTCACATCAGTAACTGAGCTATGTTGCTTATATTTTGAAGGAACAATAACAATAATATAATAAATGACTGAACGCCTTATCATCAGGTATTATTATTACTGGTAATATAATCTGTTCTTATACGACAGCTGCCAGAAACACGATTTAATATTTAACATGCAAAATAAAATTAATCCTATAAAAATGTGTTGCATCATCAACTATAGAAGCCGCCTGTAGTATTAATTACCATAAAATGCATCTCCCCGTATTCGAAGAAATATTTAATGTGTGTGTGTGTGTGTGTGTGTGTGTGTGTGTGTGTGTGTGTGTGTGTGTGTGTGTTTACATATTATTCTTACATGAGCATTCGTTTGGTAAGATTAATGTCCAACAGCACAAGAATAAAACAGAAAACCAGCCACCAACACTATCATCTCCGCCACCAACATTAATAACTTCGCTTTTTATTTACGTTCCTTCGAAATTGCTATTTTGGCTCAGATTGAAAGGTTAACTGCCTGTGGTGGTTTACTTCTCAGATATTGAAACGATCCCAAAGTGATATTTAGGATCGTTTCCGAGCGTTAAAGTTTGATCCTTGTACTTAGCTCGTAGTTGGATCGTAAAAATGGAGCAGCGACATCAGAGGGACCAAAAAGCTAACTTCTTGCGAGTGGCTCAACCGCGGAGCAGAAAGCCGACCGCTCCAAACTTCAGTGCTTAGAAAGACCCTAAATATCAATTTGGGGCCAAAACTTTTTCAATTTTTGAGAAGCATCTTGCAACCTTCACATAATCCCAGTTTCGAACGAATGGGGTGTTCTTTGTTGGCACAGCGAGTTTGTAGTTTACGTGACGTTAATATTATTTTGTTACTTGTAAGTCAATTCACTACATTGTGGAACTGTATTTATTCGAACTGGCGAATCCTGATATGGGAAGAAAACTCAGTTTAACAATATATTACAGGAATTGTGAAAGTACAACAGACTAATGCATATATTGTACGAAAAAATGCAATATTTGAAAGAAAACCATATTTTATATATAAGATAATATTAGTAAGGATGGTGATTTTTCGCAAATGCGATACAGCGCGAAAGGCTCATAAAGGCTTGTACACTCGCTGCCGTCACCATGCTTTGGGAGGTATTCTACTGGCTTTCACAGGTGGAGTGTGTACAGCAAGAAGGAGGTGTGTGTATCTGTTTTCCTTTCCGTGCATGCAGTGGCGTCCTGTTTTACGTGCAAAGTTCCAAAATAAATAAATTGAGTTTTATTTATGATCTAACTACTCTTTAAGTTCTATGGTCCTTAGCGTCTCATTCTATATTGGTCGTGAAATACCGAAAATTTTGCTCAGAGGCCTCTTTATCAGGCTTGAGGTTCTTTTACGTGCCGTAAATCTACGACACGAGACCACCGGCTTTAATTCCCTTCCGAAGGAAGCCATGTCAAAGGTTTTTATGCCCGAAAAAATCCATCGCTCTCCGCCGGGTTTGAAACCGCGACCACGGGAACTAGAGACTACCATGGTACCCCTAGGCCACGGAGGACGACTGCACAATTCCAGATTATTCGCATATGAATATATAACTCTGAGCAATAGCTTTACTCATCATCAGTTGTAACATCCATGTTTAAATATACAACTAAACAAAACCCTGTTTTGCACAGTATCTCCACGAAAAACTACTTTTAATGGCAACATAACCTAAAACTGAAATACATTATAGTTTTTACTCTCAAAGAGGATGCATTTACTAGGCATTATTGGAGTCATCTGTCCAATCTAAGTATACCTACAGCTAAATAAACCACTCTTTTGCACAATTTCCACATGAAAAAGTATTTTTAATGACAGTATAACGTAAAATTGAAGTAAATTATACTTTTTACTATCAAAGAGGACACATTTACTAGACATTATTTTAATAACCTGTCTAATCTGCAATTCTTGTCCAATACCTGATTTAGCCTCCTAAGAAATGAATCACTTATATATGTGCTGGAATAACTCTGGCTCTAAACACAAATGTTCCCAGAGGGCGAGTGATTCAGTGCCTATGCAGCTAAATCAGGAATTGGATAAGAATGGAGGTTGGAAAAAACTTTAGTTTTATTTATGGACACTCTTTAACGGCTGTGGTCCTTAGCGTCCCATTCTATATTGGGCGTGAAAGACCGGTAATTTTGCTCAGAGGCCTCCTTATCAGGCTTGAGGTTCTTTTACATGCCGTAAATCTACGACACGGCACCACCGGCTTTACTTCCCTTCCGAAGGAATCCATGCTAAAGATTTTTACGCCCAAAAAAATCCATCGCCCCCGCCGGGTTTGAACCTGCGACCTCGGGAACTAGAGCCTAGCATGG
This sequence comes from Deroplatys truncata, assembly GCA_030765065.1. NCBI lineage: Eukaryota > Metazoa > Arthropoda > Insecta > Mantodea > Mantidae > Deroplatys > Deroplatys truncata. The sequence goes on from CM060990.1 coordinate 638,992,773, forward strand.
TAACCACTACATCACGTAGGACAACATGGATGTTGGACAGATTATGAAAATAATGTCTACTCTTTGAGAGTAAAGCGTATAATGTATTTCAGTTTTACATTATGTTGCCATTATAAATACTTTTTTCGTGGAGATATTGTGCAAAATAGGGTTTTATTCAGTTATATATTTAAACATGGTTATTATAAGCTATGACAAGTAAAGCTATTGCTCAAAGTTATATATTATATGTGAATAATAGAATTGCGGACATAAAACAGGACGGCATTGCATGCGGGAAAAGGTGAACAGATACACACACCTCCACCTTGCTATACACACTCCACGGGAAGGCCAGCAGAATGCCTCCAAAAACTGCTGTGACGGCATAAATGGAGGCAAGTGTACTCGTGTATGCTCATTTTTCACGACCTGTAAACCATTGTTTAATGGGAGTTTTAAAATGCTATAAAATGATAAAATTATATTAAAATGCGATATAAATGAGAAATTCGTTGCAATTCTCCTTTTCAAGTTAAAATGTAAAAAGGAAAATGAAAAGATTTTTATGCAATGTTTGCTTAAGTGCAACAAAAGGTCGCATGGAAGAAAATACAAAAAATAGTTCTCCTTCTCTCTCAAGAGCCTGGTAAACTTGTTACTTTCTCTACTATGTATAGTAAGAAGGGGAAGTGTTGTATTCCACCCAAAAATTCGATGTCGAGATTTCACAGGAAAAATATGTTTTGAGGCCCCTTAATTCCCCCCCCAAAAATTAAAAAAAGGTCCCGTGTGTGTGTGTCTGTCTGTAAACAGCATAACTCAAAAATGAAAAGTCGGACAAATACCAAGCTTGGTATTTAAGTTCAGTATCTTCCAAAGAAAAAAAAATGGAGATTTTCAAGAAACTTCCCCACACAACTACTCTCTGCATGAATCATTTTTTGAAAAATTTTGATTTTCTCAAAAATGGCTCTAACGATTTTGATTAAAGTACCATACATCAAAGATATTTGCATGAAAAATGAAATATATATCTTGAATTTTCGGGAATAGCCCATGAAGTCCTCTTCATTCGGAAGGAATTTTGTATAATTTTGTGTAACTTGGTAAACGTTAAGAGATAGACGAAAACATACCACACAAAAAATGTAAATCTCTTTAAAACACACAATTTATTTTAAATAACTTTTTTGTGGCTTAAGCCATTTCTGAGATATCCGTTATTAATTGTTCGAATTCCTTTCAACATTCAGTTGTTTCTCGCGATTGCATGGAAACAGTATGGAATGTTATTAGCTAGCGTATAGCGTCTAGTTTTTAAACATTTGACTATCGCTGTTCCCTTTGTATCTACAGTGTGATTCTCTCGCTAGAGGCCCCAAACCTTTGCCTATATGTTGGCCATTTATGTGAGTTTTGTGATAAAACTTTGTGTGCACATACCTTGAACAATGTAATGTAATGCCACACCCCTTCCATTAGGCTTGGACTGTTCCACTGACCTTGGCTCTGCTTAGTTACACGAACGTCTCCACGCGCTATAATTCAGTGTTGGCTTGGAAGCAGCATCGACAATGTCGTACACAATTGCAGAACGCGTGTTTCTCGTTCGTAACTACTGGCAAACGGGTTCATTTAAATCATGTCAAAGGTCATTTCGGGCCGAATTTGGTACGCGACGTGTGCCCTCAAAATGTTGTATTCAGAAATTGGTAACAAAGCTAGAGACGATTGGAACCGTGATCACACAGCATGCAGGCGGCCGGAAAATGAATGTGGGTGTAATGGAAGAAGTAAAGGAGCGATTACTGGCGTCACCATCAAAATCCTTGCGACGACTTTCCCAGGAAATGAATGTTCCATATTCCTCGTGCCAAAGAGCTGCTAAGAAAGCAAACCTCCACGCTTACCATGTGACATGTGGTCAAGAATTGCAACCGACGGACCATGAAAAACTTGTGCAGTTCTGTGTATGGTTTCAAACCTTTATTAATCAGAATCCTGGGATTTTGGACTTTACTTGGTTCACGGATGAAGCGTGGTTTCATCTGAGTGGCTACATAAACTCTCAGAACACGCGTATATGGGCACAAACAAATCCTCATGCCCTACATGCAGAACCTCTACTTGCACAGAAAATTGGAGTGTGGTGCGCAGTGTAACGTAGGCGTATTATAGGCCCTATTTTTCATGAGAATACGGTAAACACTGAAGAATACATTAGAATATTCGCTGACTTTTTCAATCAGTTAACAGATGATGAATTAACTCACGGATATTTCCAACAAGATGGTGCAACATGTCACACGTCACGTGCAAGCATGAGGGAAATTGAAAGCTTTTTTGAAGATCGAATCATCTCAAAAACTCTTTGGTCACCAAGATCTCCTGACCTAACACCACCCGACTTCTTTCTGTGGAGATGTCTGAAAGGAAGGTGTACAGAAATAGACCACGTACAATTGCAGAGTTGAAAGATGCTATACGTCAAGAGATTGAAGCTATTACCGAGGAGGCTTTAATAAACGTATTCCAGAATTTGGAGCGACGTGTACAAACGTGTTTAGATGTGGGAGGGGACCATTTTAGCATCAGATGTGACAGTGCATAGTTCAAGGTGTGTATACACAAATTTTCATCACAAAACTCACATAAATGGCCAACATATAGATAAATGTTTGGGGCCTCTAGCGAGAGAATCACACTGTAAACGAAATGTGTAATGTAGCTATTTCTGCAAAGGTTTATCTGGATTTAAATGAAATAGATATAAAAATTTGCTTTAGTAAGAATAGTTTGTAATCTCCATTAATAAACGATATAGGGTAGAGAAAGTAGTGTGAATGTAACACATCAGATTTTTAATCTTGTCACTGCTAGCCGAGTATTGTGAATAGATTTCAATATTTAAGTGAAAGTAAAAAGAAGATCCAATTTTTTTCGAGTTGTTAGGTAATCCTTTTTTTAGATAGATACATGAATTCATTCCTAACTGGTAGTACAAACTGCGACAGGAAAATGAAGATGTAGACTGCCTGCAAGTGCTGCTGTTGACTGCTAAGCTCGAATGCCCAGATTTTTCTTAAGCAGTTCTACAATGTATTTGGGATCCTATCTATTGCGTAGATGCTGAAAAATGTTTTATTAAGTACATTAATTCTAATGAGAGGGGAACAGGAATGACAGAACAAAATGTTGAGGTATGTTCTAGGATTTCATTCATCAGTGTTGGACTGGATTTGATTGACTACGGAAGGGACTCGACACCGATCCAGAGTGGATATTGTACCTACGCCCCAAGGAGGCGTCCCCGGGAGGAAGGATGAGGGGAGAGATGATACGGGCGGCCGGAGCCAGGAGCGAAGGCACAGCAATGACAGGTCCCTGAGTTTCCAGATAGAGACACCCCAGCAGACGTACAGGCATACCGGAGACCCCACCCCACACAGAGGGTGTCCAATGCCCCTCAATGGGGGTTCGAATGCCCCGGCAACCAGCTGAAAGCCTAGGGACGGACAGAGCCGCAAAGGGCATCCTTTTCCCCTGGCACGCTGCCCCGAAACACCATTGCCGACACTTCCGACCGTGAAAGAAACCAACAGGATGAAAGATGAATGAAAGGGAAGAATGGAACGAAATGGAGGGACAGGAAATTCGAGGGATGAAAGAAACTACTCCAAAATTCGCCTGACGACCCGGGAAAACCCCGAAAAAAACCATGGGTCAGAGTGGGCGGTCGCCGGGGATCGATCCAGGGACTTCCCGAATGCGGGCCACATACATAACCGCCTGAGCCATCCCGCTCGGTTTCATCAGTGTTACTGATTTATGAACTTGCATGATTTGGGTTAACTGTGTTTCTTTTGTTTTTAGTATTCTGGTCCTGCTAAAGACCTGTGTTATACTTTCGCGTGTATCAGTTCTATTTTTCTGTGTTCCTTTAACCTATATTAACTTAAAAATTGCGTAATTTACCTTATGTATTTTTCTTTCACTATTAATCTTTTAAAAATGTGAATTTAATTTTACATTAGGTATGTCAAACGACACAACTGGTTTATCAGTTATATGTATTTTTTCTTCAAAATGACATAAAACGCTAAAAAGTACCACCTCTAATAATTAGGTATTAAGAGCATTAGTTCATATACCTATGAAAGCACGAAACTTCACTTACGTAGGTATAATGGAGAGCGGGATTTTTGAGACCCTGGTTAATTCTTAAGCCAAGGAAGGCCATAAGTCTGTTCCATGGTGCAATATTCGCTTCGCTTTTCAGTGCAAAGGCTCCACTCGGACCACGTGAAGTGTGTCATGTGCTCAATTACTTTGCCCCATATTATACACTCTCACCCGAGGTTTTATTTAAACACAGGCAACAACATAATCTAAAAAAACATTCGAATAGTTGTCGATGCGCATGTTAGTGTTGGGATAGTTATAGGGTAGCTATTCATACTGCATTTCAATGCATTCTTTACCTCTTATTGGTGTTCCTTTCTAGAAATGTTCATTTCAATTTCTGAATCGATTGACATTCCGAATACCGACAAAATTTTAATATTGCAACTTTTAGCATCTAATATTTTGTTAAGTCGTCATTTAGGAAAACTTCTTTCAGTACTTCTTCAAGTAACCCCAGAATGACACTTGATTTTTAACGATCTATAAAAGATAACCACTAGAAGCTGTATGCCTCTGGAACGTGCCAATTAACTGCACATTTCCAAAGTCCACCTAAAACTGTTTTTTATTCAGAAACTAGAAAAAAAATCATAACTAGTACGGAACAATCCACTAGATCGAAACTGGGATTTCGTTTCGATTGCAAAGGTGGCTGAGTGAGAACCTGCTTCTCAGAGATTGAAAGAATTTTGGTCCCTAGTAACACTTAAAAGAGTTTTTCATGCGATCGCCCCAGTGTTTATCGCGGGGAAGGAACATTAAGAGTTGGGGATGCCCGGAAACGTGAGAGAGAGAGAGACAGGATAACGGGTTGGTGAATGGCTTTGGAATGAGAAAACATTTTACGAATATCATTACTTTAAAAAGTAGTGGTGGTGGTGGCGGTTGTGTAGTGATTGATGTGGTGCGGTTAATGGTAGTAGTGATACATTGTTGGTACAAGTAGCAGT